>QEPC01012305.1:463182-480720 GCA_003113815.1 Sphenodon punctatus
GGGCCACTGAGCACTGAAACGGAGTGATTTGGGGAGCCAGAGCACTGAAATGAGGGCCAGTACCCCCACCAGTGGCAGTCTCCCCCCTGCCATCCCCCCATAACCTCCCGCTCACCCCTGTCAGGCTGCTGAGGATCTGAGTCTGGGGACTTAGCTCCGATAGGCCCTAAATCTGGTACACTCTGCCCACCCCAAGCCATGCCCCCTTAGCCCATTTCCGGCGCCCCGGCGGCTTTGCCGCCAGCACAGGGCCACTAAGACTATATTTTCTCGGGCCACTTTGATTTCCCAATCCGCCCCTGCCTCGTCCTGCTCATATCTAACCTCATCCCTAGCTCCATGACCCCACTAAAGGTGAAATGGGTAGTAAATTTTGTACCCTCAGGTAATACCTGACATTTCAAGTAGCCTATTTTTTCCAACATAGATCAATAGATGAATAGAAATTGACATAAAAAAGCTAAATTGGTAATCAGTAAAATGGCGCAACAGTGGAAAAACAACAGTTTATTTGTTTAAAGGGATTTTTGTTGTATTTTGTGCTTTGTGAGCTACGCTAAGCCGTAGGGGAAGGGTGAGGCAGAAATTTAAATAAATAAATATGTTCAGTTCAGTTTATTACGGACACTGGCTTTTACCCAAGTCCACATATAAATACATCAGATACGGTGCATAGTAGACAAACAATTATAACATCTGGGAAGCAATGTAATCATGCCTACAACTTTCAGCTTTGCTTGCAAATACAGCTAGCTTTTACAGGAAGGACTCGTTCTTTTGCTACATGATCCATATTAGTTTTTCAAAATGCGAAAACGCCATAAGAAATAAATAAGTACTTCCCTGTAATTCCAGCACTTGGTTGGTCACAGGAATATGGATCCATTACACAATTCCACCTCAGAAGATTTTAATAGATCCTTCCCCACAGAGACTATCTGTCCCAAACCAATATACTTTCCTTGTCAAAAGAGGAGGGCTTGCCTGAAGGGTTGCGTCATAAAATAAAAGTCCATCTCATTATATCATACTGCTGCACTCTATAGGTCAGACCTGACTAGGCTTAGCTCCAATTGAACCCATGGGAGACGGGTCTAAGAGCCTTGCTATTTTTCCCTTTTAAAAGGAGTGCACATTTGCTTCAACATTTTCAAAAGGCGAATCAGTAAAATTAACTTTTTTTATTTCAATTATATTCATTTTTGCCTGAGCAGATCCTCCTTCACAGATATTACTTATTTTTATATATACACCATAGGAAATTCTCAACATCTGTAGGCAAATTTAAAATATCCTATCATTTGTTAGTGTTCCAATAATAATAAAGTGAGACGTTCACTACTGGGGGAAGAGGGGAATTGTTGTTGAGCTGTTTCTTCAAACTGTGTAAGTGGTGAGACATAACTGATGTGAGCCAGTGTACCAGAAAATGTTTTTGCTTCACATATTATGCCTGCTCTCAAATTGAGCAGCAAATATCTAATCCCAATTTTTGTGGCTGAGTTACCCAAGGACATTAAGCACCTGTTCTTTCTTTAGACTGATTTGTGCCCTTCACTCCCAGGACCCATTAATTTGCCAAACTTGTCAGCACATCTCTACTTATTCTTTAATTGATTGGTAATACAAAGTTCTAATTGAGACCGTAAAATGAAACGAGAAGCGCCTCCAATTTGAATGGCTACTCTAAGTTCAGAGCACTGATGGATCACCTGGCGAATCAGGGCTATCAGTCTTGTAAATGTTAAAAATAAATTAAAAAAATAACTATTAAAAATCCATAACACTGTAAAATGAGCTAAATTCCAATTCATGACTTACAATACAGGAAGGAGGAAAAATCCAACCGGAGAAAGAAAACAAAGTCAGGCAAAGTCAAGATTAAAAAAAATAAATCCTTCCAACTTTCTTTCTAATGGCTTGACACATCTTGAGGAAAACATTGAATTAATTGCATTTAAGGATTGGCTTGGAAGAAAAGGAACAAGAATTGATTTTTATACAGTTGCAGCAGAAGACGCAAGTTTCATTTTTAGGAGGATTTTATGGAAAAGTCTATTCTGCAACAGTCACACAGTATGGCGTTTCAAGCTTCATTAGTCCTAGAGCTGGTATAAATAGTC
Organism: Sphenodon punctatus; assembly: GCA_003113815.1. Taxonomy (NCBI): domain Eukaryota; kingdom Metazoa; phylum Chordata; class Lepidosauria; order Sphenodontia; family Sphenodontidae; genus Sphenodon; species Sphenodon punctatus. The sequence continues at coordinate 465,306 of QEPC01012305.1, forward strand.
TTTTAAAGGCCCCTGTCTCTCTTGAGCATGGCAATAAGTTTGATTAATTATTTTGTCTTCATTCCAGCTAATCATGTATTTATAGGAGCAATTAAAACATTAAAAAAACAAGGTAATGATAAAACCCAGGTTATCTATAATACAATATCTGATGTTGATTTTTATGGCCATGAGCCACAAGCCATTTACATTTAAGTACCCCTGTTGAAACCCACTAAGGCCATTTTTACGCGGACGCCACCCACCCACCAACACCCATCGGATGGGTGGGAGAGTGTCCATGTGAATGCCATCGGGTGGGTGGGTGTGCTCCCATAATCCACCACCCACAGAGCATCCAGGAAGGAGCTGGCAAGCTCCGTGGGTGGAGATGGGTGTTCAACACCCAACCGTCTGTGTAAATGGCAACACCCCCCCACAGAAAGGGTCAGCCGAAACCAGCAAGACATGGCTAGAAAGGTCCCACAGGAGCCCACAAGCAGTCATACCCACCGGGAGAGATGTCGAACGTCCAACCGGGAGCCCTTAAAGAAGAAGCGAGTGAGGACATGGGTGTGCCTGCTCCCAACATGTCAGGCAGAAAACCCCAGGGCAAGACAAAGAGAGCCAGTGCCCCAACACATGCGGGAAGGGGCAGGCTTAGCAGAGGGAACCCGGGCCACCCAGGGGAGGGGGGCCCAGCCAACCAGCACCAGGGGGAGGCAGAACGGCAACTGAAAGCTCTCCCATACTGACACAGGGCAGAGGACGCAACACAGCTCCGGCACCACCCGCATCCCCACCCCCAACCACATCCACGGGGCCCAGGGAGGAGAGCACATCTGAGAGCGAGGTAAGATCAGGGGAACCCAATCACACAGGGGAGGGTGCAGACAAGCCCCGAGCAAACGCCAGGGAAACCCCGGGCAGACAGCTGACAGCTCCACCATTCCCCCTCCACAGGAGAGTACCCATACCCTGGCGCACAGCACCACCGGGGACACAGCCAAGGAGGGCATCTGTGGCAGTCAGGTAAAACAGCGACAACCCCCCAGGGGGGAGGGGGAGGGTAAGAAACGCCCCACAGAAGCAACAGGGGTGCAGCAGGACAACATATCACTGCTATGCATTCCCCCAACAGGAGACCACCTGCTCCATTGCCACAACAGCCACCAGGCAGGCCCCAAACTGCAAAGATGGATGGCCCCCCCACAGGCGGAACCTAAAAGGGGAACCCCTGGACTAGGGACGAGACCCTAGGCTTCATACACGTATGGGGTGCCAAAAGGGTCCAGTATAACCTGGTGTGCAGCTACAAGACCAAACAGGTCTATGAAGCCATCGCCCAGGAGATGCAGCGATTGAGGTACAATAGGGATGTCACCCAATGCATGCAGCAGGCAAAGGACTAAAGGTTCGGATATAAACATATCAAGGACAACAATCTCAAGTCTGGCCATGCCATGCGCACAATGGAGTTACAGGACCTGCTGGATTGGTTCCTCTGCATGGACGAGGACATTGTGGCCTCCCACAACCACAGCAATGCCTTCACCAGGGGCAGAAAGAGGGCAGTAACAACACACCCCTGACTAAACCCCTGGAGCAGGGGGAGCCCACTGCCCCTGGCAAGGCCAGCCAGGATGCAGGAGGGGACAGCCCCATCCTTCTGGTGGAGGAGGCGTCCCTGGAAACCGAAACAGGCAGCATCACCCTCCGCGTGTGCCCCTGAAATCCACAGGACCAGAACCCAAAGGGAAAGGGGTAGCACGGGGAGCGGATTGACACCAGGGACACCCCCCAGGAGGCAGAGGAATAAGACCCAGGTAAGAGAAGTCCACAAGGAAGGGAGGAGGGGCCTGGCCCATGACAGTCAGGGCCCCAGATAGGAAGCAATGCTCAACTGACAGACTGTAAAACAACTAAAATAACAACAAAGATAAAATATTCTTCCATGGCCAAACATAATTTCATTCCAAGTTATATCTCCTAGGACTATCGTATAAATGTCTAGTATAATTACTGGGTAACACCGTTCCCCGGATTAAGCAGTTTATTGCAAATAGACATTGCCAATACACAAAATTTTGCCACCAATCTCGCTTCTTCTGAGTTTATTGGATTCAACTATTTTACCAGAATGCCCGTCAGAGGGGAAGAGGTTAAATCCTTTATTAAAGGCTTCAATCTAGTGGCGCGTATTTTGGCGTACGCTGGGCAGAAAACGAGAACATGCACAAGATCCTCAATACCCCTAAGGTCACACAACGGGCAAACTCTCAGATTTTTATCCATTCCCTTATAACGTCCTTCCACAAGCATCGAGGGGAAGTTCTGGAAGCGGAATAGTTATATGCGCTCCTTAGCTGAGGTTCCTGCCAAGTATAAAGGTAGCTATGCCTCAAATCTTCTACTTGCATCATATGATACTCTGGGGCTCTTTTTTGTGCCCTAATTTCAGATTGCTTCTTTTGCAGGTCCTGATCTAGTGCTCTGCGTTTGACTAGCATCATGGCCCTTGGATAATCATGTAAATCAAAAAATTCTCTAGAGAAACCCAACTTATGGATTTCTTCTTCAATCAAAGAACTCCATCTCCTATTCCCATCTAGTGTGTAACCAATAAGAGAGGATTTATCCTGGCCTTTCAGCCAAAAGCCTATCATTGATATCATAGCCCTTACTTTAATTGTTGGGACCTTTAACTCTGCGCGCACTAAAGCCGTTGGGGTTCCACTAGGGACTCCAAGAATTATACGCAAAAATTTATTTTGAAATTGGTCCAAAATATATATTTTTTAAAAAAACCAAATAGAAACTGCATAAAGCAGTTGAGGGACCACCTTTGCAACAAATAGTCGGAGGGCGGGGGGCAGCAATTGGCCACCCTGTTTGTAATAAAAGGATGCTAAGGCAGCTATTGTTTTGTTTACCTGTTGCTTTGTATGATTGAAGTGGGATCTCCAAGTGCCTGTCACTGCAATATGGACTCCCAGGTATTTATACTCATTCACCTGCTCAATCGTTGTTTGTCCCATTGTCCACTTGTGTATTGTACCAACCCAGGTCCTACCAGTAACTAAGACTTTAGTTTTCGCGTAGCTAACTGCTTGGCTTTCACGGCTACAGTACTCCTCAGAGTTTTGGAGGGATCTCCTTAGGCCTATCTGTGTTTGTGATAGCAGGACTGCACCATCAGCATAGAGCAGTATCGCGACGTTTCTAGAGCCCATCTTCGGAGAATGTATATAATCTTTTCTCATGAATTCCACCACATAATTAAGAAAGATGTTAAATAAGGCCGGGGCCAGTATACATCCCTGTCTGACCCTTTTGGCAACTGGAGTGGATTGAGTCAGAGACAAGGAGTGTGTCACCCTTACTTGCATCATGTTACCTGTATATAATTGAATTATTAAATAAAGGAGGCATGGGTCAATAGTAGTCCTACTCAACTTATTCCACAACCTATCCCTATTTATAAAGTCAAAAGCTGCTAGAAGATCAACGAAACACAAATAGAGATTTGTTTTTTTGTTCTGTACTGGGCGCTTCAAGCCAGTATATTTGGTTATCACATGAGTCAAAACATAAATTTGATTAACCGTGAATGTAGCTTTTCTGAAACCAGCCTGCTCTGGTTCAAGGATGGATTCCCGATCCATCCATTCTAGAAGTCTAGCCAACAAGTACTTGGCATACAGTTTACCAACCACACTCAAAAGACTGATTGGCCTGTAGTTCCCTGGGAACTGCAGGTCACCGTTCTTATAAATAGGGATCACAATGCTTGCCAGCCACTTCTCCGGGATACATCCCAAATTGTTAATGGAGGTGAAGACTACCACGAGGATCTTCGACCACCACTCTATTTGAAATTTGAGGAGTTCCACAGGGATAAAATCTCCTCCTGGAGATTTCCCAGATTTTACCTTGTGTATCAATTCCTTTACTACTTCGGGGGTAACAGGACCCCAACAAGGTAGTTGATCTATACCATGGGCTGATTTTAGAAGCACCCTGACACAGGGTTGTGAAATACGTCTCCCATGATTTATATGACACCTGGATTGAACCCCAGACCTGAGCATTTGTCCAGATATTTTGGACCACAGACAAAAATCTTTTTGAATCCCCATTCAGCACTGCCATCTCCAAAACTTTCCACTGATCCATATAAAAACCCTTTTTGGAGGGGGGCATCAAGAATCTATACTATGCCCTGGCGTCCAGAAATGAAACTCTATTAAGATGAGAAGGGTAGATTTCCTCCTCAAAAATCTATGCAAACACTGACATTCTTTATCGAACCAAGAAGGTTCATGATGTGTTTGGTACCTAGGTATTCTCGAAGTGGTCAGGGTAGATTGGAAGAAAGTAATAATTGCCTCAAAAGCCCCAATGGCATCACTGGGCGAGTTTAGGATCACCTCTGTCAAAGACAATACTGGCTCATGCCCCCTAAGGGCCTCGCATGCCCACGCCACTTGATCTGACCATTTAGTCCTCACTAACATTGGCTGTTGGAGTTGCCATGGGAAGAGTTGAAAGCTCTCCTGAGACACACCCGGCCTCTTAGCATTTACTCTCCGGGCCGGGGGAAGATGGTTGGTCAAAATAGATGGTATTACCATAAAATCAACAACTGAATTTATTAGACAATTTGAGACAAAAATATAGTCAATTACACTAGACCCTAAAACCGAATTAAAGGTAAAATGCCCCACCAAGTCCCTCCCAACTTGCCCATTTACCGCTAACAGGTCCAAGGTCTGTATTAACTCTATTAAATATATTGCTCTCGTGCAGACAATTGGATCCCTAGAACAATGCTCCAAGTTGCTGGGGATAGCAAGCAAGGCCTCCAGGTTAAGATTCCCTGGGCATGTGTTCTTATTTCCCAGCCTTGTATTAAAATCACCTCCCATTATTACATGTGCTCCAGGGTACAATACTCTCACTTTCTGAACAGAGTCCATAATAACAGACCAGATCTTATGGTCATAATAAGTGGAAGCACTAGAGGGGACATATATGTTGGCCAGCAAATACTCCAGGCTCCTATCCAACTTAAAATGCCACAGGCCGTAAAAAGGAGAAACTGAGTTCAACAACCTGATGGGAGTCTGCAAGGCATCTGAGATGAGGAGAACTACCCCTCCATGAGGCCTACCTCCCACCCTTGAAGGTTGCGCTGGAATGGCGAAAGTTCTATAGCCATATAGTTCAAAATCTTGGGTAGACCAAGTCTCTTGCAGCAGGATAAGTTGGTAATTCTTGATACAGTTTTAAAAGTCACTGTCCCTAAGTTTCGTTTTGATCCCCGCGATATTCCAGGACAGCACTCTCAGTGTGGGGGAGTCAAAAGTTCTTTGTCATTGCTCACCACCTTGAGGAAACACGGGGAAAGCTTTCCTAAATTCCCTACCCCTTTCTTCCTCCCTATCCTTAAAGTAAAACACCCCAAGGAGCAGATGGCTCTCAAAATTCTTTACCGGTACTACCAATGAGGAGACGGAATGATTTAAAGTAACATCCTCAAAGGCTGTCAGCCCTTCCTGTGCGGGGGACCTTATAGTTGTTCCTTGTGCTTGGTTAACCTCCCATGGGTGTACTACAGTACTACTATTTGAATCATTCAGGTCCACCCATGTTTCCATGCTGGAATTACCACTCTCCTTTATGCACAAAGATTTTTTAACCATCAGGGGAGTGGATGTAACTGTGGGAAGTTCAACTTCAACCAGCGAGTGGGAGTACACTTAAATCCTTGTCTCTATGGCTCCCCGCTCCCCTCTTTGACCTCACTAGTTTCTCCGGCATTCTTCCTGGCTCTTTTAACTTGTTCAGTTCTAGAGCAGAACTTTTCCAACCCACCAAGAATCAGCTTTAAGTCTGCCTGTGGAGATTGTGCCTGAGAATCCCGCGAGCGCTGCAGAGTATAGGAGTCTTTATGTAATCTTTGACCACTAACACAGTCTACGACTCTCTGATCCAGTTCTTGCATATCCATTTCCTGAGCTTCCTCTGCGACTAGAGCACTATTGACAAAATTTCCCTGTGTGGCATGTCTCTTTAGCAAGTTCACTGATGATAAATTATTATTATTATTATTATTATTATTATTATTATTATTATTATTTCCTTTCTGGCTTGTGAGGGTTCGGACCTCAAGTACAGTAGGGTCTGTGTGCAAAATTCTAGATATAAAAACTTCCCTTTTATTTAAGGCCGCTTCCCTTTCCAAAATCAGATAAACCAGGTTAACAGAGCGAAAAGTAACCTGAAGCAACCACCGTTTCTTTGTATTCGGGATATGCTCTACAGCTAAGATGTCACTTCTAAGTACTGTCTCCCCTAATAAAATTCTTAAGTGTTCTGCAATGTCTCGTGGGGTATTCCAAAATGGGAGAACACCTGAGGGAAGTGGCAGCACTATAAATAGCAAGGCCTGTGGGGAACGCTTAAATCTCTTATGATTATCGAGAAGAGCTAGCTCTTTGGGAGCGGGAGCCGCTTCCACAACCTTGGATTTCATGAGAATCCCTTTGGTATTCTCTTGTTTTGTTTGGTGCTCCCCAGGAGCCTTTATTAATCCCGACCTGAACTGCAGAGGTTTCAATGCGACTAGTTTCTCATCTATACGATTTAATTTTGTAAGCACCACTCGTAAAGTATGAGAGGTTATGATCGCCAAATCCCCCAGAAGTTCCAAACACCCTTCATCCTGATAGCTGGCTAGACTAACCCCCTCGGTATCCTTATCCCGCTTGAGCCACTTAGTCTTTGGGGTAGCACTGCTCCCCTTGGTTTCCTGCTCCCCTGGGATGTCCATAGAGTCACCCCAGGTTGCCAGAAGTTCCAATTTACTCTTTGATGCAATAACTAACCCATCCTGGAAGCCAAGTGAGTCCCCATAACCAGTGAAATAGGTCTCAATCCTTCTTTGTTTAGGCATTTTCAGTATTGGGGAAACCAGGACTACAAACTCATTTCTAGAACGTTTTTGAGAGGCCATTCCCCCAGGCATGCCCAATCACTCTGCCCCTCTTTATCTACTAGCCCTAATTCAGAAAAACAAAGGAGCTAAGTAGAACTAATTACTCAGCAAACTTAGAAGCAAAACAGAGAAGTAACAACCGATATAAGTGTCAAGTCTGCTACCCCACAAAATAGAAGTAACAGATTGTAAGTGTTCCTTTTAAATCCCAGCAAAATCTGTAACACTTTGGGTCCTTGAGGTGGCTCGTAAGCAAAGCAGCAAAAATGTTAATCGTGGCTCCTCTGAGACACACACAGTGGCCAAGACAAGTAAAAATAATATTAATGGCCCCAGAGAAGTTACTAAGCATATACGGGAGGGGCACCGGAAGTTATAAGTCCAACACCTCTTCCTCACTGCTCATAATCCAATGTGTCCCCCAAGGCCGCTGGCTTACTGTTCAAGTAGAAGACCCCATCTCGGCTCCAATGAACTCCAAAGGGTGTGCCTAAGGGTGCATGCCCTTGTGCACACGGGCCTTGGCGTGCACCTACGGCACTGCCGTAGGGTCTCTCCCTTTTGTGGATGCTGCGGGATACCAGCTCCTCCCCCAACCGCGCTCCAGGCAGATGACACGCAGGTGAGTCACAAGTGCTTTTGCCGGCTTCACTCCTATCTCACAGCCGCTCGCCCGCCGCCGTAGGTTCTCTCTCTTTTGTGGACATTACGGGATACGGGCTCCTCCCCCAGCCGCACTCCAGGCAGATGACACGCAGGTGAGTCACAGGTGCTTTTGTCGGCTTCACTCCCATCTCACAGCTGCTCGCCCGCCGCCATAGGGTCTCTCCCTTTTGTGGACGTTGCGAGATACCAGCTCCTCCCCCGGCCATGCTCCAGGCAGATGACACGCAGGTGAGTCACAGGTGCTTTTGCCGGCTTCACTCCCATCTCACAGCTGCTCGCCCGCCGCCATAGGGTCTCTCCCTTTTGTGGACGTTGCGAGATACCAGCTCCTCCCCCGGCCATGCTCCAGGCAGATGACACGCAGGTGAGTCACAGGTGCTTTTGCCGGCTTCACTCCNCTACCAATGAGGAGACGGAATGATTTAAAGTAACATCCTCAAAGGCTGTCATCCCTTCCTGTGCGGGGGACCTTATAGTTGTTCCTTGTGCTTGGTTAACCTCCCATGGGTGTACTACAGTACTACTATTTGAATCATTCAGGTCCACCCATGTTTCCATGCTGGAATTACCACTCTCCTTTATGCACAAAGATTTTTTAACCATCAGGGGAGTGGATGTAACTGTGGGAAGTTCAACTTCAACCAGCGAGTGGGAGTAGACTTAAATCCTTGTCTCTATGGCTCCCCGCTCCCCTCTTTGACCTCACTAGTTTCTCCGGCATTCTTCCTGGCTCTTTTAACTTGTTCAGTTCTAGAGCAGAACTTTTCCAACCCACCAAGAATCAGCTTTAAGTCTGCCTGTGGAGATTGTGCCTGAGAATCCCGCGAGCGCTGCAGAGTATAGGAGTCTTTATGTAATCTTTGACCACTAACACAGTCTACGACTCTCTGATCCAGTTCTTGCATATCCATTTCCTGAGCTTCCTCTGCGACTAGAGCACTATTGACAAAATTTCCCTGTGTGGCATGTCTCTTTAGCAAGTTCACTGATGATAAATTATTATTATTATTATTATTATTATTATTATTATTATTATTATTTCCTTTCTGGCTTGTGAGGGTTCGGACCTCAAGTACAGTAGGGTCTGTGTGCAAAATTCTAGATATAAAAACTTCCCTTTTATTTAAGGCCGCTTCCCTTTCCAAAATCAGATAAACCAGGTTAACAGAGCGAAAAGTAACCTGAAGCAACCACCGTTTCTTTGTATTCGGGATATGCTCTACAGCTAAGATGTCACTTCTAAGTACTGTCTCCCCTAATAAAATTCTTAAGTGTTCTGCAATGTCTCGTGGGGTATTCCAAAATGGGAGAACACCTGAGGGAAGTGGCAGCACTATAAATAGCAAGGCCTGTGGGGAATGCTTAAATCTCTTATGATTATCGAGAAGAGCTAGCTCTTTGGGAGCGGGAGCCGCTTCCACAACCTTGGATTTCATGAGAATCCCTTTGGTATTCTCTTGTTTTGTTTGGTGCTCCCCAGGAGCCTTTATTAATCCCGACCTGAACTGCAGAGGTTTCAATGCGACTAGTTTCTCATCTATACGATTTAATTTTGTAAGCACCACTCGTAAAGTATGAGAGGTTATGATCGCCAAATCCCCCAGAAGTTCCAAACACCCTTCATCCTGATAGCTGGCTAGACTAACCCCCTCGGTATCCTTATCCCGCTTGAGCCACTTAGTCTTTGGGGTAGCACTGCTCCCCTTGGTTTCCTGCTCCCCTGGGATGTCCATAGAGTCACCCCAGGTTGCCAGAAGTTCCAATTTACTCTTTGATGCAATAACTAACCCATCCTGGAAGCCAAGTGAGTCCCCATAACCAGTGAAATAGGTCTCAATCCTTCTTTGTTTAGGCATTTTCAGTATTGGGGAAACCAGGACTACAAACTCATTTCTAGAACGTTTTTGAGAGGCCATTCCCCCAGGCATGCCCAATCACTCTGCCCCTCTTTATCTACTAGCCCTAATTCAGAAAAACAAAGGAGCTAAGTAGAACTAATTACTCAGCAAACTTAGAAGCAAAACAGAGAAGTAACAACCGATATAAGTGTCAAGTCTGCTACCCCACAAAATAGAAGTAACAGATTGTAAGTGTTCCTTTTAAATCCCAGCAAAATCTGTAACACTTTGGGTCCTTGAGGTGGCTCGTAAGCAAAGCAGCAAAAATGTTAATCGTGGCTCCTCTGAGACACACACAGTGGCCAAGACAAGTAAAAATAATATTAATGGCCCCAGAGAAGTTACTAAGCATATACGGGAGGGGCACCGGAAGTTATAAGTCCAACACCTCTTCCTCACTGCTCATAAACCAATGTGTCCCCCAAGGCCGCTGGCTTACTGTTCAAGTAGAAGACCCCATCTCGGCTCCAATGAACTCCAAAGGGTGTGCCTAAGGGTGCATGCCCTTGTGCACACGGGCCTTGGCGTGCACCTACGGCACTGCCGTAGGGTCTCTCCCTTTTGTGGATGCTGCGGGATACCAGCTCCTCCCCCAACCGCGCTCCAGGCAGATGACACGCAGGTGAGTCACAAGTGCTTTTGCCGGCTTCACTCCTATCTCACAGCCGCTCGCCCGCCGCCGTAGGTTCTCTCTCTTTTGTGGACATTACGGGATACGGGCTCCTCCCCCAGCCGCACTCCAGGCAGATGACACGCAGGTGAGTCACAGGTGCTTTTGTCGGCTTCACTCCCATCTCACAGCTGCTCGCCCGCCGCCATAGGGTCTCTCCCTTTTGTGGACGTTGCGAGATACCAGCTCCTCCCCCGGCCATGCTCCAGGCAGATGACACGCAGGTGAGTCACAGGTGCTTTTGCCGGCTTCACTCCCATCTCACAGCTGCTCGCCCGCCGCCATAGGGTCTCTCCCTTTTGTGGACGTTGCGAGATACCAGCTCCTCCCCCGGCCATGCTCCAGGCAGATGACACGCAGGTGAGTCACAGGTGCTTTTGCCGGCTTCACTCCCATCTCACAGCTGCTCGCCCGCCGCCATAGGGTCTCTCCCTTTTGTGGACGTTGCGAGATACCAGCTCCTCCCCCGGCCATGCTCCAGGCAGATGACACGCAGGTGAGTCACAGGTGCTTTTGCCGGCTTCACTCCGATCTCTTGATAAGGCCAAAGCATGTGAAAGCTCTCCTTGGAAAAGGATCCCAAGCTACTCAACAAGCAACTCGCCAAATTGCAGAGACGGTATCTGTCTCACACACACGCTCCCCGGCGACCAGGATAACGATGGTAGGTTCACACAGACAAGGGCACAGGGGCAGGAGGTGGCTGGGTGACAGAAGGGGGGCAGGGGCACAGCAGGGCACCTGGACACATCCCCTTTCAATGACAAGCAATGGACAGTCAAGGGGACAGCAAGGAGGGGGGCCAGGAACACCGAAAAACAGTGGGAGGAGATAGCACAGGGGACTGGGGGAACACGGGCACGGAGGAGGGGCAGGGAGACGAGGCTGTGATGCGAATGGGACACACACATGCAGGGCTAATGAGAGCAAGGATGGGGCACCCTACACATGCTAATGCAGACATGGAAGCACAAGGGAAGAATGCCAACAGAACCAAGGCCAAAGAAGGAGGAACCAGGGGGGGAGGGATCCCAGTGCAGCCCCAGGAGTCACAACAGGTTAACAGGAGCAGGTCCCCATCCACAAGCTAACCACAGGTTCCCTTGCCATTCACAGATAAGAGCCCTGGTCCATCCAGGGGTGCTACTTCCAGGAGTGCAGAGAGGAACTGGGAGATGCGGGCTCGCAACCAGCAGAGGAGGGAGGACCTTGGAAGGGAACTGCTGGTGGAAACCAGGCAGTTGGCAGATTTGCAGAGTGAGGAGCAGGCCTTCAACAGGGAGGTACAACCAGGGGAGGGGGAAAGGGACTGGAACAAATGGCAGCAATGGTCACCCGGTCCTGCACACAGGACCTGCAGGACAGGTGCCAAGCAGCTTCCCTACTCTGTGAGCAGCGCCTCAACAGGCAGGAGAGGGAGAGGACCCGTGTCACACTGCAGGGAACCATCGCATTAACCCACCAATTAATAAAGATGTTCACCAGGGGCCCATGTCATTTTTGTTTTTGTTTTCGTTATTTAAATCTGTCATTTTTGTTTTCATAAATATCAAATTGTCGTTTTCATTTTGGCTTTCATTTTAGTTTTCCATTGGTTTCAATGGAAAATACATTTTCGGCTGTAACGTTTTTGTTTTTTCACTATATTTGTCTGAAACTTGAATTGATTATACCTACAATCGAAGGCATTAAGTGTACCAAATTCCAAAAATATTAGATAAAGGAATCCAATTTTACAAGCAGTTGACTTAATTTATTTTGCAAAAAACTTCATATACATACTTAGGTGTATTTTCATTGCCTCATATTTAATGTAGATGAAACATGGCAAATTTATACCCCTTCCCATATTTACTATCTCTGCAAACTTTCAGAAGGATTGGATTAAGTGTCCTGGTGGTATAAGAAATTAACTTATAAGTGTATGTCTGACTGTAACATCTTTGCAGTCAACCAGAGTACATGAAATTTGGCAGGGATCTAAATAACGATTTCACAATAATCTCTGCTAAATATCAGAAAGGTGTGATAAAGGGTTCCAATTGTATATGCCTGCACAGCATATGCAGAGAAGGAGCCTATGCCAGGGATTCTCTTACGTGTCACTGTGGTATAAGATCGATTTGTGATGCCAATTGGTCAGCATAAATGTCAACCAAATATCCTCATTCTGTGCTGTGACCATCCCAGCATCTGCCCCCCACTTGTTACTGGGAAGTCAGAAGCATCTGTTTATGAAAGAGACAATAGAGATTCTCTTATGTACTTTGTCACAGTGCTGCAGGATGTGATTGTGATGATAATTGGCCAGCCTGGATGTGTAAACCATGTCTCCTGATTGGGGATAGCATCCCCAGAAAAGTCCCAGTTATGTCCCTTCTATGCCCGCCTGAGGGCTGCCCCCTATGCCCGCCTCGAAGCCACTACTGATTGGTCCTTTAAAGCTAGAAGCATGCAGTAATTGGCCAGTGAATGTGTCTGTCAGTCTTTTGGGTTGCTCCACATCCTAGTCAAAACACATGCTCTATGGCAACACCCCCACCACCCCCAGGGAATTGAAGGGAAAAGGGCAAAGCCCAATTTTAATACAACATACAAACAAAATGTAGGATGTACAGACACCATACAAAATATACAATACAATTATAAAAATGCACCTATACAGGCATTCAGTATGCTTTAAAATACAACCATACAATATGGGCCAACAATCATGTACAATCCCTAAAACATTGTATAATTTTTTTGTGTGCTATGGTGAAAAACTGCATATTGCACTGTGAACCAACCATATATGCACAAGATCCAAACGCAATTCAGGGGACAGATCCCCCTTCTTCAGTGGACAAGCAAGCCGGTATTAATGACTGGGGAGAACATTTGAGGAAAAGATACATGTAAAAACTAAGGTCATTGTCTTTACTAGTAGCCATATATCCCTGACTTCAAACATCAAAATTAATCAGAGCCTTATGGTAGACCCACATCTAGGTAACTATACATTCAAATCTATATCTTCTGTACCTGATATATTTCCAGGAGAATGTATCTGTACTCCATTATAGGCAGAAAAAGAAGAAGAACCTTTTTATCTTCCTTGTCTTTTTTTTTTTCTTTAAAATAGTCCTTATAGAACTTTTCTAGAAAAATACCAATGTACAGAGATACTGCAATCAAACAGGGTTCTACACATCAGATGTAATCCAAACCAGACCCAGGAGAACTCTGGGGCCCCAACTTTCAATCCCAACTCTTAATTTTTTATTCTTTATGTTTTGTAAAAAGATCAAAAATACCATGTAAATTAAAACAGGCCATCACTGATATGCAATGGAACTAAAATCAAGGCCAGAGATACTTATCAATATGCCTTGTTCCTTGTATCCCTAATGCCTTTAGACCATAAAATCTAGGGATGTGAGAACGCGGTTCAGAAGTTCGGAGTTCAGACCGAACTCGACTTGTTCGGTCGACCCAACCGAACTTCAGAACCGAACTCAAATTTGACCTAACTGTTCGGTCGAATCCGAACCAGTTCAGAAGGCCCAAAACAGCTTAAAACACCAGTTTTGAATGTACGAACTCGGTTCATTGCACATGAATCTCAAGTCCCCCACCTCATGCCGCATGTGCATGAAATGGGCTACCAGAGGTTCCTTCATCACTTTCTGTCTGATGTTACCACAATGCTCCAAGATCCTTGTTTTTAACGCTCTTGATGTATACCCCACATATATTAATTTACAAGGGCAAAAAATCAAATAAATAACCGATTATGTACAACAAGTGGAGAAATGTTTAATTATAAATTTCCTACCTGTGCTAGGATGTATAAACTCCTTCATGGGTATGCTATGTTAGCACACCCCACAACTCCCACATTTAAAATGTCCAATTGGAATAGATGCATGGGGCAAAACACTGACCCCTGATTTACCTGAGTTAACATTAGCGTGAACCAGCATATCCTTAATAGATTGTGTTTTTTTAAAGCAAAAATGGGTTTATTGTTACACCCTGGTATACATTTTACCAGATGACAGTGTTTTAAAATAGCTCTTTGTATAGCCCCAGAGCCCCGACTGAAGGTTAAGGGACATACTAGTCTATCGAGTGGTTGTTTTCTCTTCGGTACTAGTAAGGATTCCCTGGTCCATCCTAACGCCCTGAAAAAGCTCTTTTTAAGGACCCTGTCTGGATCCCCCCTCCTTCTTAAATTATCCATACATCTGTTGCCCTGCTGTATGAACATGCTATCACTGTTACAATTTCTCCTGATTCTTATCAACTGGATATAGGGTAAATTATTCTTGAGATGTCCTCCCTTCTACAGCCTCTCTCCCCCTGCCATGCCATGTGCCTACCTCTGACTGGCACTGCATGTGCTGCTATTTAGCTGAATAATGGTCTTCAGAGGGACAACTTCAATTGCTTATAAATTTGGGGTCCTTTATGAAATTATCCTGTAGTTTGGCAGAGATGACAGGGAAGGTATGTGATACATTCCTGCCAAATATCTTGTAAACAGGATGGAATATAAAAATGTTACAGCTGGAAATGTATTTTAAAGTTAATGTCTTATACCATCAGGGCCCTTCATCCAAAATTTCTGAAAGTTGGCAGGTATATTACACTTGTGGGGGGACATAATATTCACAGATTTCATTAAAATTTGATGAAATATAAAGAAGTTGTAGCCATGAATGTGTATGGGTTTTTTATTAAAATCACAATCTTCAATTGCTTCTACAATCGGTTCCCTTTATCTAATTGTTTCACAAATCGGCACACAATGCCCTCCATTGGGGGTACAATATCCCTAAGTGTCATCAGAAATCAATAAGAAACAAAAAAGATATTGCCAGAAATACATTTTTCAGTGTTTCCCTTTATTTCAAAAAGAAAATGTCATAAGTTCAAGGTCCTAGTGATGATCTATAAAGCCCTATACGGCCTTGGCCCCTCATACCTTAGGGACCGCCTCACCCTTCGCGCCCCGGGACGGCTCCTGCGGTCTGCCGGGGGTGCCCTCCTGGAGGTCCCCCGTGTGAAGCGGGGGACCACGATGGAGCGAGCATTCTCGGTGATAGGGCCGCGGCTGTGGAACTCCCTTCCGGAGGAAGCTCGCCTGGCCCCAAGCCTTTTGACATTTCGGCGGAACTGTAAGACCTGGCTGTTTGCCCAGGCCTTTGGGAGGGAGGG
>QEPC01012305.1:548445-565777 GCA_003113815.1 Sphenodon punctatus
CTGTTGGAAATGCAAGGACTGTGAGATCATTGCATCCATTTGCCCAATGCAGAGTTTACAGAGGAGTGTGAGTAGCTAATCATCAATAAGCAGGCAGGAAGCATACTTAAGCTTAAGTAGTTTTATTAGGAAATACATGTAGGGTAGGAAAGGCCTACATCTATACTAAGTCCTAAGACTAAGTGTGTTCAGAAGGGAAGTAGGAAGCTCTCTCTCTGGTTATCTCTCAGACACAAAGAGATAAGAAACCTCCTGGGAGAGAAGATTGACCAATCAGGCCCTGGCAGGAGTAGGACAGATAGGATGGGGGGAGGGTTCCCTGATCAGTCTGTCTACTCCTGCTGTTTCTAGCAAACAAACAGGATGAGGTGCTTAGGGGGGATGCAACCAAAGGAATGTATTTCCAACACAAACATGCATTGTGCCAGTTCATCCTGGTCTGCAGAACGCATCCAGCGCTCACTGCCCAGGCTGGGTCAGATCCCCTCTGTTGGACAGTGGGTGGCCGGGCATCCTCATTGTGGGAAGACCTGCCGGAGACGCCCGGGCAGAGGCTGCAAAAAACACAGAGCTGTGCCAAGAGTACCCAGGCGGGGGAGATCTGAGTCTGGAATCTAACTTCCTACTCCAGCTCCAACTGTTCCTGCTCCCCCCACAGAAGCCATGACAGCTGGCGGAGATCTCTCCATGCCTGTCCCCACCCTGGAGCCAGCAAAGTTCATAGAGGGAGCAGAGGAGAATGGTAAGTTAATGCATGAGGGGTGGGGGTGGGGTGGGACTGCATTTGCACACTTGCATGATAAAGGCTTTTATTTATTGCCATCTAATTATGTGGTGTTTCTTTTCTTTCCTGTGTTAGCTGGTGTCCAGGAGAATACAGAGGCGCAGCAGGATACGCCTTGGGACAGAGGTGCAATGAATGCAAATGCCAGTAGGAAAATGCAGAGCTTCAGGGCTGCAGCCGACTTGACTGTGAATGTCAAAAGGGAACATAGAGGGCAAGGCTGCCTGGTGTGAAATATCATGCATGGGTGGGGTGGGCCCTGGAGGAGAGTTACATGACCTGTCAGAGCCATCCTCTGAGGCAGCCTATGTGTTCATGGGGTGGCACATACACACAATAGGGCTCTATGTATGCATGATGGAGTGTAGACAGTGACACCACGCAACCCTCCATGGTTTAAAGGGACCCTCAGGGACTTAGGATCCTCAGGGATCAGCTCTGCTCCTGGCTCAACATCTGAAAGCCCAGAGGAGATGTTGAGCCCTGGTGGGGACGCTGCACTGCACACTCCATAGGCATCTCCGCTGGGTTCCTTTCAGGAACAGCGTCTGCCCACCCCCAACTGGCTCTGTGTTGGGAGACGGACCTGGCTCAGGCTCCACTCTCCTCCCCAGCTTCTTTTACCTGGTGTGTGGAGCCCTGCATCTTGTGTTCCCCTCCATCTGTGTGGGGCTGTGGAGCGCTGCAAGAAGCCTGGACATTTGGGCTCCAACAAGTTCGGTTCAGTTTATTGAGCGTGGACGAAGACCATTGCATCTGGAAAGAGAAAAACATACAACATACACAGTAAAACAAGATTCATACAAGGTTCATACAAGGTTCATACATAGCAAATTGTAGCAAAATGTCATAAGACACATATCCATGAGATATAGGTAATACCAATTTGCCAAAATAAGGAACCACAGACAAACCCAAAATTCAAGTAACCCAGTTCCCTATATAATCAAGGGGTGTCATGAGTAGGCTAGATTGGGTAAATAGCTTTAAATTCCAGAGATTTTACGCTAGAGGACACCACTTGCAGTAGGAAAGAGGCAACATCTTGGATAGTTAAGGGATCTGCACTATCAATAAGTAACCCCAAAAGGGCACCTGCTGATCTACTGGGGAATCTGGACCAAAGAAATGGTGGAACTGCTAATAGGATTTCATTCTGTATGTCAGACAATTCAGAGTTATTATGCTGTTCTGGAACTTCTGACAAAACAGCTAACACTGCAAACTCATTTTCATGAGGGATGTCTAAATACACCCCATCTGGTGAACAATAAATGATACAGCCCAGTTTACAAAGCAAATCCCTTCCAAGCAAGTTAACAGGAGAGGAAGGACTTAAAAGAAATGCTGGCCAATTACTTGTTGTTACTAATCTCTGGCGTAGTTAAGTGGGGAGAGAGGCTCTCATTAATGGATCTAAGTCTGCCCAGTTTGGCTTATAACACTTTATGATAGTTTGCAATTCTTCTTTAAATTTCTGTGGTTCTTCTCTAATATTAGAAAATTCTTTGACTAAATTTTTCAAGTCTGTTGGTGTCCAGGGAGCATGGACAGTCACCAAATCACCCTCAACTGCCCCCGGCAATTGACGGAGCGGGGCCAAAACAACTTCTCTTCCCTTGGCAAGTCTGGTACGGCTGGAAACAGGACTAATAGTGGCTGAGCTCATAGTAGAGCTAATCTTATTGGAGCTTAGTTGTGCCATAGCTTGGCCCTGTACTGAAGCTACTGAAGCTGCTCCCTGATCAGACTGGTGTAAAATTCCTGCTCTTGATCCGCTAGACAAAGATGCCACCTGGACTGGAGGCTGTTGCAGTGGGGGTACCCCTGCATGATCAGGTTCTGGCAGTGGAGATACAGTACTAAAAAGATTCATTAAATCTTCAGGTGTTTCTTCTTCTGAAACTGTGTCCTCAAGAGGTTTAAGCTGAGGATACATTGGAACAAGTGGAACACTAGGTGTACAGATCTGGACAGGTTTACATTGATTCTTCAGCACCTCAATTTGAGTTTTTAATTTTTCCTGGGAGTCCTTGAGACTCCTCACCCGGGATTCCTGCAGTCTTTTAGAAGTTTCCTCATACCAATCAAGATACACATCCCATTGAGCCTGTGGCAATTTACTGCCTCTTGACTCTAGGGTTCCTCGGAGGTATATAATTTTATCCAAATCAAAAGTGACAATCAAAGGAAACTGTTTATCTGGATCATCTTTGGTGTACCCACTCCGTTTCCCCCCAAATCGACATGTCCTCTGACTACAGTGTGTGCACATATACCAGGCTGGGCTTCCTTTTGGTGGGACGGGGACCTCCCTTGACCCTCCGCACCCCCATTTCCTCAATTCACACAGACAGAATCATACAGGAAAATCTTATCTGCGTGTCCTTCCACCTACAGAGCACATCCAAGAGACATGCCAAAGGCACATTCTAATGGTGACTCCAACTGTGGCATCAGGCTCATAACCATGGAAAGGGAAAAGGAAAAATTCTCAAATCAGTGAGCCCCCTTGCTTTCAAAACTGCCTCTAGTTTTCTTGCTTTCAAAAGAGCCTTGGTGTGGCTAGACTCAGTTTATGTCCAAGACCTGGGGAGCTATTATTCTCAATTCACACTTCTCAATTCACACTTCCCAGCTTCCCAAAATCTTCAATGTTTTTTCTTACCCTATCAGTATATCTGACAGACTCCTTCCCACAGGTCGAATCGCGTAGGCCACTGATCCGGGTGCCTACCCCCCTACAGCAGTCCTTCACCAAAAACCCAATAGAGATTTCAAAAGGTTCTCTTATCTTGGTATACACTGGGTTTTGGGAAAGGACAATCCGCAGTCTTCCAGGTCCCAACAGGGCACGTAGCAATTCCCGGCCAATGCACCAAGAACTGTCAAAGAAATCAGGACACACTCTATACATGGAAGGAATCAATCAGAGAAACTTTATTTCTGTATCTAACAGCTGTTAGGAGGGTTCTAACTCTACAGGGATTCCCCTATAGATCTAGAGTCCCTCCCTAGTCAGAGTCAAAAACTCTTTTATAGACTTTTCAGGTTACAGGCAAAGAGACATTTCTTATCAGTTAGCAAACCAGTTTGGAGCTGTGTTAGACACAGAATTGCTACACAGACAGTTTATATTAGAGAAGAACATCTTGCTAAGGTTGAGCTGCCAAAACACACATTTGATGTGGCTCTTCAAGAGTCGCAGGACTGATGTTAAGGATAGGCCTGGAGTAGGCAAGCAGACACACATCTCTCACTGAGTGCAGAGGCAGGTCGGGCAATATGACTGCTCTCTGAAAAGTACTTCTCTACAGCCCAATGCAGGAGATCACACAGATTTGAAAGAAGTGTCATTTCAGCCTCACCCGCCGTTCCGCAACAAGCTGCACTTGCTTGTTCCAGCCAGAGCTCCTGTGGACTGAGGCTTCTTGCCTTCACCCATCTCCTACTGGACTCCTAAACCGCCAGCAGTCACCCTCCTTCCCATCTTCCTCCACCCTACTAGGCCCCATTCCGCTTCTCTAGGCCCCAGCACAGCAGTTGCTGTTGGGTCTTAAGGCCATTGCTTGCTTTCCCAACCCCCTCCGTGACAGGCTCCTAAGCACACATGGTGCCTTGAAAAAGCTGGATCATGCCATGCCGGGCAAACCAAAACAGTGCGTGGGGACAGGCACCCACGCATCCCCTGCCTGTATGAACTGGGGCTCCCACCACACCAGCAGACAGATCCGCAGCTCAGACACATCCCCAGTCCTGCCCACAGCTCTGCTCTTAAAGAACACACACACATGAACTACAACACCATGGTGGCTCAAAGCACAACAAGCCCCCCTTCTGATGCACGAGAAAAGAGCCAATGCCATGGAGGAAAGCAGGTCGGATGGCAGCTACAGGGGTTACTGGCTGATGCAGCTTCTTGTTTCCATGGTGTCTGGGGCTGTGCGTCATGGCAGAGGACAGATAATTGGTCAGGGATTGGGGGTGGAGGATGGGAACAGCCACCCGTATGAATTGTTTGCATAGCCGGCCCATGGTGGAGGGAGCGTGCGGAGTCTTACCCCGCCCTTCTCCATAGACTCAGGGCAGCTAGAATCCCTTCCCACTCGCTCCATATGTGTAGGTGCTCCGCAGATGTGTCACTCAGCAACCACAGACCCCCACTCCCTCAAGCCTTGCTCGTTTAAAAACACCCATTGACCCTAAAGTAGAGTTGCTTATTCATCTTAATTGAATTTGTCTCAGGCCACTTTCTGCAATATGTATAATCTTACATTTTGTAACATTTCCGTTACAAATCTGCTCTATAATCATTTTCTTATATTATTTTAGTCAATGTTTCACAAAGTTTAAATTGCCACCAGACATGGCTGGTTTACATGCATGCATGCATAAATGTATGCTGAAAGACCCCAAGTCAGTCCTACGGTTACTCAGAGATTGAGGGGTACGGTTTTGGTGAGCATGTCATGGTCTGGAGTTTGTGGACTGGCTTACAGCACAGCAAGGATGCAGGTCATACTGGAATCTGGAAGTGCTTCACTTTCTTCAGGTGGGTCTCACACACGATAATCAGCACACAGCAGTCTCATCCAGCAGCAGTTGTTGCAGAGGTCAGGAATCCTTAGTCTCAAACATCCTTATGTGAAAGGATTGTTGAGGGTCTCTTCTCTCCTCTGCCCACCAGAACATCACTGCTTTCCCCTTTTGGAGTCTGAAACTTGTGCTTAGAGTTCCCTCGGAGCCTCTTTCCCAAGTACTGTATCTCATAACAGTCAAGACTATTTGTGTGGCCATCCCAACAGACAGAAAAATATTGGAGTCGGGAGCTCTGTCTCAGCCAGTCTTCTCAGTCACACAGGGATAGAATGGTTCTTCATCCTGAGTTTGGAATAAAGGAGGGAATAATTCATTTTTTTCCATGAGGAGCAGGAGAACTCACTACCTTCATTTTTCCCAAACCCACAACGGCACACCCAGGATGTGATAAGGGCTCAGAATTTATCTGGATAGCTCTCTCTCCTTTAGGATTAATTCTGACATGTTTATTGCATTTGGGCACAGGGGGAGAGGAAGATGGCTAGATGACTGAGAAACAGTTGTAGAAACCTTTAAAGCTTCTGAATTCCCTTCCCTGGGATGGGTACAAGAGAGCAACCAGTCTAGCTTTGTGTGGCAGTCTCTTCCTTGAGGATATTTGTAGAGCTGTCACATGTGTATCTCTCCATACCTTCCCTGGCCATTACAGAATCCATACTCAGGACTCCTGAGTGGCCTCCAGAGAGTCCTTCAAGACAACTAGTGTTCTGGTCTAGAGAAGGGCGAGGAACTCCTCTGCCACCACCCTCGCCTGCTCACAGCTCCCCTGGTCCTCAAAACGCATCGTCCCCCCTTTTCTCTGGCAGCCCCCCCACCCCATTCTTGTCTCTTCCTCTGATTCTCCCACCCTTTGTCTCCCCCACCCCCTTGTCTCTCTTAGTTTGTAAGCTCGCAGGGGCAGGGACTGTTTCTTACGATTGTAAAGTGTCAGTACATTGCTGGTGCTATATCAATGCTTAATAACAATAACAATAACAATAACAATAACAATAATAATAATAATTTTCTCCTGGCTGAAGGCAATCTGCCCTCCTGCAGGTAGGCACTGCTTGAGGTCTTCCCTACAGTTAGACTGCCTATCCTGCCAGAAACAAAGACGGGGGGAAATCAGTTTCTCTTCCCTGTGAATTTTCCTTCTGGTTTCTGGCAGTGTCACTAGTCTGACCTGCCCTTCTCTTTTTTCCGGACACTTGGGTTGTAGTCCCTGTTTCCCAGATAGGTTGGAGTCTCATGGTTGGGTAGGAAAAGTTTAGACAAACTGCCTTATCTCCTCAACTTCTCTTTCTTGTTTTGCTTTGTTTTTTGAATCTATCCTTATCCACCAAATCTTTCCTTATCCACCAGTTTTCTCGCTTCTGAGTCAGGTCAAGTCAAAGTTTTATTAGGCCAAGCCAAAGGCTATAGCACAAAAGAAAATACAAATCCAAAAGACCCCCAATTGGTCTTCCCACAGTAAAATAGATACAAACATATCTACTAAACTACAACAAAAATATATACAAGATTTTCAAATATCGAGTTACCCACATACTGAATTATCCATAACCCGCTTAGTTTGAAATTCAATAAATGACTGCCTCATAGCAATCGCTTGCACAAGAAACTTAGCCACTGAGTGTAAATGGGTAGAATTAGTAAGCGCATGAGTCAATAGACCATGGGAGGACCTACCCGGATAATCTTTTAAGAGGGTACACAAATATTTTCCCCTCAGAGCGTCGTACAGATGACATTCAAATAGGATGTGCTGAGCAGTCTCAACAGCTGTACCATCAAATGGACATAGCCTCTCTGAGAAAAGTAATCCTTCCAATCTCCCCTCATACACCCGAGAAGGGAGAACATTAAGTCTCGCACACATGACCAGATGTTTAGCCCTCGGGGAGATGGTAGCTACCAGGTACTCTGCCATACACCCTACCTCTGGTCCCCAAAGATGGTAATCGCGGAGATGAAGGGTTGCGTTTACTGCCGCAAAATCCTGCTGCCGAGCCACATCCTTAAGGCGAGACAGCACCTCTTGCAAAGCACAGTCTCACTGGTTCCTTTGTATATACTCCAGGGAAAATCCCAACTTCCCCAAGAACCCTTCTATACTGACCAACCAGGCATCCCTAAATCCATCTTTGCTCAGGTAGGCATCCAGTCCCTTTCCATTCTGGCCAGCTTTACAGCTGGAAAACCAGAACTTCAGAGCAAATTCCCATGCCACTGAATCCCAATCTTGCTGCCCTACCTCCAACCTGATAGCAGCAGCCGGTGTACCCCTTGGGACTCTAAGCAGCCTTTGCAAAAATGCAAACTGGATCCTACCCAAGGGATGATTATTCAAGGGTTTCCACAATTCAACCCCATAGAAAAGGGTCGCCCTCACCTTTGCATTTAAAACCTGTATCACTGAGTTTATTGCCATTTTATCCATTTTACGGAAATACCTGGTTAATGCCAAAGCAGGACCCTTAGTAGCACTTACTGCTCTTTTCACATGGTCCGACCACTTCCCCGTCTTCTGAAAGTAGAGCCCCAGGTATTTAAAATGGGAAACTTGTTGAATCTGGATATTTTCAAGTTCCCACTTATAGACCTTTCTTTCATTGGAAAACACTACTATTTTAGATTTCCCATGATTTAATTCCATATTATTTAACCTACAATATCCTCCCACTTCTTGCAGTTGCCTAGCCAAACCCACCTTTGTCTGCGACAGAACCACCAGGTCGTCTGCATATAACAGGCAACCCAGAGGCCTGTCCGCTAACTTTGGGGGAAAAAATTCAGGCCTGGCCAAGAGTGGGGCTATGTCATTAAGGTACAGGTTGAACAGGGTGGGGGCAAGGACGCATCCCTGTTTAACCCCACGATATGTGTCAACCTTGCCTGTAAGATGTCCTTCCTGATCAACCTGTATCCTAAGTGACGTGTCCAAATGAAGATTATATAAAAGTATCAAAAGTCTCCTGTCCATTGTAGATTGACTCAGCTTATCCTATAGTTGATGTCTGCCGACCATGTCAAAAGCGGCTCTAAACTCTAAGAATGCTGCAAATAGCCGCTTATTTAGAGTATTATACTTCTCAAGCAGGTGATACAGGATTCTGCACTGACCAGTTGTTGATCTCCCCTTAAGGAAACCGGCCTGCTCTAGGCACATGAAGTTCCCATTCTCCATCTATTTACTTAACCTCAACAACAGATGTTTTCCATAAACTTTACTAATTGTATTAAGGAGGCTAATTGGCCTATAACTGGCTGGATCCCCTCTTGGCCCCCTTTTTTTAGATGGGGACAACAATTGCAGAACCCCATCCTGCTGGCATATGCCCTGTATCATCAATCACAGTGAACAGCGCTGCCAAGACCGGGGCCCACAAATCTATACTAGATCTTGATGCAATCGATAGGGATCAGATCCTCTCCTGGGGCCTTAGCATTTCTGAAATGTGGTCACAAGCTCCACTCTCTCCTCCGCAGTCACGGGAGGCCAAGAGGGCATGGCCACTGGATCAAATGACAAATAACCACCCTGAGTATTCCCGGCAGCATATACATTTCTAAAGTGATTCTCCCAAGAGCCCACCGGAATTGGGAAATAACCCATATTAATTTCCCTAGGGCCAATCCCTGTGACCAATTTCCAAATAGTGTTGGCATCCTTCCTCTGTGCAGCTTTCAATAGTGCCTGCCATTGCCTTTTCCCATGGAGCTTCTTCTTCTCCTTTAAAAGAGTCCTATTTGTTTGGCATTAAATAAATCTTTAGGAGGGGCTGGCTGCCGAGCTTGATGGTAAAGTCTACACAAAGACTTAATCTGGTTCTGAGCTTGCCAACACTCAGCATCAAACCAGCGCTGGCGCTGCGAACCTTTACGCCTCCTACCAGCTATCGCAGGCTGAGAAAGATGCTGCGTAATTATTTTAAATAAATCCCCAAAACATGCCATCGTATGCAGAGGCTCCGATGAGCTCAACACCTTACCCCGAAGCACTAGGGGCTCACCTCCCATAAGATAACTCATAATCTGACTTGAAAGAGTCTGGGACCATCTAACTATGGGTAGACAACATGAAGCATGGGTTGGCCCCTGTTCTGGCATTATAGCCCCCGAGGATCGCATAAAAAGTCCAGCCCTAACACCAATGGCATATGGTCACTCAAAACAATCTCATCAACCTTAAAAAACCTAATTTTATCAATAACAGCTGATGTGACCATAAGAAAATCCACCGTACTAGAGCCTTGATGCCCTATAAAGATGAACTCTCCTTCCTGGTCCTGAAAGCCAGACCCGTTCAAAATCGAAAATGACAAATCCTGGACCAGCGTAGCTAGTCTTAAACCCGAAGGATTGATTTTAAGATCCTTAGAGGATCGAGTGCTCAATAATGGATGCCTAGAATGCTGCGTCAGCTCAAGATATGGAAGCAGGGCATCATCCGATGCACCTATCCAAGCATTCATGTCTCCCAGCATAACAATATGGGCTGCTGGGTGCATTAACATTAATGACTCTTTGAAAATTTGTAAATCATCCCAAAGTTCCTTATCAAACGACATCGCATTTCCAGGAGGAGCATATATGTTTAAAGAGATTACCTGCGTTTGTCCTATTAATATATCAAATCTTTGGACTGATGAAGGTCCTCCCATTAGGGGCACAACCTGAACCTGACAGTGATCTGCTACTAAGCACGCCATCCCTCCCAGTGGACATCCACCAACTTGAGAGCTGACTGCCAGCTTACTGAAAATCCTAAAATTTTTAAGTTCAATAGGGGATACTTCCCATGTCTCCTGAATGAAAACAAGATGAAAGTCAGCCAAATACATAAGAAACTCCTGCTGTACCACCCGACCACATCACCCTGCTATATTCCAGGTACAAACCCTCAGCACCTGCATTTGCTGTCCTCCTGCATGACGCAATTTTCACATGACCTCCTCCCCCCCCCTTTGCTTTCCTGCGACACCACAGCCCCACCAACTCTGGAATCTTTACCCAGATAAAAATCGGAAATATCAATGGGACTCAATAAGGGTGGGGGGGGGCTGCAATTTCTATGGATTCTAACTTGGCCTGTACCTGCAACTGTTCCTTACTTTGCATAATTAACCTATTATCTTGCTTCTCCTCCCCAGAAGACCCAGGCATAGCCAGCTGCCACAGGTTTTCCATAATAGGGGGACCTTTTCCCCCTCTGTGGCAAATTTTACCAGTGGGTATTCATTCTTTATTTGGGTCTGCCTGTACACATTCCTGGGATCCTGGGTCCTCCCTACCCGGCCCCTTATTCCTGCCCCCTAAAAGCGGGCCATTCACAATGTCTTCCCAGATCTCTCCTAGTATAACCCCCCCATGATGAAAATAGAGCCCATTGATTCCAAATCCTATCAGCCAGACCCTGGGCCTTAAAATTGATCACCACCCAGTAAGGGGCATGGAACAGCTGAATCTCTGCTATCTGCCATTGAAAAATCGGGCAACCCAATATAAAGGATAAGTGACGTACTATATCCCTCTTAGTGTTCCATCTGGGGAACGTGCCATCTGGTAAGGGCTGAACACAGACGGATATCGCCCTGAGATTTAATCTTTGAGCACGACCTTGGTGGGGGCCTGGGTATCCATTTAAAGTTCTTGATGCTATAACAGGTGGACCAACTGGACCCGAGGATCCAGACACCTGGGCTACGTCATCCCCAGTCCTTACTCCCTCCTGTGCAAAGGCTGTTTCGATATGCTTATGGACCTCCCTTGCAAATTTTCCTGCCTTATAATCAGCAATAAAATCTATGATCGTATTGAGGCAATCTTTCTGTGTATTCAAGAGCCCCATGATATGCTCCAATTGGACCAGCAATTTCCTAATTAACTCTGCAATAAGAAAACATTGTGTCCCCAGTAACTCTGTAGTCGTAGGTGAAGAGGTCCTAGGGACTCGGTCAGTTGAGTGGCACATCTCCTGTCCCCGCAAAAGGGAGGGCTGGGTACTAAAGTTTAAACAACAAAGTAAGAGAAGGGGACAGTTCCTGGTTTGAGGGGGGGAATGGACCAACTCCGTATTCCCTCCCCCTATCCCTGCAGACAGGTAGTCATCAATTTTTAGCTGTTTGGGCTGTGAGTGGCCTTTTTGACCAGAACGACATTATACAAACTTTCACACTCGAACAACCAAAGACAAAAATACCAAATAAAGAAAAGTTTGATCTTTAAGGTTAGCTTTGTTATAAGTTGTGTTTTTCAGCTTTGGCAGCTTCACACTCGCATCTTATGCAGGATTCCCTCCCTCCCTCCCACCCGCCGTAAGCAGGGACTGCCAAGGAAGTGTTTGGATCCTACCTTCTGCAGCATAGAGAGGAGCTAACCCTCCAGTCAGAATGGCCAGTCTGACAAAACCCAGGAAGGCAATTCACAGGGAAGCCAGAATACACAGCATATTTCTGATCTTGTTTTAGATTAAAGCCGTCCAAGTGCCATGACCGAGGGGGAGTTATATAAAACATAAAATTATTATTATAAATATGCATACTGTCTCCCCTCTGCATTTCAATTTAATTCAGTCCAAAGGAGAACTGTTTCAAAGTGCTCTCAAGCACTGCTGACCCCTGAAGGTGGCTGGCCAGGAGGACAAGACCAGAGGGCTGAAAGGCTGGGATCCCGGACAAGGGCTCTGCTCACCTGAGAAGACAGACAAACCACTTGCAATGTGAACTGCGCACTGTAGATTACAATAAACGAATATTTTGGTGGAAGAACAAATGGGCAATGGTTTGTCATCTGGATCCTGAAAGGACTTGTGGTCTGAGAAGGGCGCATGTTGACAGGGTGCATCCCTGTCCCATGGACTAGTTTCACCAGGCTCCCACCTCCCGAGCCGCTCACAAATCCCTGTTTCGATTGTCATGGTGTGATGATCTGTTGTTCCTGTTTGGCCTTCGCTTCTCCAGAGCTCCCCAAATCTAGAAAGCTGCCCCTGCAGAATCAAGAAATGGGAAGCACTGTTGATTCTGTGCCCTATAGAGAGAAAGAAAGTTGAGTGAGAATGCGGAAATTGGGAGAGGGTTTGGGATGGACTCTTTGACTTAATCAGAGAGATCTCCCACCTCCAACCCCTCAGTCTCTTGTAGCCCGAGTAGTGGCAGTGGGGCCCTGGGAGTTTGAGAAACAGCGGCAGCAGCTTGGCTTCCTGTGCCCTCTCCCCTCTACTCCCTGGGCAGCATAGTTTTCTGTGTGATGCTGGGGGCAGCACAGCTCTCTCTCCCCCCTCTGGCCCCTGATCCCAACCTCTTTTGCCTTGCAGCCCTGCTCAGGGCCCTGTCACGCTCCCAGATTCTTTGTCCTTGGGCAGCAGCAGCAGTGTCAAACTCCTGTCTCCTCAGCCACCCCTCCAGCACTAACAAACACGGATGCCTGCCCCTGACAACAAGGATTCTTGCTGCCTCTGTGAGCTCACCATGATGTCATCACCCTTTATGAGCTCTTATCTGAAGCCAGCACCAGCCACGAGCCTGGCCACCTTTGTCTTTATACTATGTCCAGCTTCACTTTAAGTCCCCTCTGAATTGACAAAAAAGATGGGGCATGCAGCAGCCTGACTGGTTAGCGGGGTCAGAGGGAGCAGGCAGAGAGTAGTCATGATCCACAAGCTGCACTGGCTCCCAATCTGAGAGGAGCTGCCGCTGAGCTTCCACTGTCCTGTCATTGCCGAAAGCCTCCCCTCCATAAACACCTTCAAGCACCTGAACTCCAGCATCCTGCACATCACAAATACAAGCAGTGCTCCGAAACAGCTTCTTGTGTGTTTGAAAAGTATCATGTTCCCCTTGCAGCCTTTTCCTCTAAGCTGAACATGCCCTGGTCCTTTTCCCTCTTCTTGCCTTTCTTGCATTCTAAGCCTTTTGTCTTTGGCTGTTTTTAAATGTGCACAACGGGGGTGGGGGGTGTCTATGTGCACTGAGCAGCGCCCATGCACGTCCAGTTAGTGTGTGTGTGTCGGGGGGTATTTAAAGGGGCCAGAATGGGTGTGTGCCCCTCCCCATGCACCACCCACTCCTGACGCTGCATGGAACATCCTGGATTTTCCCCTGATGCTCTGTACATGGGCATGAGTGGGCAGTGCATGGGTCATAGGAACGCATGCCCACGCCACCTTCAGATGAGCACTTGGGTGTGGGGGATGGGTGAATATGCATGGACGTGTCACGTTTAAAAATGGCCTTTGTCTCTCTCCTCAGAGCCCACAATAGTAAGTTGTACATGAAAATATGCACCCCCCAAACTCAATACTGTGCCCCAGCTGAGGCCAGACCCAGGCTGAGCAGAGTAGATCTTTTCCATACTGAGTTCTATATATGATATTTCTGTCAATACCTCCCAGTATAACATTGACAGTCCTAGCAACAACCCCTCATTGTTGGCTCCTGTATAGATTGTGATTTGGCTATACAGGTTCTTTCGCATCTAAATCAGCCTTTCAACAACCCTGCCTCATTTACCAATAAATCACCAGCCTATGGCGGGTGGTAGCAGGGTGGTACCCTCACTCTGTGGGCATTGCAGGTGTTGCAGAGTAATAACTGGTTCACAATCAGTAAGGACAAATGCAGCTGAAGGTTTAAAAACAGACCTTTACTTAAACTTTCTCAGGCAGAGATCCTTAGTTACATCTAGCTAGTATGAAGACAAAACAGAGACTGAGACTCACACAATGAGAGAGAAGGGAAGAAGGAGTGGTTACATAAAGGAATTCAACTGCAAAACCCCATCTCCCTTCCATGTACACATAAACTTGCAGCGCCATCTGCTGGCTCTATAGTCAATTACTGTTCTTAATACAGCAGGCATTAACTTATGGATGTTGCATATACCAACAGCAGGAGGGGAAGATGTGTGCTTCAGGATGGAAGAAGGAAGGGGAGTGTCCAGTTGATGGATCTATGCCGTGGATCCATCCCCTGTTCTTGAATGCATCTCCTCATAGCACAATGGAAGTGGAGACATAGGATGTAAGTGTAATACAGCAGTGTGCACCTCTTAAGACACACTGATTAGTACATGACTCTTAGAATCTATAGAGATTCACCTCCGCAAGGCACACACATAATGACAGAAGAGATTTGTTCCCCAAGAGCTGAAGGACAATTGTAAGCTGACTACCACAATAGAAGTGATTTGGATCAAACTGAAAATCATAAAGGGAAAAGGAAGAATAATTGTAAGCTGTTATTTATAGGTATTATTACTGACTTCCTAAAGTGTTTTCGAATGAGATGAAGGATACAGTAGCCCACACCAGATGTTAGCCCTCACCCACCACATGGCCACCACCCAACCGCCACTCATGACGTAATCCAGGGACATCGTGAGGCCACCCTGCAGGCGAATATGGGCTAATGTGCACCCCCATGGTGGCAATCCATTAATTAGGTTGCGTGCAGCTTCGTTGCATCCAGGTCTACCAACACCATAGGGTTGCAGGTGAAAAGCCTAGAGTGCCCCAAGCAGTGACCGCTTCCTGCTCCTCTCTCCACACTCACTCTCACTGGCACCTTAAAAGCCCAACGTGTGCTCAGTTCAAACATGCATTTTGCCGCTTATCCTGGTTTGCAGAGCGCGCCCAGTGCTCACTGCCAAGGCTGGGTCAGATCCCCTCTGTTAGACAGTGGCTGGCTGAGCATCCTCGTTGTGGGAAGACCTGCCTGAGACACCCGGGCAGAGGCTGCAAAAAACACAGAGCTGTGCCAAGAGTACCGAGGCGGGGGAGAACTGAGTCTGGGATCTACCTTCCTACTCCGGCTCTAACTGTTCCTGCTCCCCCCACAGAAGCCATGACAGCTGGCGGAGATCTCTACATGCCTGTCCCCACCCTGGAGCCAGCAAAGTTCATAGAGGGAGCAGAGGAGAATGGTAAGTTAATGCATGAGGGGTGGGGGTGGGGTGGGACTACATTTGCACACCTGCATGATAAAGGCTTTTATTTATTGCCATCTAATTATGTGGTGTTTCTTTTCTTTCCTGTGTTAGCTGGTGTCAAGGAGAATGCGGGGGAGTGGCAGGATACACGTTGGGACAGAGGTGCAATGGATGCAAACGCCAGTAGGAAAATGCAGAGCTTCAGGGCTGCAGCCGACTTGACTGTGAATGTCAAAAGGGAACACAGAGGGCAAGGCAGCCTGGCATGAAATATCATGGGTGAGTGGGGTGGGCCCTGGAGGAGAGTTACATGGCCTGTCAGAGCCATCCTCTGAGGCAGCCTATGTGTTCATGGGGTGGCACATACACACGATAGAGCTCTATGTATGCATGAAGGAGTGTAGACACCACGCAACCCTGCATGGTTTAAAGGGACCCACAGGGACTTAGGATCCTCAGGGATCAGCTCTGCTCCTGGCTCAACATCTGAAAGCCCAGAGGAGATGTTGAGCCCTGGTGGGGACACTGCACTGCACACTCCATAGGCATCTCCGCCAGGTTCCTTCCAGGAACAGCGTCTGCCCACCTGCAACTGACTCTGGCTCTCCTGGCTCAGGCCAGGAGAGGTAATTCTTGGGGTGCTTCCTCAGCACCACTCTCCTTCCCAGCTTCTTTTTCCTGGTGTGTGTAACCCTGCATCTTGTGTGCCCCTCCATCTGTGCAGGGCTGTGGAGCGCTGCAAGAAGCCCAGACATTCGGACTCCAACAAAAATCTTTGTGCCTGTCAGTCCTTTTGGACATATATCGTTATGAGCCAGAAACCATGTGGTGACAACATGCAAAATTGCATTATCTAAATAGCCTTTAGTAAAAGACTGCTAGGGGCTATATTCTATTGAATTGAATGGGCCATCATCAGCTTATTAACAACCCAGGGAACATGCACCATCTTGTCTTTTGTATCACAAGTTCTGTCTTTACAATTGTATGCTAGCTGCATGCCAGTAAGAGGTGTTTATACTGTGATCAGCTAAATATTCAATGAATACATATCTAATAAACTCAACATTCTGTACATAGGAAAAGGTTACTTCCTACCACCAACTATTGGCAGATATAGTAGGTGGGTCGGGGATAGTAGGCGCTGGACCACCTCCTGGGCTGACAATAGCCTAGAAGAAACAAACAGCTGGGGTGGCTTCTTCTTCCCATAGTTTGCCACGGCTGCACATTGTGACGGGGGGTAGACAGGGCGTGAGGAGGTTGGTAGGCATAGCATGCTGGGGAAGAATGTCCACCCCCCTTTTTAGGTTTGTCCGGCTAAACCTGTCAGTGGCGGGTGAGTGGGGGCTGCCTGAACATACAAGAAATACACGTAGGGGCTTCCCATTTATTAGGTCAAACTTGCTAAAAATGTGAGTGGGGGCTGCATGAACAAAACACAGTGTATTTTTAAATGAGATGCAATCAGGTATGACCACCCAGAAGCCACTCATCTGACCATCCGTCTCAAGGTGTTGCAGGGGGACGCGCACTCCTGTGAGTGACTGACTCAGCACTCACTTGTGGCCACTAATGGCGCACTGCTGAGAAATCCGATATGCACCATGCAGGGCAAGCTAAAATGATGGGTGGCAACACGCCCCCACACATCCCTGCCCATATGAACTGGGGCAGCCACCCATGCTGGTAGACAAGTTCCCCTACTCAGAGGCATTGTGGGTGGGGCAGACGGCCTTTGAAAGTCACAGGAACTGGCTGTGACTAGCGCTAGGGATCCCAGCTTCCCAGTGCTCACACTCGGGATATGCTAGTTTCAAAGGCCAGCCCACAGCAATTATAATTAGTGTTTTTACAATTGTATTAATCAAATGTATAAATAGAACTACCTACACAGAGGAGGCTTCCTTTTGTGAAGTTCTGGAATAATTTATTTATTTTTAATAATAAAATTGATTAATAAGAGACAACTCCCTAAAATAAGGGGTGTTCCTGAAAATAAAGGAATGTCTGGCAAGTTGGAAATCTTAGCACTACCTC
>QEPC01012305.1:575626-615801 GCA_003113815.1 Sphenodon punctatus
GGAGCTCAAGGTAGGCGATCCCTGGGTGGGGAGGAAGGGTGATCCCTGGGGTGGGGGGTGTTAAACCACCCCCACCCCAGGGATCACCCTAGTACTGGTACTTACTTACCTGCTGCTGGACACTGGTGCAGGCTCTGGGTTGCTGGCGGCGGCCCGGAGCCCGCACTTGGGACTTAAAGAAAAAAAATGTTTTTTAAATCCAGGCTGGGCAGGGTGGGTGGGGGGTGTCCCCCCTTCCACCCACGCAGCCTGGACTCAGGGAGGGAAAATGTTTGGGGGGAGGCTTGTGTTTGTTTTTTTACATTGCGGCCATTCATTTGAATGGCTGCAATGTAAAAAACCGGTACGGGGGGAATCCGGAAAATGGGTCGGATTACCGGGTTAATCCGATACTGCCGGTACACCAAAATACCGGCAGTATCGGATAACGGATGATCCGGTAGTCCCCCCCCTAGTGAGCGCTCCCCACCTGCAGGCACCACTGCTGTCTCAGAACTGCAGTCAACCTCAGCTCAGTGGAAACTAGCTAAACCAGGGAGCAATAGTGAATCCCCAAATCAGCAACCCATCCCAACAGGCAACAACTCTGAGCCAACCACATGTCCCATCCCCCCTCCCCAAAACCTAGTCCCAGCTCCATTCCCCTTTCCTCAAACCAGCGACCCGCTCTAAGCCAGATCCATGCCTCATTCCTACCTCCCCAACTGTATTCTCTATCCTCCACCAAATCAGTGTTCCCCCTTTTTAAATTAGTAGCAGACTCAGCAGCAGTTTTTACTGCACTTTCCTTTCATTATAGGCCTGTCAAACTGGCAGAGCCTCACTGAACTTCTGCGCCAAAATAACGCCCCCACAGGGACCCGTGTTCACTGTGTTTTCTACACTGGTGACACTGGAGGAAATGCAGTGACCATGGGCAAAGATACAAATAAATACAAATACAAAAACATAGATACTTGAGACTGTGCACAACCCTAACTCTCTACTTTATCTCCAAGTCTGAAACTCAAGAGAAATTTGGTTCAAATTAACTTGCTTTGAATCTGTTTAAAAAACAAAGTGGCTACAAAGCACTCTTCGCTTCCTGCTTTGTTTCTGGATTCAGATTTTGATTTCAGTTATACCATTTTGTTTACTTCAATTACTTCATTTATTTCTTTTCAGTTTACAGCTAGTCCAACTCCCTGTTTGGATGCAGGATGACTACAGCTACAACATTCCCATCAGATGGTTACTCAGCAATTTTTTAAAAGCCCTCCAGTGATGGCAAGCCTGCAACCTCACTAGGGAACTTGTTCCATTGCCAAACAGTTCTTACTGTTAGGACATTTCCCCCAATATCTAAACAATAGGGGTGTACGTGTCATTTTTGTAATTACAACAAAAATAATGAAAATTGTCACTTTCATTTTAATTATTGCAACAACAAAAAGGACAAATAATAACAAAAATAGAAAAGAAAACAGCTTTTTGTTTTTGAAATAAAGGGAAAAAATATTTCTGGCTCTAACATTTTTTATTCTTATTCAATTCTGATGAAACCTGGAGAGATTGTACCTTCAGTGGAGGGCACTATATGTACCAATGTTGGAAATGATTAGATAAAGTAAACAGATTTGACAAGCAATTAAACATTGTGATTTTAAGAAAAGCTCCATACACATTCATGGCTACAACTTCTTTATATTCCATAAATAGTATGTCACTCCACAAGCTTAACACTCCTGCCAATTTTCAGAAAGATTGGATAAAGGGTCCTGATGATATGTCATTCACTTGAAAATACATTTCTAGCTGTAACTTTTTTATATTCCATCCTGTTTACAAGACATTTGGCAGGAATATATCACATACCTTTCCTGTCATCTCTACTAAACTGCAGGACAATTTGATAAAGGGACCCAATTTTATAAGCAATTGAAGTTCTCCCCTTGAAGACCCTTATTCAGATAAATAGCAGCACATACAGTGCCAGTCAGAGGCAGACACGTGGCATGGCAAGGGGAGGGAGGCTGTAGGAGGGAGAATGTGGAGCAACCCAAAAAACTGACAGACACATTCACTGGCCAATTACTGCATGCTTCCAGCTTTACAGGACCAATCGGTAGTGGCTTTGAGGCGGGCATAGGGGGCAGCCCTCAGATGGGCATAGAAGGGATATAACTGGGACTTTGGGGATAGCAGCCCAGCAGTCAGGAGACATTGGGCATTTTTATACACATCTTAAAGTTCCAGATTTTTCAATCTTCTGGGTTTACAAGTTCACAAGTTAGTTCTGGATGCATTCTTCACACACACACACTGCCCTGAGGCAGTTCCTGGATGCATTCTTCACACAAACACTGCCCTGAGGAAGCCTAAAGTAGTTTCAGCTGTAGGCATGAGGGGCTGCCATGGAAACCAAGTGACCACAGCTGCCTGGAGCAAAGCAGTTTATCAGGAGAACTTTTTACACACAAAAATTCTGGGAGAAGTTCTAGCAGACGTTCAAAGAGCCGGATATTTAAGATCTGGGTGAATGATTTAGATACACAGAAAGTTCAGGATGTAACCACAAGCATGCAGGAGAAATGTGTGTGTAAAAAACCCCATAGTTTACACATCCAGGCTGGTCAATTATCATCACAATCACATTCTGCATCACTCTGACAGAGGACATTAGAGAATCTCTATTGACTCTTTCATAAACAGATGCTTCTGACTTCCCAGTAACAAGTGGGAGAGAGATGTTGGGATGGTCACAGCACAGAATGAGGATATTTGGTTGACATTTCTGCTGGCCAATTGGCATCACAAACCGATATTATACCACAGTGACACATAAGAGAATCCCTGGCTTCTCTTACTGGGTTGCGTGCACCCTCCAGATAATGCCACCATGACTCAAAGGCGGCCTTAATAGCCAACAATTCCCTATCCAGGACCATGTAATTCCTCTCTGGTCCTGTGAGCTGGCAGGAGTAAAAGGCACAGGGTAGAAAGCTGTCGGTGGCCTTGGAAGGTTGAAGCAACACAGCTCCTATGGTGGTATCTGAGGCGTCGGTTTCAACAGTGACAGGTTTCTCAAAGTTAGGGTGTTGCAAGAGGGGGGCTTGTGTAAAGGCTCATTTCAACAGTTCAAATGCCTCTTGCTGTTCCCTATCCCATATGTAGGCTTGACCTTTCTTTAGTAGACGTGTTAACGGTTCTGTGATCAGGGCATAGTCAGGAATATATTGTCTATAATAGTTGGCACTCCCCCAAAATCGTTGCAAGGCCTTGACAGATTGTGATGGAGGCCAATACTGTATTGCGGTAACCTTTTTAGTATACCCTGGGGCGTAATAACAAATCCTAAAAACTCAATCGCGAAAACATGGAACACACATTTCTCTAACTTACAATAGAGGTCGTTGCTTTGCAGATGATCCAAAACACATCAGACTTGTCTAAAGTGTTCCTCTTCTGTGAGAGAAAAAATTAAAATATCATCAAGATACGCGATCACAAATATGTTGAGGATATCTCGGAATATGTTGTTTATTAAATGCTGAAAAGCAGCTGGTGCATTGGCCAATCCAAACAGCATGACGAGGTATTCAAAGTGTCCATACCTTTTTCTATAGGCAGTCTTCTATTCATCCCCCGCCCTCATCCTCAGGAGATTATATGCACCTCGCAAATCCAATTTTGTGAAGATTGTGTCTCCTTGTACTCTATTCAGAAGTTCCGGTATGAGTGGAAGGGGATACCTGTTTTTAATGGTGATGATGTTGAGGCCTTGATAGTCTATACAAGGACGTAACCCAACATCTTTTTTAGGAGCAAAAAATAGGGGAGCCCCGGCTGGGGATGAGGAATGCCTAATAAACACCCGTCGCAAGTTCTCTTCAATGTACTCCTTTAGAGCCTGCAACTCCGATTCTGAGAAGGTATATATGTGTCCGTAAGGAGGTTCTGTCCCTGCAAGTAGATCTATAGAACAGTCATAAGGTCTGTGGGGCAGGAGTGCAGCTGCCTCTTGTTCATTAAACGCGTCTGCATAATCCCGGTATGCCTTAGGAAGCAGGACCGCTATAGAAGTTTCCAAGATACACTGGATTCCAGTTACCTGGGATGAGGGGCTTGCCTTTAAACAATGGCATGTGTAGTACTTAGACACAAAGGAAATAGCCCCAGTCATCCAATTAATCTGGGGGTTTTGTTGTTGTAGCCAAGGCATGCCTAACATAACTGAAAAAAACAGGGGGTTTCACAATATCGAATTGTAACATTGAGAGTGGGTAGGTTTGCGACGTAAGGGGTCCCAATACTAATGGTGACCCATCAATGGAATACACCACTTCTAGTTTATTCCTTAGGTGCGTGGGGAACTGATATCATCTTACTACTGCACCATCAATAAAATTACCAGATGCCCCAGAATCAATCAGTGTCCATAGGATAACACTACATTGTGTTCTGATACCCAAGGTTATGGGTATACAGATGTGTCCCTTTGTAACAGTATCAGGGGCTGTACCCCACAAGTGGTGTGAATGCCATTGCCTACCAAGATGCCCCCTGTTCTTCCCGAGGCATGGCGTTTCCCAGCTCTCGGCACGAAGGAGACAGGAGGGGCAACTGCAAGCATAATGATTTGACTCACCGCAGGAAAAGCATATTCGAGACATGCGCCTCCGATTTTTTTCATCTACAGAGATAGGGCCTCTAGATGCTCCTAGCTGCATGGGTTCTGGGTCATCTGTCTTACCAGGGTCCACGCACACTGGAGAGATGGGTAGGAGTCTGGGTGTAACCCCCCCGCATGCCTTCTTGTCTCTTTTCCCTGCGACATTCAGATTGGCGTTCTTCTATTTGTAAAGTGAGAGTTACTAACTCTCCCCATGTGGGGGGCATAGTGGTGTATGATAACTGACCCTTCAGCTCCTCACTGAGGCCCATTCTGTACATCACCTTCAATACATTGTCCGGCCATCCTATCTCGATGGCTAACTGTTGGAAGCAGGTTATGTACTCTAAAAGGGACCATTTCCCCTGTTTTACAGTCAAGATGGCATTTTCTGTATCCTTAACCCTATGCAGGTAATCAAACAAAAAGGTGAATTCCCTTTTAAAGGCAGCATAATCCGTCAACAGAGAGCTGTTACTGGTTAAGAGGGGGGTTGCCCAGGAGAGCGCCAGCCCCTCCAACTGCCCAATTATAAAGGCCACCTTCAGTTTATCGGTAGCAGAAGACTGTTGCTGCACTGAGAACTGAAGGTTAATTCACAGAGGGCCATAAAGCTCTGAAACAGCCACCTATCTCCACTATATTTTGCTATTTTGGACCCTTTCCGCTCACGAGGGAGAGGTTGTTGACCCCCAATGCCTCCTGCAGGAGGATTCGCCCCTGCCATTGCTAACTCTCCCTGTCAATCCTGCAAGTCCTTAACTTAACTTCCACATTCCTGCACTCACTTTAGGGACTGCACAGTCCTAGCCAAATCCCCCAAACTAGTTTCCTCAGGTGGGGTGTCCCTGGGGTGTCATGGCCTCAGCCTCAACGTTTATCATTCCAGAGAGGAGTGAGTAAATGCCGGTGATACTGTCTGGGTCCGGGGAATGGGACGAGGAAGGAGAAGGGTAAACACTCACTCCTTCAGTGCTAAGGTGTGTTATCTCGGAAACGTTCTCCCTCAGGGTCTTACAAAGGCAGTGGAGGACACCTCCTAGCCAAAGATCATCATAGGGAGGAGGTGATACGCCCAGAGCTACCAACCACCACGTCACTCGCACAACCAGGGTTAGGGAAGGGAAACAGTGCAGGAAGATGGGGGAGAAGGGAAAACGTAAAAGGTTCCCCCGGGGCAATGAGGATAGGGGCTGAGGACTAGGGCACACAAACAGGGAAAATACCCAGGGATAAGCAGGGAAATGAAGCCACCACAATACACCCACACCAACCACACACATACACTCGCATCCTTGCTCTACCACGCACAACCGCTATTCACACCAATCA
The DNA here is from genome assembly GCA_003113815.1 of Sphenodon punctatus. Lineage (NCBI taxonomy): Eukaryota > Metazoa > Chordata > Lepidosauria > Sphenodontia > Sphenodontidae > Sphenodon > Sphenodon punctatus. Next base: position 581,610 of record QEPC01012305.1, read on the forward strand.
GTTCACAAGAAACTAGGAATCTCTCTCAAGGGCCAGTCTCATAGGAATGCTCCGATAACCGCAGATGAGCTAAGCAGTCAGCTGCTTTTTATGGTTGCACAAATGCTGGCGCAGGCATTGTGAGCGCCTGGGTGGGACCATGCTGGGAGCAGCGTCTCCTTGCATCTCAGAACCCCGGCACATGCGCCTGGTGCACGCTGCTGGGACTGTGCTGGGAGCGACTCCCTCTGTTGGGGCCGGCCCCCAACGTCTAATGTCAGTGTGTGGGGACGGAGCCAGTTCTCTCACAGTCATGCTTCCTGGGCTGGGGGCCCCGGTGTTTATCCCCACCTTCCCATTGGCAGGGACAACAGGCGTCCCTCTTCACGGTCTGTGGGGCATGGAATGTTTCTTACTACACCTTCCGATAAGCTTCCTGTTCGCCCCCCCCCCCCCCCCCATTCGCCCTCACAGATACCTGACAGTATCTCAGACTTTGGGCCTTCATTGGAGGGTTGTGTCCCTGCTTGAGTTTCATTAGTGTCCTTTTCTTTACCCCTGTTCTGGTCCCTGTGAGACCTATCCGCTGCCCACCAACAAACTGTACAGTGTGTGGGTTGTGGGGGACTAAGCAGCTCCACTTCTGTCTACAGGTCATCATATCATACACACTCATCTACTCATCATACACTTCTCAGTCTCAGTCTCCCTAAGAGACTCTAACGCTGTGGTAAGAGACATTGTTAGCCCCCATGTGTTCTTTTGGCTCTCATTAACTGACCTTTCAGTGGACAATTCTTCAAGGGAGTCTCCTCCTTCTAGGTTGTATCCTTCTTCTTGGGTGCTCCCTTCTTCCAAAGTTAAACCCCCGAGTCTGGGCATTACACCAATGGGCTATGACCTCCAACCACTCAGGTATGTCCTGTCCTGCTTTTTGAGGTCAGTTACTGCCTTGGCCATTGTCATGCAGGAGTCATCAAATAATAATACTGACAATCTTCTGTTCCCTATTGGGCCTAGATACTGTAGGAAATAGTTTTATTATTCTATCAACTGCTTATATTCTTCTAATGATGACTGAGGCATTGTACGATGTATCACCTGCTTCACCTGGGCTTCCTTGAAACCTCTTCACAGCCGCAGATCCTCTAACATTTTGGTGCTGTTAATAGGGTGATGTTTATCTGCCCTTTATCCAGTTGACCTAGCACTGCTTCAGTGTTTCCCTGGGAACTGGCATCCTCCCAGCAGATACAGCTACATCCTGCTGCTTTAAAGAAAGCTGCCACTACTGAGAGCTCCTTAGGATTATCGCCTAAAACTATGGTAGACCTTTTATCCATTTCTAACAGGAGGCCAAGAGTCCTCCACCTGTATTTTCAGAAACTCAGAAAAAAAGCTACATGAGATGTTTTCGTGCTCAGACACCTATATGGGCTATTCCAGAAGCTCTGCTTTTCCCCTAAATTGCCCACCAGTTGCTTTTCTCCAGTCCCCTCCATCTGTTCCATAGGCACTGGTTCTTCTCACCTGGGATTCTCTTCTATATTTTCTCCTGCCATTACTGCTTCTTTCACCAGCTCATCTTCACTATCTGCCTCTGCTTTATCCTCCCCCAGATCATCAGTCTTCCTCTCTGTAGCTGCTCTCACCATCTTTTCCTGCATACTTGCCTCTACCTCTTTTACATTCTTTTCACTTATGTTTCTTTTCAAATCAGTTGACCCTCTTCTTATTTTCCCTTCCTTGCTCTTCCTCTTTTCTATCTCACACTTGCCTCTTTAGACTCTCTCTTGGTCTCTATAGTATCATCAACTTGGCTTTCCTTCTTCCTTTAAGGTTCTCAGCACCTCCTACCACTAACCCCTCTTCATCTTTCCTTTTCTCGTATTTTCCTCATGCTTCTCTTGGGTGTCACCCCAGACCATCTCCTCTGGTCTTGTTCCTTCCAGGAGATACTTCCTATAGCCCCTTCTGCCCAGGTACCCATATCAGGGGAGCACGTAGTCCCCCATTTTAGTTCCCCCTGTGGATCCTCATTCCCCCCACTGCTTAGAAAAAGCTGAGTGGGGAAATTCCCCGTTCAGCTGAGCAGTGCGTGGGCCAGGGAGGAACATCAAGCTGGGAGTAGCTAGGAGTCCAGACAGAGGAGCAGCCTGGCAGCGAAGCGAGTCATTCCAGGGAGTCGGGTAGCCCCGTCAGGTCGCATTCGGGTACTAGTTAGTGCCCAAACACAACCAGGGTGAGTTGGCACCCCACATTTGATAGGGTTCCCAACTGACTGGGTACCTGGTTGCAGTTTTAGTCAAAACCAACTCTAACTGACACAACACACATAATCACAAGACATATCTGCATATTCCTCCTTTCCCCAATGAGTTTACAGATTCACATTTAATACTCATTATCTACACAACAGCTTACTCATATGTTTTCGCCCTGTCACACTGACACATGGGCATTTTGCAGCTAGCCACACACAGCACATCAGGCTTCCAACAACCCACCGCAAGTTAAGAAACCTTTCAAGCAGCAACTCATGTGCTTTTTGTACATTTCCTCTGATGGACTACACTTCTATATTGTCCTCTAGATGACAGTGAAGGTAAATTCCCCTTCATCTAATTAAAAGGTATATTTAATTTGCCCCCTTTCCTCTACACAAATAACAAAGTCCCGATTAATCAGCTATATAGCTAGAGTAAACACTCTGCTTCACTTAATTAAAAATTAAATTCCTCTGGAGGGTTGATTACAACAGGGAGTTGGGGCATGCCTTTTGTTAAATAGGTGGTTCTTCCAGGACACAGTTAGTCAGACCACTGGGACCTCTGTATCAATATGAACAGGGATCTTCTCAGACTTTCAATTAAGACTCTCCACATATCCCACAGCCTCTGGGAAAAGGCACGCATGGAAAGGCCAAGGGGAATTTCAAGAAGGTAGAGGTCGGAGGCATGCCATGTTTTGTAGGTTGTGAATTTTCTACATATTGACGTGGCATTTGCTTAGACTTCTAAAGGATGCTCATGATCTCTTTAGCACTTTTAAAGAGTTTCAGCAAAGGAAGTGCTTTTTAAGATTTCCAGTGTCCTATGAAAAATATTTTTATCCGTACTGATAGCATAGCCCGCAAAGCCCTATTACCTATGGCTTAACTTCAGAATTCTTTGCACTAATTTCCCTCCTTTTGACAAATTTGGATCAAAAGTTATATTTTTCAGTTTCTTTCACCTCTTCATTGAGGGCTAGATCATGCGACAGGGAAGGGAGGGCATCAGATGTGTCCCCTTTAATTTTATGGGGTGTGGTGTGATAGGGGAAGCAGGCTGCACAGAGCCAATACGTCGCTCTGAGCTTCCCACCAGCCCACCTCCAGCCCTACAGGAGCCAAAATGGTTGTGCCAGAATCCCACATGAGGTACACCAAGACAAATACAGCCAAGCGTAGAGTAGAGAAGAACTTCCCCAAAGACAGAGTAACAATAAGAAGAACATCGGAAGTGCTATCCTGGGACAAACTAACGGTCAATATAGCTCAGCATGATGTCTCTGACACTGGCATAATTAATTTCCTGCAATTCATGTCCACAAATTGGCAATCAGGGGTCTCATCCTCTGACCAACTTGTACAATAGCCAGTTATGCAACCATCCTCTAAGAACTTATCCAGTCCTTATTTGAACTCTTTTATGCTATTGGCCTTCATGACCTCCTCTGGCAATGAGTTCCAAAAGTTAACTGTACATTGAGGGGTGGTCTGTTGTCAGTTAATGTATTATTCTAGTACTTCGAGAAAGTGTAACTAATAATTTCCCTTGCCCCCTTGACCATCTAGATTTGACCATCTAGAACTTAAAATCTCATTTTTGCAATGATGCTTGTTTTTCTCAACAAAACGGGTGTAAAATCAAGTGGTTGTCTGCAATTTTAGCTTGAACCTAGGACTGATTTCAAACATGCTCGTCCCCATGATCCAGACGTGTAAAAGGCAACTGTCTCATGAATTAATCAGACAACATGAGGGTTATTATTTATTTTCTCAAATAAAATACACGTAAAGTAAATGGACCATAGCAATACCATTACACACATTCCTGCACTCACTTTAGAGACGATCAATATCAATTATCACATCCCCAGCATGAGCAAGGAAAGAAGGGATGTGAAATTGACCATAAAACAAATTTACAAAGGTAAACCAAGTTCTTTCTATGGATCCTGTTTGTTTTTTTTAAAAAACAATGTATGGAAATAATTCTTCCAAAATAGCTTTAATCTTAATTCCTATAAAATGGCCTAACCATGACATTGCTGTGTATCATTTTATGGAATAAGTGAAGAATAAGAGCATTTTATTGGAATGAATATTTTCCATTCAGAATATCATGTCTCTTTGCCTTTCTCTTGTCTGTAAAGCAACAAGCTCATTATAAACCAATATCTTGCACTAAACTACAGCTGCACCATCCTCCTTTCTCAGCCCACAGGGAGAGGTTTACAGCATGATCCTCTAGCTGTTTCTACCTATCCTGGCCTTTAGGAGTAATGCAAGCTCTGTTCACTTCAATGGGGACTCCCACCAGTTCCACAGACTAGTACTGGTACTAAAGAGCTGGAAAATCCCATCTGTAATCCAAAAAAATTGGCAGAGTCTGGTCCTCTTTACCCAAATGATCATCCAAAGGAAAGGGTCAGTAGGAGGAACTCCTATTGTGAAGCTTCTCTCAAATGATTTTGTCTGCTAATACTGAGAAGTATTTGCTCCTCTATCCAGTACGTGAACATACAATCAAGAGATACCATATCTGCTTCCCAAACTCTCATTTTTTAAGATCACTTCCTCCACAAATTGAGACAGCACCTCTCATAGGAGACACCTTGCCAGTAAAACACAATGGGTGCTTTTAGACAGACAGCAGCTCCATTTCTGCCTTGCCAGCACACTTCACCCGAAAGCTGGCCCATCTGATTAAAGGCACCCCAACCAGATGTGCAACGGGAGCAGGCTCCAGGGGAGTCCAACCAGCAGTGTTCTGGAACACCATGGAGCGCTGCAGGTCAGCCAAACCCAGAGCACCAGCCTTTGCTGTCCATCTGCTGGGCGGACCCATGCTGCAGCTCCACTCCCAGCTGGTCATTGCCACAGACAACATAATAGCATTGTGGGCACCAGCCTAGAGCGTCAGGCAATTACCCAGAACTCTATGGTGCAAGGTGTGGGGTTACCCCATGACTATTTTTTCTGTCTATATGCAGTAGAAGCAGCCACATGAGGGGGAAGGAGCTGCCCTACAGCCCCTTCTCCCGGGGGATCCTCCTGGCCGTCCAGTCTGGACTGTAGGGTAGATCCCGCCGGGAACCACTAGGAGGCAGACATCGACTTTCGAGGAGCCTGCTAGGAGGGATCTAGCCTCTGCTCCCCAGTTGTTTGTCTGCCTTGGGGCAGTTAGGACGCAGGCAAGTGGGTGGAAGAACCAGCCCTGAGCCTTTTCAGGTTTGGGGCACTCTTCCAGCAAAGGAATCGGCCCGGTGCCAGGGGGAGAGAAATTCTCCATCCTGTTCACCTACCCGGCTCGCCTGGGTACAGGGCCTTGATCGGGGGTTCCCCTTCCTCCCCTCCGGAGCGGGGTTTTTCCCTTCACCGAGGGCGCAGCAGTTTCCCCCTTCGGGACCTTCTGCAGCCCCTATACTCTCCACCTCCGCCTCCACCCTTCCTCCCTGGCAGGGGTTCGGGGGAGGTTTGGACTTACAGCGGGGGGGTAGTGCGGCGGCTTCTCCCATCGGGACCGTCCGCCCCCCCCCCGGCCCTTCTAGAAGGCCGAAGGCAAGGCCGCAGAGCGCTTCGTGTCGGCTCCCCCCCCCCCCCTTCGGGGGGGAGGAGCTTGTTTTCGCGGGCGTTTTTCCTGGGATCCAATCAGGAACGCTCCTCCTAGTCAGAGCCTGCCGCGCTTTTTGCAAGGCAGCTCTCCAGGGGCCAGCGCTGAGCGCGCTTTTTGCAGAGCAGCTCCCCGGGGATCAGAGCTGGGCGCGTTTTGTCGGAGCCCAGGGATCGTTGTTTCCCCGGGCCTGCTCGAGGGCAAAGAGTTGCTGGTCTCATCAGAGGCTGTGCTGGGCCTTCTCTGCCTTCGAGGCTACTGTCTCAGGTGCTTAAGATGCCAGCGACAAGGAGATCCACGGAGTCAGGGGCTTCCACGGAACAGCCCCTCGCAGTGAGTGCCCCCCAGCCCGCCCCAACAGGGCCTCTAGCGGGGGTTTCAGCTCAGTCCCCTCCAGCAGGGCAGGATCTCCACACAGAGCTGTTAAGGGAGATCCTAACAGAGCTCAAGAGAAAGAGGTCCCCTCCCAGATCTAGGCCCGTTAGACCCTACAAGGGCAACTCCAAGGGGGCTGGTAAGGGCAAGCAGCCCCTTTCTAAGAAGCCCTGCAGGGCCTCTGAACTAATTGTCTCTCCGGCTTCGTCTGAGGAGGAGCAGGAGGATTTCATGGACAGCCATGAATCAGAGGAGGAGGACACCTCGTGTCAGGGCAGTAAAGTCAGACAGAGAAGGGCCTCTTCCCCGGCAGAGTCTATGGAGGAAGAGGAGGAGGGGATTTCAGAGGGGGAAATCGTCAGTGAAGGGGAGCCGGCTGACAAGGAATGCTCAGGGGAGACAACCCTGGAGCCCTCTCTGGACCCTGACAGGCAGTTCCCCTGCAAGTATCGCGACCTGATTTTTGACCAGCTCGCCAAAAACCTGCATTTCAAGCAGAAAAAAGAGAAGGATGCTTCTTCCTCGTCAGAAGAGGAGGAGGAGGAGGAAGCTCGGGGTTACCTTCCCAGAGCGAGAGGCCGTGACAAGGGGCTTCTGCTGGACAAGGCCTATGAAAAAATTATATCCAGGGAATGGCAAAATCCTAATAGGCCTTCCAAGTTGACAAGGTCTCAGTTGTCCCTATATTCTTTTAACAGAAAAAAGAATGCCTTCTTGTCTACCCCTAAGGTCGACGCCGCTGCAGCATCTCTAGCAAGGAGTTCTGTGTTCCCGACAGAGGGAGACTGCTTCCCCAGGGATCCAACGGACAAGGCAATAGATTGCAACTTGCGGAGAAACTTCGATGAGATATCTGCAGTAATGAAGATGGCCACGGTCTCGTCATATTTCTCCAGGGCTTTGATGATCTGGGTCAAGAGAGTCTCTGAGCCGGGCATCTCAGACAAAATGATCAGGGTTTTGTCCACGCGTATTCAATTGGCATACGCCTTCATGGCAGACGCTTCGACCGACATGCTACGCTGGTCTGCGAAAGCGGCGGCTTCCAATGTAGCGGCTAGACGTCGCCTGTGGTTGAGATCTTGGAGAGGGGATAACACCGCAAAGAACGCGCTGGTGAGCGCCCCTTTTCAGGGTAGGAAGCTGTTCGGCGTCTGCCTGGATAAGGTGCTGAGTGATGCGGCGGACAAATCAAAGAAGCAGACCTTGCAAAGTGTGGGAATTCCCAAGCGGAGTTTTCGTCCCTACAACACATCCTACAACCAGTCAGGGAGCTCCAGACGGCCCTTTTTTCCCCAGAGAGGAAATCAACAACGCTACAAGCCGAGATGGCAGAAACCGCGGGGCAACGATAACAGGGGCAAGCAGCGTCAGGGAGCAGGAAGACCCAAGCAGGACGCCTGACTACTCACAGCCCTGCCCTCTAGATCAGCTCAGCCTAGGGGGCAGACTTCAGCTGTTTACAGCAAAATGGGCTTCCAGCACAACGGATGTTTGGGTCCTCCAGACGATTCAAAGGGGCTACGTTATAGAGTTAACGCACTCCCCCCCGCGATACTTCTGCTCATCAGCCGTGCCCAGGGATCTGGTCAAGCAACAGGCAATGCGGGCAGAAATCTTCAGGCTCCAGACCATCGGAGCGATAGAGGAGGTCCCTCTTCTCGAACGCGGGCAAGGTCTCTACTCCACCATTTTTCTAGTTCCAAAAAAGCTAGACGAATGGAGGGCCATCTTGGACCTAAAGAGATTGAATCGAGTCCTCAAAATCCAGAAGTTCCGGATGGAAACTCTACAATCTATCAGGACAGCGATCGTTCAGGACGAGTGGCTGACAGCGCTCGACCTGAAGGAGGCCTACCTTCATGTGCCGATCTACCACAATCACCGCCAGTGGCTTCGCTTCTGTTATGCAGGACAGCACTGGCAGTACAGAGCCCTTCCCTTCGGCTTGGCAACCTCCCCGAGGACCTTCACGAAGGTGCTAGTAGCTCTCGTAGCGATTCTGAGGACGGAGGGGATAAAGATCCATCCCTACTTAGACGACATCCTGGTCAGGTCTCCATCCTGCGGTCAGGCACACAAAGACATTCAACACGTCATACAGTGTCTGCAGGACCACGGATTTGTCATCAATCGCAAGAAGAGTCATCTCACTCCAACTCAGACTCTGGAACACCTGGGGGTCATACTGGACACCAGACAGAGCAAGCTGTTCCTATCCGAACAGCGTCGCCTAAAGCTGTTGACCCTCATCCAACAAATCGTGGAGAAGCCCAAATCCAGGCTAAAATCGCTAGCAAGCCTTCTAGGAGCCATGACCTCCTGCCTGGGCATAGTTCAATGGGCGAGACTACATTCCAGACCCCTTCAGCGGTTCCTTCGTCCGTGGCAGGACGAGCTGACTCAAGGCCAGAACCCATCAATCCAGGTGACACCTCTTCTCAAGAGGTCGCTAGCGTGGTGGACTCATCAGGACAGATTCTTACCAGGAATGCCTCTCTCACTTCCGGAAAGCACGATCCTGACTACAGACGCAAGTCTAAGGGGCTGGGGCGCTCACACACAAGGACACTCAGCTCAGGGCAAGTGGCTACAATGGGAGAGGGGCCATCATATCAATTGGCTGGAGTTGAGGGCGATTTATCTGGCCTTGAAGGATCTGTCACCGTTCCTGAGGGGGAAGGACGTATTGATCTACACCGACAACACGGTCGCAAAAGCCTATATAAATCACCAGGGCGGATCGAGGTCCGAGACGCTCCACCAACTAGCCACCAGTATCATGCGGTGGGCGGAGAGCAACCTGAGTTCCATCAGGGCCCTTCATATCAGGGGGATCTCCAATACTCAGGCCGACTGGCTCAGTCGAGTTCAGATCGATCAAGGAGAATGGTCCCTTCATCAGTCATCCTTCAGGGAGATAACAGAACGGTTTGGGCTCCCATCCATAGACCTGTTCGCCTCAGCGGAGAACGCGAAGACAGAGAGGTTCATTTCTCGTCACCCGGACAGCAGAGCAATAGGCTTCGACGCGTTGAATTGTCCTTGGCCCCAGGAGCTCCTGTTTGCGTTTCCACCTCTGTCTCTTATCCAGAGAACACTTGCGAAGGTCCGGAAGGAACGGGCGAGGATGATACTAGTAGCTCCGTTCTGGCCCAGAAGGCCATGGTTCGCAGATCTTCAAGATCTCAGTCAGGACCTTCCACTCAGAATTTCCCCGAGACCGGACATGCTATCCCAGGGACCAGTCATGCACGACAACCCAGAGTCGCTCAGATTGACAGCCTGGAGCTTGAAAGGAGGGTCTTGAGGAGGCTAGGATACTCTTCTAAGGTTTTGGATACCTTACTTCAATCAAGGAAGCCTGCTACGAGGCGAATATATCAGAGCACTTGGGCTACGTTCGTTAAATGGTGTGAGACCAGGTCTCTGGATCCAGAGAAAGCCTCCATTAGCATAGTTTTAGAGTTCTTGCAAGGGGGGCTAGATAGGGGTCTAAGGCCTAGTACCTTACAGAGACAGTTAGCAGCCCTTAATAGCGTGCTGTCTACCCTCAGAGGTAAGGGGATTTCGGGTCACCCTCATGCAAGGCGCTTCCTTAGGGCCGCTAGGCTCCTATCTCCTCCCGTGGTACACAGGTTCCCTTCCTGGAACCTGAACCTTGTCCTGAGAGCTCTCACTAAGATCCCTTTTGAGCCAATTAGGGAGGTTTCAATGTATTACTTGTCCATCAAGGTAGCCTTTTTGGTGGGGATCACTTCTGCCAGGAGAGTTTCAGAACTAGAAGCCCTCTCCATAGAGCCTGCTCTCTGTTCCTTTAAGGACTCGTCAGTGACTCTTAGACTGGATCCGGCCTTCAGCCCTAAAGTGGATTCCAGGTTTCACAGGGAACAAGAGATCTATTTGCCCTCTTTTTGTCCGAACCCCTCTCACCCACTGGAACGTCAGTGGCACGCTCTGGACGTGAGAAGGGCTCTTAAGGTTTACATGGATAGAACAAAGACCTTTAGGCGATCTTCTGCCTTGTTCGTATCTTATAACCCCCAGAGAAAGGGTTTGAAAGCTTCCAAGTCTCTTATAGCTAAATGGATGACCCTAGCTATTTCTGAGGCCTACAAGGCGGAGGGAAAGATTCCCCCTTTGGGTCTTTTTGCTCATTCCCTGCGGGGCGCTGCTACATCGCAGGCCTTCAGGAACGCAGCCTCCTACGCATCTATTTGCAGGGCGGCAACTTGGGCTTCTGTCCATTCCTTTACCTCGCATTATAGAATTCCCCTTCAGGATTCAGCAGATGCAGCCTTTGGGAGACAGGTACTGCAGGCGGTACTCTGAGACGTGCCCTGGCACGTCTGGAGATCACAGATACCTACCTTGACCTCCCTCGTTAAGTTAGTCTGCCCTCCCTTGTTTGGGGTTTAGCGTACTGCTTTGGTACGTCCCTACAGTCCAGACTGGACGGCCAGGAGGATCCCCCGGGAGAAAGGAAAATTGGGTACTTACCTCTGAATTTTCCTTCTGCGGGGGATCCTCCTGGCCGGCCAGTCCCCACCCGGAGTGAGGTCAACTCTGTGGTGGTACAAGGGGGGTACAACTCTTGTTCCCAGCCGTAAATTCAAGATTGGCGGCTTTATTCAGTTGGTGCGGGTGGACCGAGTTAGTTCACTCTTAGAATCAGTTACCTTAGTTATTAGGTTACGAGTAAGGTTAGCGTTTATGGGGTTTTTTAAAATCTCAAGTACAGCTATTACAATCTGGGGAGCAGAGGCTAGATCCCTCCTAGCAGGCTCCTCGAAAGTCGATGTCTGCCTCCTAGTGGTTCCTGGCGGGATCTACCCTACAGTCCAGACTGGCCGGCCAGGAGGATCCCCCGCAGAAGGAAAATTCAGAGGTAAGTACCCAATTTTCCTATCTCTTCAGTTTGGATTGTGGATTGGTAGATTTAACGACTCCAGAATACTGTTGGGTGGTGGGGTCTAGGAACCAGATCCCTGAGGAGAGGTCAGGTAAGCAGGAGACCACTTCTCACTGGCCCTCCTTTTGTATTTATTTTCTCTTCCAGTCACATCTCCCTTCTCTGAAAAATGTGTCATCAAGACAGTTGTAGTCAGACTGTTTCAGGGAAGCTCCAGCACAGCCTGATCCTGTCCTGCCTGCTTTCCTTACATCCCAACCTGCCTTGAATGCCTTCAAACCCAGCTAGCCTCCCCATCATCCCAGCCTGCTCCTCCTACCCTTGCCCAGACCTGGCCCAGAACACCCTGCTCTTCCGTTTGGTTGGACTGATTCATCCGTTTCTTTTGACTCGTTCACCTGGACATAGACCTTGAGACTCGGTTGCCACCATGGATTTGTTGCCTAGCCAATCCCAATCCTGCAAGAACATGGGTCCTCCTGATCCTACAAGCATGACACATACTTGCTATTTTCACACCTAAAGCCCAATAACCCAGACTTCATGCAACAAACGTGAGTTTTTCACCACGAAGATAAGGCTGTCTTGAGTTGTGCACCTCACCAAAAATTTCCTGGAATTAAAAACTGAAGATGATGCCCAAAAGCTTAATGTACATTTCTCACAAACTTTGAATTTGACATATTTTGCAAGCTTCCTGGTGTGAATTCAAATTTCTGGCCACCTTTGCAAGGTTTGCATGCTAAATTTGTGCAAGCTAATTTCTTATTTGGCTATTTGGTCATACAGTACTTGAGGTTATGCAACATTTTAAGTCATAAATGCTTAGGCTTGCCTCTGGTAACCACTTGCTTTGATTGGCTTACAGAAAAGCAAAACCAAACCCCAAAAGGTAAATTTCAACTAAATGGGCAAAGTTAAGTTGTATTAAATTGAACTAAGCATAGTGAAACTAAGCAAGTTGAAACAAAATGTACACGCACCTACCAAGCACATGCATGCAGTGAACATCGCGTGTGCACCAAATGGTGGGTTTATGCACACAAAGTGTATGCATGCATTGTGCATAAGTACACACATGATGTGCACACATCATGCACTTGATGAGGATGCAATGCAAGCTTGGTGCATGCCCATAACCTGTACTTGGTGTGTGCGTGTACCTTGGATTGGACTCTTTATGAAGTCCAGCTAGCCAAAGTTGAATTAAGCAAAGTCTAAGTTCTCATTTCCACTGGGTGGGAAACTCAATTACAATATTCAATAAAGAAAACATATACTTAAATAAAGCAAAAACTGTATTTGTTCCAGCTTTGCTTAAGATCCTGGTGATCATCCACTCTCTTTCCCAATTTTATGGCTCTGTAATGCCATTGATTTTAGTGCAGTGAAAAATCAAGCTGGGAGATTCATGATTGATAACTATTATATTCTGATGCATTTTATTGATAAATATGTCTCCATCAGAGAAGGGAAACTGTTGCCTTTGTGGATTTTCCCATGGCCTCTGACATAGTAAATAGATCCGCATTATGGGCTAAGCTACCCTACATGGGCATTAATATCCATCTGTTAGAAATAATAATGGAGCTTCATCATAATTCTAAAGTGGTAGTAAGACTGGATAATAAAGGACATTACTCACAGGCTTTTGAGGTGACCACAGGAGTCAGGTACGGCTGTTTTCTGCACCCCCCCCCCCCTTTTGTTCAAGCTATTTATAAATTTTTGATACCTACATTAAATTATGCTAGGGCTGACCCTCCATTTGTAGGTGGTCGCCCTGTTGCAATTCTGCTTTATGCTGAGGACATTCTGTTATCGCAAACACAAAAAGGTCTTCAATGCTGTCTCGACCACTTGGAGCAATACTGTGTGGAGAATGATATGAAAGTCAACATCTCATCCACCAATGCTGGTTAGAGCAATTCCACCATAGAGGTAGCAAGCAATACTGGTGGTGGAAAGAAATCTCACAAGTCTTGTTTAAGAGTGGTCTTTCTCCTTTTTTCTGTTTGACCTTGCTGAATAATAGTAGAATCCCGAACTTAAGACAAAGAGTTTTGGCTATATCTGCCCAAGAAGACTTAGCCAGACCTGCAACTAATAGGACAGCTCCCTGGTGCCCCCTAATGAAATTTAAATTTGCATTAGAGCAATACTTGGTAGAGCTTCAATCTTTCAACAGTGGAGAATGCTAACTTTGATGCGATTTCAAATGTTAGAATCAGAAGTCACATTGGGCAGGGCCGCCAAAATAGATTTTAATTTAAGATTCTGCTCTTGTATTCATAATGAAGTAGAAAATGTAGAGCATGTGTTCCTTGTATGTCCTTATTATGATGATTTGAGGACTGCATGGATAGCCCCACTACTGGCAAGCAGTCCCTTTTGTTCCTCCTCACAGCACAATAGCACATTATTTCTCTGTTAATGATGCAAGACCCTAGTATTTTGAAGCCACTGGTCTTGTTTCTCCTTCTGGCAACTTGGGAGAGGAAGCTCAAGTGGCAACAGCCTTCAACAGAAATATTGTGACAGCTGAAGGATATTTGTTGTCTGTAATTTGTGCTGGGTCCCCCTATGAGACCTCTGCTTCTTGCTTTTATGTTCTTATTTAATTTTTATTGTAATTTTACATTATTATGAACTTTGTTGGTGTAATGTGTTTTCTTTCTGGACTATGGCAAAAAGCTGAGATCCTGATAAAATTGATTGATTGATTGATTGATTGATTGATTGATTGATTGATTGATTGATTGATTGAAAAAACGTCTAAACATTTTCATGCACAGCAGCTCCTACTGTTCAAGGTGGCTACATGTATGACACCTTGGCATCACTATAGTACGGTGTTTTTTATGTTTGTCCATAAAAACTACAAAGGAATCCATCATTTTACAAAGCACTGCTAACTTGAAAGTGTCATGTTTGTACTTTGGAGAATTTCGCTCTGTTTGGGTCTCTTAAAGCTTCATCCTTAATCCTTTATCTCTAATTTAGGCAACTAATTGCTTTAGACAAATTACACCATTCCCTTTCATATTTCCCTATATGCTAAACACTGATAAGTAACCTCCTTTTATCAATGATATTCAGTTTTACATTAATTATATTTCAAGGCACATGGAAGCCATTGTGCAGTAGCCCTGTTCAGTGAGGTACAAATGAGCCACATATTTAATGTTAACCTAACAGAGAGATTTTTTACTGGAACCAAGTGAAATACAGAATCCTGGGAAGAAATGAAAAGAATGCATTCAAATTAATTCAGGTATTTTTAATAACATCTTATTTTTTTTCTTCAATTGAATATCTAAAAATTACTTTGTTTGAACTGCAGCAACTGGGATTAAAGATTAGGACATATGGTGCCTACCTGAATCCTTCTGAATAGCCACAATTATCCTACACTTTTTAATGCTCTGCTCCCTCTTCTGAATACTAACACTACGCACTGTTTTCAATATGAAAATTAGTAATTTACCAACACCCTTTAGAATAGTCTTTCATCTCTTTTTGTGTGCTCTTTTGCATTGATTTAACTGACATCTCACACAACCTCAAAAATAAGGATAAAACAATCTTTCCTAATCTGATCATAATTAGGATGCATTTGGAAGGGGAAAGATTGCTACCATGAAAAGAACACAATTTATCTTTTATGTATTTGCACCATTAAAACCTGGTGTTTCATGAGCAATTTGAGAGCAAGTTAAAGACACTAAAGATACTGCAGCTAACACCAGTGTCCTTCCATTTCTGTCTATGGCCTCATTATTTATGCATGGCCCTAGATTTGGGCTCCTTTCCCACTGGGAAAAGTTTTAGAGCGTAAGTATTTCACATTAATTGATTCTCTTCTCAGCATGATATTCTTGTTATTGCAAATACTGACCCTTTGCAGAGAAAAATAGTTCATAAATAGTTTATAAATAAGAGCAATGGCAAAAACGTGGGAGAGCAAGGTTGCCTGGCCAGAGCTCGAGTACGTTGCTGCCTATAAAGAGATGGGACTCTGTCTGGATTTGGTTGCCAGCGGGCTTACAGAGACTTGATGTGTTGAACGCTAGTGCTGCTATCTGCCCTCAGTGACAAACCTTCTGACAGTGTTACCTGGTCTGGGAGTGGTTAGGGGGAGGGTAGTGGAGTGAACCATGCCCCCGAGGGATCCCTGAAAGTTGTGCTATGCTCAGCGTCCATGCTGCAGGCACGTGCCACAGGGCGGCACACCTAAGGGCTGTGCACGTACGGGTGCGCCCTTGTGCGTGCGGCCTTTGGCGTTGGCCGGGAGAGGGCGGAGAACCTTGGTCTGAAAGAGGGAGATTTGATTCATGGGTATTTGTATCCTGGTTCAGGGGCTGTTTTCCAATGCATTGAGAAGGTTAATTATAGTGGGGAATTCAACGTAGGGGTACTCAGTGTCTCAGGAAAGAAAATAACCCTTTAAAGAGTTGAGGTGAGCTGCCCTGAAGTTCTGGTAAATGGCAAATAAGTCTATTGTAGGCAGCTCTTTGAAGCTAGCTAAAAAGAGGGTGTTCCAATTCATTACTTCCCCTGATTTAGAAGTGCCTACTCTTAAACAGCTTAAATTGCATGATATGGGGTTTGGAGGACACTTGAAAGATAACCCACAAGTGCCTTCAATCCCTATTAGTAATCGATTTGCCGCCCTGGAAAGTATTATTAGCCCGCGGATACAATATTCCACTTTGATAGAGGGAGTTTCTGGGGACTATAGATTTCCCCCTCCGGAATTACATAGTTCCCCTCTTATTATCAAAAACAAATACATTGGTTTTGCATGCACCCAAGGCCAAGCAGTCAGTGAAGCTATGTTTTCTTTTGACCAGATTTTTACACTAGCTTCATGTCGGTGGCATAGGTGATTTCGAGGTCCCCAAGGACTTTGGTTCTGGGGGACTTCAACATCCATGCTGACACTGGTCTAGTTGGAGCAGAGCATGACCACCATAGCAACCATGGGCTTGTCTCAATTGATAGCTGGCCCAACACATGATGGCAGTCACACTCTGGATTTGGTTTTCTGAATCGTCCTAGAAGCAGGGGGTCCATTAGTGGGGGATGTAGTGAAAGTGCCCTTGTCATGGTTGGATCATTATCTCCTTCAGACCCAGCTCCTGGCACACATCTGCCCTCTGAAAGGTGTGGAACCAGTTAAATTGGTTTGCCCTTGGAGACTTATGGAACCAGAGCAGTTCAGGAATTCTCTGGGGGAACTGCCCTCTGATTTTGATGCCCGCCTTCTCAATGATCTCTTTAGATTTTGGAACACCTGGCTATCGGAGGCCATTGACTGGGCAGCTCCCAGCTGTCCGCTTCCCAAACATCAGAGCCACAGGTTCCTGTGGTTCACAAAGGACCTGCAGCAGTTAAAATGTATGGGGAGGTGGTTAGAATGACAGTGGTGTCGCACTCATGCTGAAGATGACAGATTGCGGCATAGAGCCACTCTGAGAGCCTAGGTGGTGGCTGTGCAGTCAGCAAAGAAGAAGTTCTTTGCTGCTATCATAGCGTCTGCAAATTCTCACACAGCGGAGCTCTTCCAGGTGGTGAAGGGGCTGGTCAGTCCAGCCTCCCTCCACCTGGAAGTGGAGGTTTCCCGGGCCCGCTGTAATAGGTTTATTGATTTTTTCATGGACAAAATCTCTCGCATTCACCATGACTTCACCACCACAATTGATACAGTTGGGGAACCAGAGGCTATGAATGCCCCGGCTTGTCCTGTTTTTGGGGATCAATTTCAGTCAATGACCCTTGCCAATGTGGGGGATGTCCTGGGTGCTGTTAGGACCACAATGTGTAAATTACAGACTTGCCCATCCTGGCTGGTTAAGGCCACCAGGGAGACATTGGGGTTGGTACTGGCACAGGTGGTCAATGCCTCCCTTGAGGAGGGCAAGGTCCCAGGGTCTCTTAAAGAGGCTGTGGGGCGACCTTTGCTCAAAAAAACATCCCTTGATGCTGATGCCCGTGCAAGCTACCAGCCTGTCTCTAACCTTCCATTTTTAGGGAAGATTATTGAGCAAGTGGTAGTCCAGCAGCTCCGTAACCATCTTAACCAGGTTGGTTTCCTGGACCCCTCGCAGTCTGGCTTTCATTTGGGATATGGCACCAAGACTGCACTTGTGGCCTTGGTCAGTGACCTGTACCGTGCTTTAGACCAGGAGCAGTCGCCCCTTCTGGTCTTGTTAGATCTGTCAGCTGCTTTTGATACCATTGACCATGAGCAGTTGGTGACTCAACTGCGGGATCATGCCGGGGTGGGCAGGATCATTCTTGAAAGGTTCCACTCATTCCTGTCTGGTAGGACTCACCGTGTGGTCTTGGGTGACTGTTCATCTTCTCCCCGGGATCTCACATGTGGGGTCCCACAGGGTTCTATTTTGTCCCTTCTCCTGCTCAACGTGTATATGCAGCCTTTGGGCAAAGTCGTGAGAGGGTTTGGAGTGTGTTGTCATCAATATGCTAACAACACTCAGCTCTACCTCTCATTTTCAGTGGACTCAGGCCCTGCAGTCTCGTTGCTCACCTGATGTCTGACAGCTGTGAGGGACTGGATGAGGGCGAGCCGCCTGAAATTGAATCCCGACAAGAAAGAGGTGATTCTGGTGGGGAGAGCCAAGGGAGCGGAGGCCCCCATCGTTGATGGGGCATGTCTCATCTTGGTTTCTCAAGTTCGTAGTCTGGGGGTGCTCCTTGATTCGCAGCTCCACCTGGATGTCCAGGTGGCAGCTGTGGGAAGGAGTGCATTTACCAAATTACATCTGGTGCGATGGTTACAGACTTATGTCTCAAACTGCGACCTTGCCACCATCATCCATGCCTTCGTCACCTCAAGGCTTGATTATTGTAATGCACTCTACATGGGGCTACCCAAGTTCAGAGGCTGCAGCTGGTGCAGAAATTATGCAGCAGCCTGTCTTCTGAAGGGTACAGGCCGTCGAGATTACATAACACCGGTGCTCCATTCTCTGCACTGGTTGCCGGTTGCCTACCCAGCCCAATTCAAGGTGTTGGTGTTGACCTTTAAAGCCCTACATGGTCTGGGCCCCACCTACCTGCAGGACCGCCTCACTCCCCAAGTTCCAGAATGGCCGTTGCGGTCGGCTGGGGGCACCCTTTTGGAGGTCTCCTGTGTTTGGCAGGGGACCATGCTGGAGAGGGCGTTCTCAGTCGCTGCACCTCGGTTGTGGAACTCTCTCCCAGCAGAGGTTATCTTGGCCCGGGGCCTTCCCTCCTTCAGGCGTCAGTGTAAGATTTGGCAGTTCCGCCAGGCATTTGGTGAGAAAAACGGATAGGGGGAGGGATGGGATAGGGTTGGGGTGGTGGACGGTTTTACTGTTTGTTTTAAATGATATGTATGTTTTATGCTTTTATATTGTATGCCGCCCTGAGCTGCCTTTGGCGGGAGGGGGCGGGATAAGAATTTTTTATAACAACTCTTTTTGGCCCTAGGCCTTTGTTTAATTGAGGACAATGTGCTCTGGGTTAAAAGTTTCTTTACTTACAACTCTATTGCAGACACAGAGGCTGCTGCAGAGAGATTCAAATGCTCCTGAAAAAAATATTTCTCCGACCTCTAGTGGACTGAAATTGAGCTGCTGAAGCTTAACAGGTTACTTAGCACAACTGCAAACTCAAGTAGTCTATCACCTAGGAGGCCTGGAAAAAAAGATATCAGAGCTAAATACTTCTGACAGGCATTGCTCCCTTTACTCCAGCAATAAAGTGTAATCTTTTTTTTAGATTCAAGGATTTCCAATAGAATCAACTGGGACATGTCTTGGATTGCTAACTGCAGATGTTCAGAAAACCATGAGTCAGGGTGCACAAAATCCAAGCTATGAGATTCTTTTTGAAAGAAATAATATATTTGGGTTCTTTTCCCCCCTTTTATCGAATTTCTGAATCTTAGCGTACATTTCAGTAATATTTTCCAGTTTCTCTCCATCACCACACATGCTGAAAACTTATTTTTCTTATTGTGGAATGTTTAGTATTGAAAATTTGATAGCAATTCTCCTGGTTTTAGACATTAAGAATCCCCTAAAATTGTGTCTCACAAAAAAACCCAACCCAAAACCACAAGAGCTGGCATCCCTACATATTACTCACCCAGAATTTTACTGCTAATAGAAGTTTCCTTGAAACTTTTAAAGATTGTGCATTTCCTTTCCAGTTTGATTAGCTTCCTCAGAAATCACACTTATCAACAGAAGTACGAATGTCTATGATCTTCTTCACTGTAGTATCTGAGCGCCTCATACTCCTATGGGAGATAGGAAACACCAGTCTACAAATGGTAAACTGAGGCTCAATTGGGATTAAGTGATTTATCCATGATCACACAACAGTGCTGTTTGTAAAAGTGATTCACCAACTGCATGGATTGGAGAGAAGCGCCAATAGGAACTGACACAAAGGGTCCGCTGCCCAGGAGGAAGTTCCGCAGGTCTCCTTGGTTTTCCAAGGAGCTGTGGTTGCTGAAGCAAGATGGGAGGCAGTTGGAGCAACGGTGACGTTGATCACGTGCTGAAGCCGACAGATTGCAGCATAGAACCAGTTTACAAGCCTATGCTATGGCTATGCGGGCAGCAAAGAGGGAGTTCTTTGCTGCCCTCATAGCATCTGCAAAATCCCGTCTAGTGGAGCTTTTCTGGGTTGTGCGGGGGCTGGTCAGTCCAGCTTCCCTCAGTCGTGGAGTGGAGTCATCTACTGCTCACTGTGACACATTTGTGGATAAAATAACTTGTATTCACCATGACTTAGACACCACAGTTATTACACTAGGGGAACCAGAGGTTATGGAACCATCATGTCCAGTTTTCTGGGATCAGTTTCAGTCAATGACACCCACCGATGCGGTGGATGTTCTTGGAGCGGTCAGGGCCACTTCATATGAATTAGATCCTTGCCCGTCCTGGCTGGTTAAGTCCTCCCGGGAGACGATGGGGCCGTTGCTGACTGGAGTGGTCAATGCCTCCTTGTGGGAGGGTAGAGTGCCGGGCTGTCAAGGAGGCGGTGGTGCAGCCTCTGCTCAAGAAACCATTGCTTGATGTTGACTCCCCTGCCAGCTATCAGCCTGTCTCTCCAGGTATTGGCTCGGCAGCTGCAGAGGCATCTTGATCGCATCGGTTTTCTTGATCCCTGTCAGTCCAACTTCCGTCCCGGGCATGGTACCGAGACTGCACTTGTGGCTTTGGTAGATGACCTGCACCCAGAATTAGATTGGGGTCACTCGACCAAGCTGATTTTGTTAGATCTGTCATCTGCGTTTGATATCGTTCATCGTGAGATGTTGGTGATGCACCTGCGGGACTGTGCAGGGGTGGGAGGGACTGTTCTTGAATGGTTCTGCTCTTTCCTGACTGGAAGAACCTAGCTGGTGGTGCTCAGGGAGTGTTTTTCATTATACTGAGACCTCTCGTGTAGAGTCCTGCAGAGTTCTGTTTTGTCACCTATCCTGTTCAACGTGTACATGCAGCCACTCAGCGAGGTGATTAGGGGGTTCGGTGTACATTGTCATCAATATGCTTTCATTACCTTTTGACTGGACTACTGTAATGCACTCTACGTGGGGTTACCTTTGAAGATGATCCAGAGGCTGCACAGCTGGTGCAGAATGCGGTGGCTCATCTCTTAACAGGGACGGGTCGCCATGAGCACATTACACCTGTGCTCCATTCTCTGCACTGGCTGCCGATAGTCTACTGGGTCCAATTCAAAGTGTTGGTGATGACCTTTAAATCCCTAAATGGCTTGGGATCTATCCCTATCTGCGAGACCACCTCAGGCCCCAGGTCATTTTGCGTCCCCTGCAGTCGGCCGGGGGTGCCCAACTTGAGATCCCCCAGGTATCCCAGGTGGGGACAGCGGGGAGGGCATTCTCGGTGGCCATACCAAGGCTGTGGAACTTCCTTCCGATAGAGGCCCGTTTATCCCTGGACCTCCCCTCTTTCTGAAGATCGCATAAGACCTGGTTGTTCCACTGGGTCTTCGGGGAAGGGGGGAATGGGGGGAGTGTTTTTATTGCCTTTAGTATTTTGCCTTTTAGAAATTTATCTAGTTTTATGTGTTTTATTTAGATTTCATGTTTTTCGCCGCTCCAAGCCACCATGGTGCGGGAGGATGCGGAATAAAGATGTAATTAATAAATAAATAAATATGCTTATAATACCCAGCTGTGCCTCTCTTTTTCAACAGACCCAGGCCCGGCAGTCTTGGTGCTTACTCGGTGTTTAGCAGCTGTGGGGGATTGGATGAGGGCTAATTGACTGAGGCTGAATCCTGACAAGACAGAGGTGATGTTAGTGGGTAAGGCAATGGAGTTGATGGCCCCCATTATTGATGGGGTCTGCCTTCCATTGGCCTCCCAGGTACAGAGTCTGGGGGTGCTCCTTGATGCACAGCTCCGTCTGGATCTCCAAGTGGCGGCTGTGGCGAGGAGTGCTTTTCGCCAATTACCTCTGGTGCGATGGCTTCGGTCGTTTGTTTTGAACTCTGACCTGGCCATTGTCATCCATGCTTTCATCACCTCTCGATTAGACTACTGTAACGCACTCTACGTGGGGCTACCCATGGCGATGGCTCAGAAATTGCAGCTGGTGCAGAATGCGACGGCCCATCTCTTAGTGGGACTGGGCTGCCGGGAGCATTTTACACCCGTGCTCCATTCTCTGCACTGACTGCTGGTGGTTTTCTGGGCCCAATTCAAGGTGTTGGTCTTGGCTTATAAAGTCCTAAATGGTCTGGGCCCTGCCAATCTGTGAGATTGCCTCACTTCCCGGGTCCTGGATTGGGCCCTGTGGTCATTTTGGGGTGCCCTGCTCGAGGTGCCCTGAGTTTTGGTGGGGGCATGCAGGGGAGGGCATTCTTGGTGGCCGCACCATGGCTGTGGAACTCCCTTCTGGTAGAGACCCGATTGGCCCTGGATCTTCCCTCCTTTCAGAGATGTTGTAATACCTGGCTGCTCTGCCAGGCATTTGGCGGAGGAGATGGGTAGTGGAGGGGGCTGTATTGAGGGGGGGATGTTATTTTTTCCCTCCTTTTATGAAATTCTATTTTAATTGTTTTTAATGATTTTAAGCAGCTCCGAGCTGCCTGTGGCAGGAGGGGTGGGGTAACAAATTTTAAAAAATAAATAAACAGACTTACAGAAACTCCAGGGGTGCCTCCTAACCCCCAGGATTGGTCAGTCCCTCTAAAAGGCACCTGCCTGATATTGAAAGTGTGGCGGATTGCAGCTGTTCCCAGGAAGCTCCGCCAGCAGTGCTCTGGAATATCCAGGAGCACGCCGGGAAACGTGGGGCAGCCAAACTTGGGGCAACAGTTGAACGAGGAGCTGTTACCCATCTGTTGGGTGGATGCACACTCCAGCTCTGCACCCATCTATCCGTTTCGGTGGTCAGCACCATAGACAGGTGCAAGCCTAGAGCATTGGGTGAGCGTACACAATTCAGGGGGGTGCCCCATGTGAGTGGATCACATCCCAGGAATACTGCCAGTCCATCTGCTGCGGACCCAAGAGGAGCAGGGAATGGGCAGACAAAGGGGTGGGCCCCTGGAG
The DNA here is from genome assembly GCA_003113815.1 of Sphenodon punctatus. Lineage (NCBI taxonomy): Eukaryota > Metazoa > Chordata > Lepidosauria > Sphenodontia > Sphenodontidae > Sphenodon > Sphenodon punctatus. The sequence continues at coordinate 604,345 of QEPC01012305.1, forward strand.
CAACTCCATGGGCCGGCAAACTTCCCATCCATCGAAAAACAATAAAATAAAAAGTCAAGCAAATGTTTCAACAGCATAGAAAACTTCATCACTGCCATGAGGTTCATGACTTCAGGAATAGTGCATGAAAAGAATAAAGAGAACCCCCTAGATAAAATATTCTAGATTCCTATAAAGAAGAATGAAAAGAAAGGAGAGATACAGAGTCAGAAAAAAAATAGGTAAAACTGTAATATTTACATTATGAAAATACACAGAGACACCAGCCAGGATTGTGGCTTTCCTGGGTTAGTCACTGCACAAATACATATGAAGAACTGTTTTCTGTGTCAAGCAATTTATAGTCTAAGACAATAGTGGGCAACGTTTCATAATCCTGAGAACCACATCCATTTACCACAATGGAGCCAAAGAGCCACATGTGGCTCTAGAGCCACTGGCCACTTTTAAATGAGGCGTTTAGAAGAGCCTCCTGAACCCCGCGTTCAGAGAAAAGCTGCGCGGGGCGTGTTCACATGCTCCCTGAGCTACCGGAAATGACGTGCTTCCCGTTCTCGGCAGTGGCAGTGACTGGAGATGCGGGGCTTTGAAGAGGCGCGTTCTGAAAGCCTGCAAAGTGAGGCTTTCAGAATGTGCCTCTTCAAAGCCCAATGTTTCCAGCCGCTGCTGCTGCTGAGAACAGGCAGCAAATCACTTCTGGTAGCTCGGGGAGCATGTAAACACTCCCCACGCAGCTTTCCTCTGAACACGGGGCTCAGGAGGCTCTTCTAAGCACCTCATTTAAAACTGGCCACCGTTTTCCCACTTCTGGTCTAAGATAACTAGAGGGATCACTGTGTTCCTCATTGCAAAGTCAGGGATGTTTTCAAGTCACTAAAATTATTTAAGTAGCACTTAACAACAGCTAAACGATGAAGCAAATATGTATTCCTTCTGCTTTAACAAACTAAAAGCTTGAGACAGACTAAGGTGAGGAGGGGAATAATCTCCAAGTTATCTATATTGGGGTAAAACTGTAATGAATTGTAACCAAGACTAGTTTTTAACCCAAGTCATCTACATCACACATGGGGTTGATCTCACCTTCTACCCCAAGATCAGGGGTTCCCAAAAGGAGTTGGGTCTCCATCTGGTGTCATTTTGTCTATGGATGGGGTCACAATCCTGACTGATATTTTATGTGTCTCTGTTGCTCTCTGGGGTCATAGTTAAGTCTCAAAATGGAGTCACACAGGCAAAAAGTTTGGGAACTACTGTTTATGGTATGAGATTCATTGTGTCCATAGGAACCAAATACCTTGGTTCCACTGACACAAGTTTATGGAGTAAATGAATAGCCTCTGCTTCAAAGTGACACAGGAATCCATCATTTCCAGATTGGGTTCTGCAACTCATTGTATCCAATGCTAAAAAATAAAAACAATACACATCCTTTCCCCTTGTTATCTTGTGCCACTGCAACCAAGTGCCCCCCTCTCCTTTGGTTCAAAATATTTCATTTTAAAGCAATTAACATTTTAGGATATAAAACTTAAAACTGTCAGGGAAATTTTCAGGAAGACATTTTTTAGATAGAAATTGAATTTTTCACAACATTTTCTTTTTTTGAAAAAGTGTTATTTTTTGACCAAAAAATGATCAGAAAAATATTAGTCCAAGGAAAAAGCATTCTCACTTGTGATATATCCTTGTAGGACAACTACCTTTATCAACATTTTTCTGCTGGAAAAGGGAAAAGACCAGCCTCTTTTGCGTGCACTGGAGACTTCACCATACACATCTAAATCATTACGGAAGTGCTTAGATACTGATTGGGTGCAATACAAAGCTGTAAGGTAGGTCAATGCAATTGGTCAGACAAGATGAATGTCTAGCATTATCTGGGGCTTTTAAGGGCACTAAACAATGTGTACAGAGCAAAGAGAGAACTGTACTAACAAAATACCCCTCTACTATTGCTTAATCCAGTCACACCCTACCTGCAGCCTTGAGAGATGGGTGGGAGGTAGCATGCTGATATCAAGGGCAACTCTGCATTCATATAAAGGGAACTGGTGGTATAACTGCTCATGTTAGGCAGTTGCATAATTATGTCAAACTGTGGCAGGAACCCCCACAATCCTATGGAGGATTGCAATCTTTATCTTAGGGAATTAGCTCGAGGTGACAGTGTTCTACAGATTGTAACAGTTCAAAGTAACCAAGTTCAGTTCAGTATAGTAGGTCCCCTCTGGGCACACCTGTAATAGGGTTTGGGTTCTGGCCTCCTCCTCCCCTATAGCCAGCCCAGTCCACCAGCAAAAGGTTTCTCCCACCAACACTGAGGCCGATCCCATGCTCTGCAGATTGTGCACATGGTTTTCACATGGCACAATGTGCCCGCAATGGAGGTGTGTGCAGTTCCCACGAGGCATGGGATTGGCCCCAGTGTGGGTCCCCAATAAACATATATAAATGCAAGACCCTCCTGGGTGCAGATCAAATAAGAGTAGATCTCACCAGTGTTCCTGTGGGATCTCCAGTTCCTTGACTTTTTACTGGATTCGTGCTCTTTCTCCAGCTGCTCAGCAATGATCCAGAGGAGTAGCTATACAAGCAGTCTTTCCTTTCTCAGGCTCCTGTTTCCAGCTTGTTTCAGCCCTCCTGGTTCCAGCTTCTCTCTGTCTGCTCTTACCGTGCCTCGTTAGCTCCCTGAGCACTCTGAGCTTCTTTCCCTTACTCAGGTGCCTCTTGTTTCCCATGTAGTGCTGTCCTCTATTACCACGGCACCTGCATTCTTTAGCCCAGGCATGGGCATGGTCCTAACTCTGTGGCAACATTTGCACTCCCAGTGCTAAGCACCCTGACACACAAGCCATGGCAGGAGGGAAGGAGCAAGGGATTACAACAGGAGCATAGGCTGGTGCCAGTCGTGCTATCTTCTTACTGTGCTGGCAATGGAAGGATGTCTGGGATATTAGTATTTACAAAATGCAGGGGTGTACTGGGACTGGGGGAAGGTGTGAAGTAGAGCAGGGGTGGTATCAAATGTTACCTGATATAACAGTGGCTATGTGCAATTATGTAGCAAAGTATCAGGACGTGCAACTGTCTGCATGCGCAGACATAATGTCAATGAGATGTTAGATCCAGGTTTGAGACCAAAAATAAGGAGCTATGTTATATCTGATAACACCCAGTGTCCAACAACCTTTGATTTCCACATCCCAATAGATTGGGTATCCATTACAGCTGGGTAGACAGGATGTGGGCTTTTGGATGAGATCGACTGGCACTTGAATCCATGGCCCTCGGGGATGTAGTCAGGTGCCTTAACCACACCACCTCTCTGATATTCAAGTGGGCTGAAAATTCTCCTCTGGTTGAGCTGATCATTCTTAACTTTCAATGCTTTTTAAAAATGTGACTACTATTGAAATGACTTTCAAAACAGTATCCAATTTTCAGAACAAGATTCAGCTCTGTTACTAGTTAATCTATATTCTAGAGATCACAGAGATGCCAACGCTCCTATTTTAGAGTTAGCAGAGAAAACAGATTGTGGGCTTGAAAGAAAGCATACTTAGTCAGGTATTAATTAATGTGACAGAGAAGGACTTGTTTTTCAGGTCTGTGAATGTGCTGCTAATCCCCCTTAATCACACAGAAAGGGTGAGAACTGAAATATTGAACCTTCAAGAGCCGATAATGCTTTGCTAGGTTTAAAGGAGAAATCCAGGAGCTAAAAGCCAAGCAGTTATCAAACCTAGGATTTGTCACTTGGCTGACTAATAGAAAAGCAAGAGATGCTAAGTATGCAGAGCGTATCATTTAAAAAATACATGTATGTAGCATTTCATTTGAGGAGTTTCTAATTCTTTCAAAATCAAATGGAGTCAAACTGATTTATGCACTAGCTTAAAGGATTCAAATATTTGATCCAGAAAGCTGCCAATTGATCGGGACATTTCTTACTAGGGCAGGCAGACTTAGGCATAGGTGACCACCTAGGGCCCCTGGCTGTTCTTAAAAAAAATATTTTAAAAGAAAAACTCCCACCCTGCTAGCAGTGCTATGCTATGATGCTGCTTCCTTATTCCCATACACACACACTGCTATGCCATCTGTCCCTCACACTCACTGTTAGGGAGGGTAGGAGCTTATTCTCCCCTTCTCCTCCCTAACTGCAGGGAACAACCCTCCTCTTTCTAAGGCCCTTCACTTAGCATCAACTGTCAACATTGTGGCTCAGTTCTGGAGAAGGAAAAGGAAGAGGCAGGGCTTACCATCTGGCCAATGAGTTGAATTTAGCCCTGCTCAGTCTCCCCCCGTCTCTTCTAGCCTAGAATGAAGATGGACTGCAGGAGTGGACTGAACTAAGCTCAAATTTCACCCTCTGCATCTTGGACTGTCAGCTTGCTGCATGCAACAGGGATGGGAGAGGCTATTAGTGAAGCCACTGGTAAAATATAAGAGCCCATTTTAAATTTTTCATGAGGGCCTATGAAACATAGAGTTGCCACTGCTTACTGGTGACTATTTTTGAAATGTCAACTCTTTACATATTTAAAATTTGGTCTATTGCACAGTTATTATTATTATTATTATTATTATTATTATTATTATTATTATAAACATTTATATAGCGCCAGCGATGTACCTGGTGCTTTACAAAGAATAAGATAGACATGGTCTCCCTGCCCGAGAGCTTACAATAGAAAGACAGGGGGAGGGGAGACAGGGAAGGTGGAACAGAGGGAGAAACACGGGATGCAACATTCATGAGGATGCGGGAACTCAGGTACACATTCTTGGCTTGGTTACAGTAATTGGGAGTATGCAGATAACACGTGGGGGATAATCCTGTGGGGATGCTTAGCAGGAGTTAGGAAGGGCGGAAAGGAAGAGGTGGGTTTTGAGGAGGAACGTGAAGGTGTGGAGGGTGGGGAAAAGGCGGATGAGGGCAGGGAGGGAGTTCCAGGCATGCGGGGCAGCGAGGGAAAAGGGAGGAAGGCGGTTGGGGGAGCAGGGGAGGTGTGGGAGGGTGAGGGAGGGGATGGAAGAGGAGTGGAGTGTATGACCAGAGGTTCGGGGGGAGATCAGGGCAGAGAGGTTGGGGGGAGCGAGGTTGTGAAGGGCTTTGTAGGTGAAGACGAGGAGCTTGTGCAGAATACGCTCCGGAAGAGGGAGCCATGGAGAGAGGAGAGGAGAGGCTGCACATGGTCAAAGCGACGGGCTAGGTGGATCATCCTGGCAGCAGAGTTTTGAACAGAGATAAGGGAAGAGAGGTGGGAGCGGGGAAGGCCAGCAAGGAGGAGGTTACAATAGTCGAGGCGTGAGATGACTAGGGCATGGATGAGAGTTTTGGCAGAGGACACGGACAGAAAAGGGCGGATCTTGTCAATGTTGTGGAGGGAGAAGTGACAGGATTTGGCCACGGAGTCAATGTAAGGTTTGAAGGTAAGGTGCGAGTCAAAGATGAACCCCAAGCTGCAAGCTTGGGGGACAAGGAGGGTGGAGACCCCGTCAATGGTAATTGATGGGGAAGAGGGAGAGGAAGGATCAGGAGGGAAGATCAGGAGTTCAGTTTTTGCCATATTCAGTTTGAGTTGGCGTTGAGACATCCAGGCAGAGATATCAGAGAGACAGTTGGTGAGACAAGCTTAAACAGAGGAGGAGAGGGAAGGAGTGGAGAGATAGAGTTGAGTGTCGTCAACGTATAGGTGGTATTGGAAACAGTGGGATGCAATGAGTTTGCCTAGGGATTGGGTGTAGATAGAGAAGAGGAGAGGGCCAAGGATGGAGCCTTAGGGAACCCCGACCGAGAGGGGTAGGGAGGAGGAGGGGGAGGAGTTAGAAAGAGATACATTGAAGGAGTGGTCAGAAAGGTAGGAGGAGAACCAGTCAAGGACAGAGTCCCTGACTCCAAGGGAGTGGAGTGATTCAAGCAGGAGTGAGTGGTCAACAGTGTCAAAGGCAGCAGAGAGATCAAGGAGGACAAGCTTAAACAGAGGAGGAGAGGGAAGGAGTGGAGAGATAGAGTTGAGTGTCGTCAACGTATAGGTGGTATTGGAAACAGTGGGATGCAATGAGTTTGCCTAGGGATTGGGTGTAGATAGAGAAGAGGAGAGGGCCAAGGATGGAGCCTTAGGGAACCCCGACCGAGAGGGGTAGGGAGGAGGAGGGGGAGGAGTTAGAAAGAGATACATTGAAGGAGTGGTCAGAAAGGTAGGAGGAGAACCAGTCAAGGACAGAGTCCCTGACTCCAAGGGAGTGGAGTGATTCAAGCAGGAGTGAGTGGTCAACAGTGTCAAAGGCAGCAGAGAGATCAAGGAGGACAAGAATAGAGTAAAGGCGGTTTAGCCACAAGAAGATCGTTGGTGATCTTAGCAAGAGTGGTTTCAGTGGAGTGAAGGGGGCGGAAGCCAGATTGGAGGGGGTCAAGGGAGGAGTTGGAAGAGAGGAGGTCAAGGCAACGGGAGTAGACAACCCATTCAAGGAAATTGGAAGCAAAAGGGAGGAGCGAGACAGGATGGTAATTAGAGGGTCCAGAGGGATCCAGGGTGGACTTTTTGAGGATGGGGGAGACAGTGGCATTTTTAAAGGCAGAGGGGACGGAGCCAGTAGAGAGGGAGAGGCTGATGATGTCCAGGAGGGGAGGGGCAACAGTGGAGGCAATGGAGGTCAGGAGGTGGGAAGGAATGGGGTCCAGGGGGCAAGTGGAGGGGTTGGAGGAGGAGAGCAGGGAGGAGACTTCCTCAAGGGAAGCTGGCGGGAAGGAGGACAGGAGGGAGGGGAGTAGTAGGGGGAAGAGGACTTGGAAGCAATATCCAGGTGGATCTTGTCAATCTTAGAGGTGAAAAAGAGAGCAAGATCCTGTACGGAGAGAAAAGGGGGTGGGGATAGAGGGGGTTGAGAAGGGAGTCAAAGGTGGAAAAGAGGCAGTGAGGGTCCCTGGAGCAGGACTTAATTTGGGAGGCATAGTACTGCTGTCAAGTGAGGGAGATAGCAGAGTTGAGTGATGAGAGGCAGAATTTGAAGCGGAGAAAGTCAACGTGGAAGTGGGATTTACACCAGAGGAATTCAGCAGCCCGGGTCCATGAGTGGAGATGGCGAATGGTGAGCCAAGGGTGAGGGTTATGGGAGCAAGCCGGGTGAGAGGAGAGGGGGGGCAAGGGAATTGAGGGTGGAGGCGAGAGAGGAGTTGAAGGCGGAGATGGCAGAATCGGGGGAGGAAGAGAGGACTGAGGGGACAAGAGGAGAGAGGAAGGAAGCAAAGTCCTGGGGTACAATGATTTGCAGATCGTGGAAGGGATGGGGAGATGGGGAAGAGGAGGGGGAGCAGTGGGAGAGGTTGAAGGAGGCAAGGAAATGGTCAGAGATGGGATGGGGTTTAAAGAAGAGATCAGAGACAGAGCAGTTCCTAGAGAAAAGGAGATCAAGAGAGTGACCATCAGTGTGGGTGCAACATTTCAGGAGTTGGAGAATAAGAACATTTGTTTCTTGGTCATGGAGCAAACCTTTGGTTGACTTCAGAAAAATGTGCCAGACAAAATAAATGTCCTTGTATTCTACTCAACACAGGGCCTGTTCCTCCTGCCATTTTCTGAGTTCTTTGCAAAGTCATTACCCCCTCCATGAAGTCTATCGACAAAGACTGCATACTGAATAATTCTAAGTGACACAGCTGAAAGAAAAGGGTGCATCTATAATAGGAATAGAGGGGGCCTTTGCAATCTCACCTCCCACTTTTGTACCATCAGCAAATTTGATAAGTACACTGTCCACTCCTTCATCCAAGTCACTAATGAAGATACTGAACAGCACTGGATCCAGGTCTGCCCCCCTGCACAACTCCACTTGATACCTTGCCCCAGTTTGAAGTTGCTCATTAATTATTACCCTTTGCATGCAATTTTACAACCAAATCTGTACCCACTTTATGGTTGTTCCTTCTAACCACATTTTTCAGTCTTGCTTAGGAGAATACTGTGTGGGACTAAATAGAATGGCTGAAGTCAAGATATATTATGCCCACTGCATTCCCCTTGTCTACTAAGCTAGTTACTTTAGCAAAGAAAGAAACTAACTTGGTTTGACATGATTTTTTAATTAGCAAATCTATTTTGGTTACCAGTAATCACCCCATTTATTTCTAGGTGCTTACAAATGAGTTGTTGCAAATTTTGCTCTGGTATCCTTCCAGGTATTGAAGTCAGACGAAGCAATTTATAATTACCTGGATCTTCTGTCTTTCTTTTTCTAAAAATTGGCATTATATTTTTGGATCTTCCCCAGTCCTGTGGGGCCTCATTCTCGCTGAGCATAGCTAGTAGCTTTATCAATCTGTCTCCCAGGAGTTTGTCCTCTCTAGATTCTGGAATGGTCATAGGGTCCCCACACATTGGCACTTTCTTGAGGGGGGGGCAGGTGTTCTTTCTCTGTGTGGTCATTGCCTCGTGTTGCTGACTGTCAAACATGTTTTATTCAATTGCCCATTTTAGCCACATTCATTGCATTTTTTTTTTAAAGGCCAACATGACCCTTTTGAACCAACTAGCCTATTTACATAACTTGGCAATGAGGCTGATTGAGAAGCTCTTTTTAACTTTTAAAAAGATATCAGTATGTTTCACTCTTTTAAAGATTTTTTTTTTAAGTAGAGTGTTTGGACCAATGTGCCCTTGTAGCCACTGTACCATAACCCTCAATTACCTTCCTACCTACACATCAAGGCCCCATCAAGTCCTCTGCAGGGAGTGTCTGCAGCCCCCTGGCATCTTGATTGATCTAGACATGAGTTGCACTGAATCATGTGCAGTAAAAACAAAAACCAGTAGTACCCTGTTTCTAATCTATATCTTAAAGGCAGGAACACAGGTTCACTGCATGGGGAATGGGGAAATGCAGCAGACATGTCATACATACATTTTGGAAAGGCTTTTACTAAGTCCATGGGCAAATATTTGTTTTTATAATCACATTATATTCATAACTCATAGTCCATTGCCACAGTGTCCCTTACCTGAATGAGGATTATGCCTGTTGCATTCAGAGAAGTTACACACGTTTACTGTGGGACTGATATCCTGTGTGTGTTCCTGAGGAATTAAGTTATTATATTTGTTTGCACATTTTGTCTAAATAATTCTCACACCTGATACAAATGTCTAATAAATTATTACGAGACAGTGCCACACACCAAGTAACAAACACAAAACAACAAAATAAAAGGTAGCATGAAAACTTGAAAGGATAGGAGGGATGGACTATGTTGTTATGTCTCTTAACTTGCGTCGTCAGTATCCTACCCAAATATTTCCAGCCCTTGCACCCACTAAGCCAGACAAAAGACTGACAATTTAAGATTGTATTTGTTGCTCTTTTTAAAAGAAGAAACTTTAACAAATGATGCCCAACAAACTTCCCAAACGATACTGTTATTCTATCATTTTAATCTTTCTTGTGCTAGGATTAGAAGCACACTAGCTCCATCTGCTGAAACTGTGTGAGAAAAGCCATTTCAGATCTAAATACATAAATGTTAGGAGAGTTCTATCAGAGAGTTATGTGGGGCACCAAGTATGGATGTTTTCAGACAAGATGTTACCCCATATGACACATCTGACCACCCGTCTGAAACTGGAGCAGCTGGATGCACACTCCCACAAGCATGGGGAACCCACTCCCAGCCACTCAGGAAGCACTGCCGGGAAATCCGATGTGCACCATCCAAGACAGGCCAAATGTGCGGTGGCTGCCTCTCTGGCCACAGCAACCACACTGGGAGCTGCCCATTTGATTCACGTCCCACACAGTACGCAGTGGCCACAGACCTCCCCCTTCAGCTTGCTCATCTGAAAACAGCCCATGTATCTATAGCTCGATAGCGGAAGACCAGACCAAGTTTCCTTGCCCACATTACACAATCTAATGTTATTTAGCAATTAATGTTAGATTGTGTAATGTGAGCAAGCAGCCTTCCTCATTCGTCAGTGAAAGTAACGTTGTTTTAATCACGGATGAGTCACTCACGTGAGTTGAAATTAACATTAAATTGAACGTGTGCACTGCAGTGTTTCACCTGAGGGGAGAACCCTGTCTCTAGGCAACAGTGGCCGGAGCATGACTTCCTCCAGCAAAGGACTTCCCCAGGCATTGGGACTCAAGTCAGGGCCCAGCCTGTTATTGTCACATGATACCGATGCTGCCAGGGAAACCCCGCTGGCTGGCCGGCAGCATGCTGGGCCTCACCACAGCATGCTCGACCTGACAGTGGTGCATGCAGGTGGGCTGGGAGCTATTGGGAGTTTGGGACTGCGGGATGCAGAGATTGCATGTGGAGACAGATCCATTCGTTATCACAATGGATCTATCCACATTAAAAACACTGCAAAATTAACCTGGGCATGCAGCCCATCTGCAACATAATTGCAATTTTCCTGTGAGCTTTTTAAAAAACAGAACACAAGAGCAGCCTTAATATTAAAGTCTTTATCAGTTCTCTGACTCAGTGTTACCATCTATGAACTAAAAAGATGCTGTTTTGGTGGGTTTTTAAAAATGTTTTTTGCAAGTATAGACCACAGTCCTAAATACACTTACTCATGAGAAAATGCTATGGTCATAAGAACGTAAGAACATAAGTAGCGCCATACTGAGTCATATCAATGGTCCATCAAGTCCAGCATCCTGTCCTCCGACAGTGGCCAATCTCGATGGCATGGGAGAAGAACCAATAGTCACAATGGGCAATCTATTCCCCTTGTTCAGTCCCAGCTCCCGAAAGAAAGAAGTTCATCCCGTAAGCTACTTGGTAGGGATGGGCGAATGTGGTTCGGAAGTTTGGAGTTCGGCCCAAACCCGGCCTGTTCGGACGACCGAACACGAATCCGAACACGAACAGACCGAACCGAACTCAATTCCGAACGTCAAAATGACCGAACAGTTCAGTCAGTTTGGATCGCGTTCGGGTGAGTTCAGGTGGCAAAAAAGTGTGACTGGAAGACCAAATGTGACAGGGAAGGAGAGTCAGCTGAGGAGCAGACTTCCAGGTACCAGGGATTGAGAGGCTTGGAATAGCAGCCAGCCTGCCGAATCACCATCCCTTTTTGCCTCAGACCACTGGCTTCGCAGTCTGCGATTGGCCACGGGCTAGGCTGCACGGAGCCAATGGGGTTTGCGGTGAGGCGGGCACAGCAAGAAACATAACTGATTGCCTCCCCCCTTTCCAACACCTTCCGAGCTAGTCGCTGTTCCTGAACAGCAGGCGTTTTGGAAGGCTCCCTCTCTCATCAGTTTTGTTCTCTTCAATCCATTGCAATCCTCCTCCTATTTCACTCATCCAACCCATCTACCTCCATATTATCATTTATTTAGCTTAGATAGATTTAGGTGTTATTTTTTGTTTTTACCACTCCCTGTGTTCCCTGTGTTCAATCTTCCTTCCTCCCTCCTCCCTCCATTGAATCCTTTCAC
>QEPC01012307.1:1451-22023 GCA_003113815.1 Sphenodon punctatus
GAGAACCCAGGAGTCCTGGCTCCCAGCCCCCCTGCTCTAACTCACTACCCCCCCTCCCCTCCCCTCCCAGAGAACCCAGGAGTCCTGGCTCCCAGCCCCCCTGCTCTAACCCACTAGCCCACACTCCCCTCCCAGAGAACCCAGGGGTTGAGTTCAGGAGTCTCATGAAGTTGAGAAATTGCATGTGCTTAGCTTAGTTACAGCAGCGGAGAAGGGGCTCCTGAAGGATCAGGATGGGACCATATAAGGAGAAGCACAAAGTAGCAACCTATAAGAGCAGGGAAAGCCTGAGGGAAGGGGTAGGTTTTTAGGAGGGATTTGAAGGTCAGGGGAAGCGGGAGCAGAGCAGGGATGTTCAGGGAGGGAGTTCCAGCCTAGGGGGCAGCACAGGATCAGGGGTGAAGACGGTTATCTGTCTTGCCGCTGGATCTCCTGCTACCCTTCAAATTGACCAAGTTCCCCTTCCCCTTGTCGGTTCCCTTCCACATGAGCCCCTAAGCCAGGAGTGGGGAACCTTTTTGGAAACTAGTATCAACTCCACAGGCCGGGTAGACAGCAAGGGCAGGGTGGATCTCTGGGGCCAGATCGAAGCATTGGAAAGGGGGAAGAATCGTTGGGGTGATGTCTAAGGCCCCAAGTTTAATCCCCAGCATCTCAGGGCCTCTGGTAGGACACCTGGGTGAGGCCTCTGCCGAGGATCCTGGAGGGTCTGATTTGAAACCCTGCTGCCGTGTCAGGTTGTGACAATACTGGGCTAAAATGGACCATTGGTCTGACTCACTTAGGCAGCTAATTATAAATCATAGAAAAAACAACCCAGCTTTGGGCCAGATGTTCCCCACTCTTGAAGCCAGAGAGTGTTGCCCATGTTCCTCACCTGACAGGGGATCCCTTGCTGATAAGGTTCCCTGTCCCCCATTGATCCGCTGTCAGGCAGGGATCCCTCAGATGGCAGACTGCGCAGGACCCCAGGGCTGATGTGGGCAAAGCAGTGGATGTTCCTAGACTATTGGCATCGTGTCAGCTCGTAGCTGCAGGAGTTCAGACTTGGCTGCGGGATGGGAAACTTATAGAAACAGTCAAAGATCTTCAGGGTTCAGAAAGCCTCCCAGGGGCCTTTAGGACCAGATCTGGCCCACCATGTCCCACTCCTGTTGCTTGTCTACACTAAGAGGTAGATTTGGATTAGAGGTGGGAGTTTAATCTAGATTAAGCATCGGACTCTGATTTCAGTTCCACCCTGGTGTAACTCCAGACTGACTCACTGACTGCCATAGGGGCAGGGCCAGAATCTGAACGCAGTGTAAATGAGCGATCGGCCAATGAAAGTGAAGTAGGGGGGATTCCAGGGATCGGCCAATGAGAGGGATGTCAGATCAGAATCTGTCCCTGGCCTGCAGTCAGGTGACAACTCCTGTTTTATCCTACTGGAACTGAGATGAAAATTGTTCTCCTGAACTTTTATGGGCTCTTTCACATGATAGTCCGATCAAGTGCTTAGAGCCCAAACCCCCAATCTGTGTCAAATCCTTACCCCTCCCTCTGCTTCTTGATGATCCCCTGCTCCCTGTCTCTTGATGTGAGAGGGGTGGGCGATTGAAATACAGGGGAATCAGCAGCTGTGCGGATGCAAAGCTATGGGGTATAGCAAACACAGATTAAAAGGGATGAGTGGGTGTCATGTGAACGAGGCTTTGGATTCTCTTTATAGGTCAAACTCCGCTGACTGTATCCATGGCTCTCTCAGGAGATAATCCCTCCATCCAAAGACACTTCAAGGCTGGGATGAACGAACTGGCCTCCCTGGCTTCTCTCCTGCTCTCCCCGGGGCCAGATCCAGAAGCTTTTGGCACCAAGACCTGGGATCACGTGGAGAAGGCCTCCTGCCAGCTCTCCAAGGCTGAACAAGAGTCCAAATCCTGCCTGGAGGTAGTGGATTCCCAGCTGGAGGCCCTGATCGCGGTGAAGAAACTTCTCCAGGACGAGGTGGAGGAGAAGAGGGGGATCCTGCTGGATCTGAGAAGCAGGATTGGGGCTTTCAGGGAGGCTGAGGGGAAGGCCCAGGAGATGTTGCGGGAGGCAGAGGAGCACTTAGAGAGCAGCCAGGAGCAGCTGAGGCTGGCGAGCGAGGAGGCCCAGAGGAACCGCACCGGGCGGGAGGTCGGAATCAGACTGATGGTCCTGCCGGGGATAGGATCCATCATTGGTATGAATCTCACTCCCTGATGCCTCCCTGACCCAGCCAGTCTGGGGTTGGAGTTGGTGCCCTCCTAGAGGGGAAAAGCCCCAGATCCCATCCTGGATGCCCCCTCCTGACCCAGCCAGTCCTGGGGTGGAGTCAGCGCCCAGGTCCCGGATCTCATTGCTTTGCCATTTTTTTTTGCAGGAGCTGGGCTGGTGGCCGGTTACCAGGTGGCCCTTAGCAAGGCCGAGCACTCGGTGTCTGAGGCCCAAAGCGCTGTGGATCGGTGCACAGCCGAGGTTTCCCGCTACTCCAGCGAGATCGCACAGTTCTCTCTTCAGGAGAAGGAAGCCAACACCGGGATCGAGGCTGCGGAGGGGAAGATCCCCCAGCTGCAGGCCGAGCAAGAGGAGCTGGCCGCCATCCAGCGAGAGATCACGGGGCTGCAGTCCCAGCTCAGGAAATGCCTCTCGCTGCTGGATCTCGTGGCCGGGAAGACTCACGCGGCCGCCATTGCGTCCAGCCACGTCTGCAGCCCTCAGGCTCTGGCGGATGTCTTGGAGGAGATTGCCAGGCTGCTGGGAGGGGAGGATGGGGCGGGATCTCTCCTGGGGGCTGAGATCCAGGCCTCAGTGCAGGAAATAAGCACGGCTGTTCAGTCCCTGAGACTGGGAGTTGCTCATTAACGTCTTTATAGGAATCCAGTTAGGACTCCCCGAAGCAATACTGCAAAGATGAGGGGTTGATTTAGAGGGGGAAAGCCCGGGATCCCATCCCCAAATGCCCCCCTGAGCCTGCCAGTCCCAGATCAGAGTCAGCGCCCCCTAGAGGGGGAAAGGCCGGGATCCCATCCCCAAATGCCCCCCTGAGCCTGCCAGTCCCAGATCAGAGTCAGCGCCCCCTAGAGGGGAAAGGCCCTGGATCCCCTTCCCCAACTTTCCCTTGAGCCAGCCAGTCTCGGATCAGAGCTGGTGCTCCCTAGAGCAGTGAAGTCCAGGATAGGAAATGGAAAATTTCTCCTTGCCCTCAACTGCACATCGTTTGTCAGGAGTTGGGAATCCCTGGCCCATGGGCCCAAACTGGCACAGGCTGGTAACCATTGCCTTATAATATGGAAACATGCCCCGTTCCTAAACAGCCCCTGAGCTGGTCTAGATCCCGCAGGCCTGACTGGACAACGCTGGGGTGGAGAAATAGGCAGCCTTGAACCCGTGGCTCGACATGAGCTGCCCTTCCCCATTCCCGCCCCAGACATTCGAAGATAGGCTGCGTGTCTATCTCCCGTCTTCCCATCTAAGTGACCGAGGGTTTCTCTGCTCCGACAGGTGAGGTCAGTGCCAGCCTAGGGTTTAGGATGATTCTGTTGTTAAGACATTAGGCCTGGGGGGGGAGCAGGAGATTTGGACTGAGCCACTCCCCTCTGCCCACACGCCAGATTTCCTTGGCGCTCTTGTGCAAACCACGCTGATAAGAAGTTCCCGTGCTGTGACTCTGACCTCAAGAGGGGTTGAGTCACCTGCACAGGGGGTTTCAATCCTGATCGGTATCTGACTTTGCACGTCTTTGATATTGGCTGGGGTCGTGGGATCACACGCTTCAGTCTCAAAACAGGGTTGCAGGCCAAAAAATAAATAAATCCTGACCGCGTGTGGTGTCTATATGGTAGTGCTGGCCCTGGCCCCATCTCAGAAAGGATCTAGTAGAACTGGACAAGGTGCAGAGCAGGGTGACAAAAAGGATCAAGGGTTGGGAGAGAGGCTGGATGGGTTGGGGGTCTTCAGCTTGGAGAAGAGATGATTGAGGGGATAGGACTGAAGTTTGTAAAATCATGAGTGGAGTGGAACACGTTCACAGGGAACGGTTATTTACCCTCTGAAATAGTGCTAGGACTATACGAGTGGAACTCATCGCCAAAGGATGTTGTGAAGGTCAAGAGCATTTCTGGCTTCAAAAAGGGACTGGATGAGTTCTTAGAGGATAGATCCATCAATGACTGTCGGGAGCAGGGAGTGAACCGCTCCATTATGACCAGGGACCCATGGTCACTTTCCCCCCCAGTGGGGGCAATGGGGAAACTGTAGCGAACACAGGTCCCTGTTACGCACTTCTCTGAAGCTCACTGCCCAGTCTCATGACATCCTTTTGTCTTTGCAGTCAGCTTTGGACTTAGATACGTTACAGAAAATGTTCCAAAAAATCCCTCGCAAATTGCACGCTTTGATATTAGAGGAACATGCTAAACCTTCTAGGATCAGGTTTCTGCTGCGTTTTACACCTAGGAGCTCCCCATGGAATAGATATACTTTAAATATTTGCCTCCCCCCTCCCTTCTTTTACCGTATTACATGCATATCTGGTATTATATTATTGTCACTTTGCAACCCACCCTGAGCCTGGTTTTTTTGGTAGGATTTGTGGGACAGACATTGAAAATAAATTGTCCATGGAGACTCAGAGGAGAATTTGGACTATTTATTTATTTAACAACTTATATCCTGCTCCCTCCAGCAGCTCGGGGCTGCTCACAAAACATTTAAAAATAAGTTTTAAAAAGCACAATATATACAAGGGGTTACTAAAACATTGTAAAAACAAACAATACAAGAGGTAAAAACTCACTGGCAGACAAACCCACTCCCACCCTTGAGATGAGAATTTCCAATACCTGCCAGGCCTTTTCTATTGATTAAGGGGGTTGGACAGGGATTTATTTCCCCCTGTTTAGTTTATTTCCCCCGTTAAATGGAAAGGCTGCTGAGACAGGAAGGGGAGGAGCTGCAGCCGGGAGACAGAACCAGAGCGGCTGCCCCATGGTGGGGTTATTAGCCATCAACCAAAGGGGATGTTGCTCTGGGGTCTGGAGTGACATCCCTCCTCCAGTAACTCCTGTCTCTGCCCCCTTGGACATCTCCCCGTCACCCCAGGCTGCAGCGTGAGATCTAACGTTGGCTCCTCCGGGAGGAACAGCTATGCCAGGAAGCTGGCATATATGGAGGATGGGGGGTGTTGGAGCATAGGGGCATCTGGGGGATAGGTGTAGGGGATGAGGGGAGTATCTGAGAGGATAGGTGTAGGGGATGAGGGGAGTATCTGAGAGGATAGGTGCAGGGGATGAGGGGAGTATCTGGGGGTGAGGGAGGGGGAGTATCTGAGAGGATAGGTGCAGGGGATGTGGGGGAGTATCTGGGGTGATAAGCACAGGCGATTAAATGTAATAGTCTTGAAGGAGGAAAAAATCCTCCCTCCCGCCCCCCTCCCCAATCCACCATTGCAACATTTAATTTTTTACAGTGGAGCTACACAAGAACACAGATGCTAGTTAGAAAGAAATTAAGGGCTAAAGCCTGCAGGGAGGGGCGAAATGATCCCAGGAATAGGTCTTTATCAGCTTTTCCTGAAGAAAATGTTTCATTCCCCCTTCCTGCCGGCTCTGCTGCTCCCATTCAGCTTGCATCATGGGTTGCCACCTATGCAAATTATGAAAAATGCATGTTGCAGGGCCTGTATGCAATGCAGGCCCTGCAACATGCGTTTTTCATAAGTGTTCCTTAAAAATTTGCATAGGTGGCAACCCAAATTGTGGGGTGCATGTCTGCACACTAGCCCCTCACGTAGAGCTCCAGAAATTGAACGCTGAACAGGTTTATTAAGAATTTTTAAATCATTTTTTAAAAATAATTTAATGACTTAAAAGAACAATAGAGATTTCAGAGCCCTGTTGTGGTCTTAACCTTTCCCCAATGTTAATCCTGATTGGAGAAGCCGTGAGAGTATCTGTCCTGTCTGAGAGTGTGGGTACCTGTACTAGGATTCCACAGTTTCTATATTTCTGATGGGCTCTGCTACAGGCCTGAGGGAGGGCCCCGTGTGACCCGTCCGAAAGCTTGCGCATTCTCCCCAGCAGAAATTGTTCCAATAAAAGAGACCGTTTGAATGATTTTGTGTCCATCTCAAAAGAGAGAAAAGGAGGCAAAGCCGAGAAGGGGCTGGTGCTAGCTGGGATTCCCCTCCCCTCAAAGTCAGAGTACCCAAACACAGGCCCATCTGACCTCGGAGTCAGGGGGTGTTTTCAGACAGGACACAAACCCCAATTTAACCACACTTGACCATTTCTTATGCATGTTTCAGGGCTGTACTGGTGCCCTGTGCAGCCCTGCAACATGCATAAGAAATGTTCAAGTGCGGTTAAAGTGGAGTTAAACTGGGGTTAGCATCATGTCTGAAACCACCCAGGGTCTGGCGTGCATTGGAGAACACGCTGCTCTTACAGGGGGAAGGCTGCTCTACAGGAGAGCAATTCTCTGGGTGTTTTGGCCCCAGAACCGTTGCCCGAGGGCTGGTTATGTATTACAACGAGTGTTTGTGCACATCATATGAACCACCCTTCCAGCCTTCTTCTAGCCTGCTCTGTTGCATTTGCTCATTCAAACACGGGGTTTTGCCCTGGAATATACATGGGTTTGCTGCTCAGAAAGCTCTAGAGGAAAACCCCGCAGAGCTGCTGTTCACACGGCGCACAATCCATGTCTGGTCACTACGACCCTCCTGCCGTGGGGCTACTAGTTCCCGGCACTGAATTACGTGGTGAAATTGACCATGCTCCTCTCATCCTCTGGGCTGGCATGAACCTCTAAGTGAAATTAACAAGGAAGCCTGGGAATCCATATAGTTGGGCCTGGCCTCTGTTTTATTCTGGAAGTGTTCACACACGACCAGAGCACTAAAACGGAGTTGTTCAGGATTAGGAAGTGAAGCGTGTCATCCTGATTTTCCAGGAGTACATACTACCTTTCAGTTTGTATTTCCCAAGGAACTGTTCTAATTCGTGCAAACGCTTACCAGTGTGAGGGCAGTGACTGCACGATGGCCATCAGCTGGGGGGAAATGGAATTGTATTTATTTATTTCTCACCTTTCTCAAGGTCACCTGGGTATCCCGGGGGGCCACTATGGAGAGGGCGTTCTTGGTGGCCGCACGTGGAACTCCCTCCTGCCGGAGACCCGGTTGGCCCCGGACCGCCCCTCCTTTAAACGATTCTGTAAGACCTGGTGGTTCCGTCAGGCTTTTGACGAGGGAGTCGGGTAGGGTGGGTGGTTTCGAGAGTTAGGGAGGGAAGGTTTTTTATACACATTTCTTATGACTTCCCCCTCCCCTCCATTTTTAGGAGATTTAATAGAATTTATATTTGTATTTTTTTAATCTATATTTGTATTTTTAATCATTTTATAACCGCAGGAAGGGCGGGGTGTAAACGGCGTTAAATAAATAAATAAATAAAATTCAATTTATTTATTAAAAGATTTACTATCCCGCCCCCTTCTGCCAAGGCAGCTCGGGGTGGCGTACAATATAAAACACCGAATCAAATATATAACATAAAAAACGAACCATTCAATAAAACCAGCAATCCCCACCCCACCCCACCCGTCTCCCTCACAAAAATTTATTTATTTATTTT
The DNA here is from genome assembly GCA_003113815.1 of Sphenodon punctatus. Classification (NCBI taxonomy): domain Eukaryota; kingdom Metazoa; phylum Chordata; class Lepidosauria; order Sphenodontia; family Sphenodontidae; genus Sphenodon; species Sphenodon punctatus. Next base: position 9,092 of record QEPC01012307.1, read on the forward strand.
ATAAATTTATACCCTGCCCCTCCTGCGAACAGCCCGGGGCGGCTTCCAATAATAAAATACAATACAATAAAATACAATTTAAAATCATCAATAACAATATAAATTATTAAAATTATTAAACAGGGCTCAGGGCCTTCATAATACATAATAAATAATAGATCAAGTCTGGTGGAACAACCAGGTTTTGCATTGATGCCTGGCGGAGGGAAGGTCCCGGGCCAAACGAAACGAATGCAGTGCTACTTCAGTTTACTGTTTGTCTGAGTGCTACCCAAATGGGGCAGTGACTTCAATTGAATTAAGTAAGTTAAATCAAATTTCAGCTTGTTTTTCCTGATTAATTATTAAAACTTTGACTTAATCAGTTAATTACTGCTGGGCTCCTGGAGCTCAGCGGGAGAGCTCCTGGAGCTCAGCGGGAGAGCTCCAAGCTGAGGCTTTGAAGGGCCAGGTTCAAGACGACTCAAGGAGAGAGATGGTTGCATGTGTTTGGTGGGGGGGTTTTCTTAGGGGGCTGGACTAGATGACTTTTGAGGCTACTTCCTAACACTATGAATCTATGAAGTTGTTATTTTAGTTTACATTTGTTGGAACGTGGCCTCGGTTTGGGCTGGCTTCCTTGTACCCTGCCTGACAGCTGACCAACAGAGGACAAGGCGGATTCAGATAGCTCCCATGCTGATGGTAACACCAAAGGACTTCTCCTGGGGGGCATAAACACAAAGCAGTGTGAACGTTTTGTTAAACTGCTTTGTGACGAGATGATGATGATGATGATTGATTATTATTATTAGCATTTGTATAGCGCCAGCTGTGTACCTGGCGCTTTACAGAACAATAAGATAGACGTGGTCCCTGCCTACGGCTTACAATCTAATAGACACGGAGGGGGAGGCAAGGAGAGGGGACGTAGGGAGAGACAAGGGATAAATAACATTCAGCAGATGCGAAGTCTCAGGTGCACGTGCTTGGCTTGGTTGCAGTAAGGCAGGAGAATGACGTTGCGTTAACACACGGTTGATTTGCTGTCTGTCTTACTTGTTGTTAAAGCTTGTGTTTAGCATGTTAAATAAATAAATAAACAAATGAAATAAAATTAAATGATTATCCACCCAATGGCGGGGATTTCTCCACATCTCCTTGCAACACCTGCTTAGCATCCTGGGAGGGCCTCCTGGCTGTATCAATTCGAGGCCCTACTCGGGGAATTCCCTTCTCCTCCAGAAGGGCCTGGACCTCCCTTGATTGTTCTGACACGGGAGCTTTTGTCCTGCAGGAATTTCAGCTCCGATTTCTAATTCCTGTGGAGAAGGGGGGGGGGGGGCTTCTCACCCCCTGCCCGTGGGACTGTGGGTGAGGCAGTGGGTGCTGAATTCCACTTTCAGGGAGTCATGGCCTTTGAGGAAGTAGCTGTGTACCTCACCCAGGGGGAATGGGGTTCTGCTGGATGAGCCCTCTACCGGGAAGTGAGACAGGAGAATTATGAGAATGTGGCCTCGCTGGGTAAGAATCCTTCCCCCCCGCGCTCCCCACCACCTCGGTTACTCAGAACTGTGGGAGGCTCTGGAGAGTCTAATCCCTACAGCATCACAGACAGATGTTTCTCCAGCTGTGTTCTGAAAACATCCAAGGAAAGAGATTCCGCACCGTCCCCGGGCAGCTCGTCCATTGCTCAACAGTTCTCACAGCCAGGAAATTATTTTCTAATATTTAACCAAAATCGTCAATATTGCTACACTTTGAGCTCACCTCCTCTTGTCCTGCCTCCTGTGACAGCGGATTTCCCAGTCCTCTGGCCAGTTGTGAGAAAGCCATTGATTACCTGCTGGCGATGGTCTTCTGTCCCCGGCGGAGCTCCAGGAACAACTCTCCTCTTGGAACCTGTGGGACTGGCGTGCATCTCCCAACTCCGCTCTTTCACCTTCCAGTCTTTATACGCCTGAGTTCAAGGTTCTGCTCCTGCCTTTCTTGGCTGGAAATGCGCCCCACCCCCCGGAGGTCAATTTTATTAATTACCTTGTTCCCCCCCATAATTTTGGGGAGCCCCTAGTCTCCTTATAATTTTGCCTGTCATCCCAACCTGTATCTGATTCACAGCCTTTCTGTTGGCTTGAATACTGTCCTCAGTGTGTGCAGAGCTGCAGCTGAACCAATGCAGCCCTGCAATATGTATTTTCATGTGTCCTCTTTTAAAGGGGAGGTATGGGCACCCTAAGTGGCCGTGATCCTTGCTCAGCATGTTTCTGATTGTTAAATATGGTCCGACGACCTCTTTATTCTTCCTGTCTTACGTAACCAAACCAAGCGCATGCACCTAGGACCTCGCATCCTCGGGAATGTTACACTCCTTGTCTCTCCCTCTGTTCCCCTTCCTTCCTGTCCCCCACCCCCCTCCCGCCACCCCATCTCTCAGATTGTAATCCCTAGGGCAGGGACCGTGTCTATTCAATTACTTTGTAAAGCACCAGGTACATTGCTTGCGCTATATAAATGCTTCCTAATAATAAATGTTAATAATAATAGTGACTGAGAGTGTGCAGCTAAACAAGCCAGGTATGATGAGCAAAGAGTGTTGCTAACAGTAGACTAGCTTGGGCTCCTATCGATCTCTAGGCCCACTCAGCGGAACCAAGAGACATCTCATTTTAGTATCTCAAGGGGATGAGGTTGGGGGGGGGGGACACGGCTGCTTATTTATTCTCTGTCGTCACCGAGGAGAAGCCGCTCTCGCTAGACTGGTCTCAGGGAGCCCAGGGGGAGCCTGGAGCAGCACAATCGCATTCTCAGTATTAGCACCAGCTTCTTTCCCCCAGTCTTAAGCCCTGCCTGAGTCTGTTACAGGATCCGTACTGTGTTGCCCTGAAGATGCTTGGTGCTCCCGCCCTGTCAGGGTCCCTGCCTGCCCCCCGACCCCAGCTTCTGAGAGAGGCTGGATTTGCACACACGTCCCTTATCCCGCCTGATTCTCTCTTGATCGTTGTCTGCTGCTGAGCAGGGTTTCCCCGTCCCAAACCTGGAATGATTTTGCAGCTGGGCCGAAGGGAAGAGCCATGTAGGGTGGCTAGCTACCTAGGCACAGTTTTAAGGAACGCGTACGGAAAATACACGTTGTAGGCCATGCACTCGTGCCTTAGGCGCCAAGGCAGGCCCTGCAATATGTATTTTCCATAAGTGTTCCTTAAACGTTTGCATCGATGGCCACCCTAGAGCCATGGGTCGCCGATCTGTGAGGCCGGGGAGAGGCGGCAGGACATGAGTCTGGGTGAGGGATCAGGTAACCAGCTCAGATACCCCCTGAGAATGGGGGAGCTTCCCCAGTTCTGCCCCATCTCTCCCAGGTCAGGAGTGAAGCCAGCAAGTGTAATAACCTCAAGGCTTCCCTCCCCACCCTAGTTGGTATCTGCCAGCAGCTAACCCCCCCTGAGGGCAGACAGCGGCCACGGTCGGTCCGGTCGGGATTCTCTCTCCCTCCTCACAGGTGATGGGAGAACAAGGAGGAGACTCCTCTGCTGGGACTCGGCTCGGAGCCAGCTGAACCGCACAGGAGAGAAGCAGGAATCCTGGGGGATATCCCCCCCCCCCCAAAGCCTGAGGCTTGTGAGAAACCAAAGCTTGTTCAGATTCTCCTCACGGGAGAGCAACCTGGTCCGGGGGGAGACGCTTCAGCGACTGCTCGGCCGTTACCACATATTGGAGGCTACTCTGTGCAGGGAAAGAGCCGTTGCTCCGTCTAGGGCAGGAGGGAGGGAGAGATGTGCTTACTGAGTCCCCAGCTCGATCTAGGGTTGCCACCTAGGCACATTTTAAAGGCACAGTTATTCAAAATACATGTTGCAGGCCCCGCCTTGGCGCCTTAGGCATGGATGCAGGGCCTACAATGTGTATTTTTCACAAGTGTGCTTTAACATTTTGCCTAGGTGGCCCCTCGCGTAGCAAGCAATGGACCCTTGTGGCTTGCCCTCTGGCCCTGCAAACCCTGGGCAGCAAAAGGGAACACACACACACACACCCCCCATCCCCTCCTTGTCACTGAGGCAGCCTCAGCAGCAGCTGGGCCCAGAGGAAGGAGGCCCAGACCCCCACCCACCCCCCAGCCTGTGGCCGAGCTGAGCGCCACAAGATGGCGCACAGGCTGTAGAGTGTCACAAAATGGCTGCCCCGGGAGGCGGGTGTGTTTGGGGGCGTGGCTCCAGCTTGAAAAGAGCGCCGGAACGAAGCGAGGCAGTCTGCTCTCGACGTCCCTGACAGAGGCTGTTCCCGAGACCCTGGCGCCTGACAGAAGACCCAGGATGCGAGCTGGATCTAAGCCAGCCGGTGGACTGATACCTGGGTAGGCCTCGACCTGTCAGTGGAGACTGGGTTGGCGGTACAGAGGCTATGTTGTTATGGAGACCGTCTCCATGACAACATAGCCTCTGTACAGCCAACCCACTGAGCATGGCGGACTGTATCAATAAACTGCAAATGGTAATTTCCCAAAGTGACTGTGTGACCAGGCCTTCATCCCGCAAACACTTACATGGCCGTCCCCTGCTACATGCCCCAGTGCACAGGCTGGGATCCCAGAGCTGACAGGAGCAGGAGGGCTAGCTATCCCAGACTCTCGCTGTGTTCCTTCCTTCCCTCGGAGACTAGGGGGTGGGTGGGATGAGAGGGAAGAGCAGCGTTGGGAGATAAGGCCCCTCTAGGGTAGAGTGGCCATACCGTCCCTTTAATCAAGGATGCTTATGGAAAATACATGGTCCAGGGCTGAATTGGTGCCAATGCAGCCCTGCACCATGTATTTTTCATACACATCCTCGATTAAAGGGGAGGTATGGCCACCCTACTCTAGGGTGAAGCTGGCTAGTGATTTCCTTTCCCAACAGTTACTCGGCTGGTTTTCTCCTCCTCTCCCCACCCCGCTTTCCAAGATTCCCTCTCTCCCAGCGCAGACAGTGGTGACTAGCACTGAAATGGATCAGCTGTCCCGTTGCCATGGCGATTTTCTGTGGGTACGAAACAGCCTACAGAGATCGAAGGGGGTGAACCTACCAAGTCAGATTTCCGCGGAGCTGTTTTCGCTGTTTTTTGGGGGGTGGAGGGCAAGCTGGCGCCTGCTCTGGCTCCCCGCCGTACTGGGCAGCACCATCTTGCACATTGTGCAGTGAATGAACGACCTTCTGGCGTTGGCTTGTTGTGAATGTGCAAAACGGCCGGAGGTAGAGCCGGCGATCCGGATCTCCAGCAGAGCAGAGACGGATCAGGGCCAATCTCCGTTCTGCGGCCCCCGGATCCGTCCGAGACGGCATCTGCCTGGCTAATCCATTTCACGACTAGCCGAGACTCCTGTGTGAATTCTCTCTGTGTCTCTGCAAAGAGCAGGCGCGGTGAGGGAGAACATGGAGGAGGATCCCCAGCTGGGGGACCTCCAAAAGGACACTCCTGGCCGACCGCAGGAGCAGAACCAGGACAGGAGGGATGAGGCGGTCCTGCGGGTAGGTGGGGCCCAGGCAATATAGGGCTTTAAAGGTCACAGCCAACACCTTGAATCTGGCCTGGGAGACTATAGGCAGCCAGTGCAGAGAACGGAGCACCGGTGTAATGTGCTCACGACAACTCATTCCCATAAGGAGACGGGCCACTGTGTTCTGCACAAGCTGCCGTCTCCGGGTCATCACCGGGGGCAGCCCTGCACAGAGTGCGTTGCAGTAGTCCAGCCTTGAGGTGATGAATGCACGGATGATGACGGCAAGATCAGAGCCTGAGATATAAGGCCGAAGACGATGAACCGGATGTAATTTACAAAAAGCACTCCTCGCCACAGCCGCCGCCCGGGCACCCAGGCGGAGCTGCGAGTCGAGGAGCATGCCTAGACTCCAAACCTCGAGGAACCTATGTGAAAGAAGCCCTGTTAATGCCTCAAGTGTGGGAAATGCTTCGGCCAGAGCGCATCCATTAACAGCCGTCAGAGAATCCACATGGGAGCGAAGCCACGTAAAGGTCTTGAGAGTGGGGAAAGCTTCAGTTACACCGCATCCCTTGAGAAACATCAGAGAATCCACACAGGCGAGAGGCCCTATAAATGCCTGGAGTGTGGGGAAAATCTTCTGTGCCAGTTCCGACCTTAATAGATGTCGCAGTGTCCACATGGGAGAGAAACCCTATAAATGCCTTGAGTCCGGGGGAAGTTTCCATTCCAGCTCTGACTTGAATAGGCATCGCAGCATTCACGTGGAGCAGAGGTCCTACCAATGATTTGTGTGCGGGAAAAGCGTCTCTCTCAGAGCTCGACCCATAACACTCATCAGAGAATCCACGGGGGAGGGAAACCCTACAAATACGTCGATTGCAGGAAAAGCTTCATCCAATGCTCACTCCTTGGTAAGCATCAGAGAATCCACACAGGAAAGAAGCACTGTGGATAGTCTGAATATGGTAAATCCTTCGGTGTGCGCTTTTCCTTTTAATGCACCATGGGGGTGGCCAGATAGTAAGGAAACCCTATAACTTTGCTGTCTGGGGGCAGTAAGGTGAGTGGAAATGTCAGGGAACTGGCAGCTTGGTTCCCCAGTTCTCAGCTTCTTCTCTTCCTGTCTCGGGAAGCAGCACCCCCTGCCCCTCGTCTCAGCATTGAGCTCTGGCTGTGCAGTTCCCAGGCAGAGAAGAGGACTCCCCGATTACATCCCTCTCCCAACAGCAACTTTAGCTGCTCAGTTCCTGTGTCCTTGCCAGGCTGACGGAATGAGAAATGTCCTGAAATGGAAGGTGTCATCCCCTCTGGGAGCTTCTCTCTGGGGGGGAAAGTGCTGGGCCTGCGAAATTTTAGAGGAGCCCAAGAGAATTGAAATTCTTATTCCTTTTCTGTATTCACAGCCATGCACGCACCCAGGACACACGAGTCCCAAAGGGCTGCCTTGAGGGTAACCTATCAGCATCCTGCTCAAAGGATAAAAAGCGTGTATGCTTTGCTTACGCGTGCTGATTGGGTCGGTTTATCATCCAGGCCCTGAAGTCCAAGCCATGTTGGGGACAGCTCCCTGCAAAAGAATGAGACCCCTAGAGTAGTAACACTGAGAGGAAGGTACCTCCAGGGGTCATCTAGCCCACCCTGCATGGAGACAGGGTTAATTAAACCAAAGCCATCCCTGGCGGGTGTAAACCCAGCCTGTTATGTTCTCAAATTATGAAGGGTTTCTTTTCTGTCAAGTACCAAGGAGAATTTGGATTACTATTGTTCAAAATATATTTGATTCTTAACGGTTATTAGCTCTGTCCAGTAACATTTAAGTCACATAGTACCTTTGTAACTGCAAGTCTGCTTGTTAGTCAGTCCTGTCATTCTTAATGTGTAAACACCAACACACCTGGTGAGCTATGGATAGAAGCCTGCAGCTGCATTACCAATCGTATCACTTTGGTTTGGGAAGGAGAGGCATGGTTGGTTTGCTCTGCAGTCACAGGTAGCGTATTGGAGTTGGATACGGCATTTTCCTTTTTAGGATATGGATATATTTGCACTTTCATAATATTACATTATTTTATAGGTGCCTTATCTATTGAGACAGATTAGATTTTACCATCACCAAACCCTTCCGTGAGATTGACTTCATGAGACTGCTTTTTTGGGGAGGATTATTAGTATTGTTTGCCTTTTTCAGGCTGTACATCCTTCCAATAAGAGGTTTTTTCCTTATAGGTAAGACAAACTTGCTTATTCAAGTTAGATTTAAAATTGAAGTTGTGTTTAGTACAACTGGGTCTGCAGGCTTTCTACTATGCCTGCTCCTGTGGCGTTTGTGTTAGCTTGTGATATTTTCATGACAATTCATTTTTGTATAAACCGTATCCAGTTCAAGCATATGAAACTACTGATGAAACCCTGAAGAAGGTCTTCACGAAACGCGTTGGTGACAGTACTAGATATTTTTCTACAAGCGTTTCCAGATTGAATTTTTCCCTTATTATTATTAATTATTATTATTATTATGGACTTTACTTGTATATGTTCGTGTTTTCTATTTGTGATGCCTCATCAGCACGGTTTTTATTTAGTATTTACTTGTTACACAATCAAATGTTGAGTATTTTTAAAAAAAAAGTTTTGGTTCTCTTACAGACCTTTTTTGTGTGATTCTTTTAGCTACGTCTGTGATTTATTATTATATACCCTTTGGTCCTGTCTTTCTTTGGTGTGTGTGGGTGTGTTCGTGTTAACTACCACAGACAAGCAGAAGGGGGGGCAGGGCATGGTTCAAAAACCTGTTGAGACTCTCTGGTCTAGCTAGCCTGGATCTAACGGCACCAAATCCCTGGGATGCAGCTCACTCAGAAAATCCTAGCCGGGCCTGTGGCCGGGAGACCGTGGTCTAGTGGATAAGGCAATGGCTTGGAGTTGGGAGATGAGTGTTCCAATCCCATTGAAAAGCAGGGGGCCTAGCCTGGGTAGCTCCCCTCAGGATCAAACCCCCAAGCAGCCAGATCCACCCTGGGAATGAGCTTACGTGTCCATTTAGTGACATATTTCTGTGTGTGCGACGTCCCCCCACATCTCTACATGCGTGTAGTCCAGCAACATATCACCACAGGCTTCAGTCAAGGTTTCCTGCTCAGTTCAGCCCCTCCTGGCTCAAGAGAGCCAGCTTCTCCCTTCCTCAGCAGCTACACAGCCCTGCTTCACCTGCACCTTCTCCTTCTCTTTCTCTCGAGTAGTCCCTTCCCCATCTTCCCCAGGCTGAGCCAACCAGAGGCTTTTCAGAATAGATCCAGGCTGGCTTGGTCACGCTCAGCCCAGGTGCGTCCCTGAAGCTCAGAGTTGGCCTCTTAAAGGCCCAGTAACCATAGGACCCTCTGTTCTGCCACACCCATCTAGGCTAGGCACCTATGCAAACGTTTACCTTCTGAGAAATACATGCTGCAGGGCTTGCATCGGTGCCTGCGTTTCAAGCTTTCCCTGGCTCCTCGTTCCCCTCGCTGACTTAGCCTGAATCATCGGATCTTGTGTAACATAAATGAGTAACTACGCCAAGCACGTTCACCTGAGACCTCAGCATGAGTTCAGCCTTGTCTCTTCCTCTGTTTCCCCCGCCCCCCCCTTGTCTCTCTGAGATTGTAAGCCTCCCGGGGCAGGGACCGTGACTCTTTCTTACATTTGTAAAGTGCCAGGTACATTGTTTGTGCTATATAAATGCTTAATAATAATTCATAATGTTGCAGGCCCTGCATTATGGAACCTTCATAAAGGTTCCTTAAACATTTGCATAGGTGGTAACCCTACACTCATCTTAGCCAAAAACCCAACTTGGGCAAGTCGGGGGGTGGAGGGAATGTGCTCTGGGCATGCGTGAGCAGTAGACGTGCTTGGCAAAAGCTCTGTTCTGGCCAGAATGAACAATCGCCTAAAAGGTAAACTTGCAGTGCTCCTTTCTGCTTCATTGATGAGTGGGAGAGCTGGCACCAGGCCGAGGCCCTCCCCAAAGCAGAGGGGCGATAAAGAAACGCTGCAGTCCCTGATCTGAGGCACAGCCTGGGAGCCAGGACCCCTCTTGCGAGATGGCGGGTGCCGCTGCGGCAGAGGCGGGAAGTCCAGGAATGGAAGGAACTCCGGCCCAATTTGCTGCTCTCACACAGCGAATACAGTCTCGGTTTGAGAAGGCCAAAAAAAAGATAGATTTTAAAAGGGGTGGACAAGGTGAATACATCAATTGGCTCTTTGAACAAAAAGCTGGATAAAATCTCAAAGAGAGTCACTCCTATGGAACAGAGAGTAAGTGAGCAGGACGATGGCAAGACAGAGAGAGACAACAGATTAAGTACTTTAGGGGGAAAAAAACAAAGTCAGTTTCCTCACCAATAAAGTGGAGGACTTAGAAAATAGAAGAAGACAGAATAACTTTAGGATCCACGGAATCCCAGACGGTGCAGAGTCAATGGGGGGTGGGGGGGCCTAGTGCTGAAAGTTATTCAAACAATCCTCCCTGATAAGGGGAAGTGACACAAAACAGAGCTCGAACGAGCACTGAGAACCGGAGCCCACGGAAATGAGCCACCGAGGGCAATCATTTCAAACTGCCTAAGATTCCAGGAGAGAGAAACCCTCTTCAGAGAGGTTAGGAAATCCTCGACGCCATCTTTCGATGGGAAGAGGATAGCAACTTATCTGGATCTCGCTGCAGAGACTTTATCCAGAAGGCATCAGTGGTATAAATACATGAGCCTCTTCAATAAATCAGGCACGAAAGCGCAAATCTGATCCTCGGCTCAATTTACATTCCTTTAAAAAAGAAAAAGATTGGGTTTTTTAATGAAACACGGAAACTAGATGCTTATGTGAAGCAACACATGAAGGCTCTGCTCAAGAAGTCCTCTGCTTCACAAGAGAACAGAGTGATGGAAAATCTCCGTTTTTTTCTTACTTTCTTGAACTTGAATAATACTTGGGAGTGAGATTTTTATTTTTTTTATATGTACTGTTTCATATTGGTCACTAGATGGCAGTATCTGACTATAAAATATCTCTATTATAAGGTTGACTCACTGGTAGTACTGCATTTGTTAACGTTCCCATGTACTGTTACTTATTAGGCAGCAATATATAAATAACCAGGTTCAATATATTAATTTTACGGTGGCTGGGGCAATAAACCTTACATATACAACTCCAATTTTGACACACACACACACCCAGAGGTAACAAAGGATGAAGCTATAAGAATTTTGTGTTTGTGAATGTTGGGAGGAAATCTTATGTTAATATGAGTATTTTCAGACGTTACGAAACCACAGTCAAGTCCCTGTGGTGGGGAATGGTCCCATAACGTCTGTTGGGGAACCAGAATTTCCCCCCCAGATGTTACCCACGCTCAATCCCCGCCGGGAATCTAATTCACCACGCGATTGGCTGAACCCGCAGGGCCGGCGCTGATCGCATGGTGAAGAGATTCCCGGCGGGGATGAAGGGGCCCGTCACATCTGGACGGCAGTCACGGCCCGGAATCCCCACCGGGATTCAGGGCCGTGGTCATTTCGGACGGGCGCTGCGGCCGCATTGGCCGCGGCGCCCGCCTGTCTCCTCGGAGGGCGGGGAGCATGGGAGGGGGGCGGGGGCATGCGGCCGCACGTTGTGCCGCGCGGCCTCGCCCCCTCCCCGATTCCCCACCGGGATCCCCCGGCATGTCTGTTGGCCGTGCCAGAGTGATGTCAGCGGGGAATCTACAGGGCGAATGCCGCCCCGTCACGTCTGAAAATACCCTATGTTATGAAGCTGTGGTCCTCAAGAACAGCAGGAATAAGGAGTTATTCTTTAAAATGTCAGGATGGAGTGACTTCAGTCAGCATTCTGAAGTATTATTTAATATTTTTACCAACCTATTAATCCTTGCTGGTTCATTATAACTGAACACATTGAATTAAAAAAGTTTCAAACATCCAATCTGGTTGCAAGAGACTGGAGTCATTAATTATCTACAGTCAGAGGGTTACATCACTTCATATTGGTTATTTGTGTCATGATATTTTGTTTTCAGTTAATTTATACTTACCTTGATCTGTTGACCACCTGCACCACCCCTTTGTATTACTTTCTCTCTTAACTGTTCTTTCTTTTGCTTCTGTTGTTATATGTTCATTTCTGTTTCTGCAATAAAAAATAAAACCTTGAGCAAGTCACTCTCTTTTAAGCTGCTTGGCCCATGTTAAGAAAGGGGTGGGTGGGGTGACTAATGTCAGTTTAACTCGCGGTACGGGGGTTTCAGCATTATTCCCCCACCCCCACCATTAAATTCAATCATGTGAGACAGGACTCAAAATCAAGCCCTGTCTTGTGTTATTGAATTTAACGTTAAAACCTCCGTGTGTGTGTGTGTGTGTGATCAGTTAAACTCATGTTAGTCCCCACCCCTTTCTTAACATGGGCAAGCGACCTTAGACTCAGTTTCCTCATCTGTAAAATGGGAAAGATAATGGCCTCACAGGGCTGTTGTGAGGAGGAACTAGGTCAGAAGCGTAAAGTGCTTTGGATGCTGAAATTGCTAGACAAATGATAAATAATAATAGCTCAAGCCAGTCTGAATCTTATTTTGTATTTTGCTTACAGTTCCGTTTCACTATGTCCCATGTTTTATGTGACTGGTGAGGAGGTGTGAATACTGGTCAAGGGCTAACACAGTGGATCTATTAGACCATGATGGTTGCAAAGACTGAACCGCTTTGATCATTTTTATTTTATTTTTTTGCTGCTGGTTAGAAATAAGAAATCTGTGGGTAGCTACTTCTGAAAAAGGCTTGCTTCCTTTTTTTTTTTTTTTGGCATCCAAGACTCTCGTGAGCATGACTGCTTTGAATGATAAAGAACATGGTGCTTCCATTGGTCCCAAATGTATTTATATATTTAAATATTATTATGCCACCCTATTCCCAAAGGCCCAGGGTGTGTGACAACACATCAGATCCTATAGAATAAATATGCATAAATAAAACCACTTAAAATCACATCAGATCCTATAGAATAAATAAGCATAAATAAAACCAGTTCAGATCCTTTATCCCAAACCCTATCTCTGTCTGCCAAATGAAAAAGTCAGGCTTAGATGGATCTTCAAGGGAAGGGGGTTCCGTAATTGTGGGGCATCCCCCAAGAACGTCTCTCTGCGTGTCCTTGTTGTGGAGACTCGGCGGGCAGATGGTACCTGGCCTGCAAGAGGCCGTTCCTGGCTGACCTCAGAGGCTACAACGGGACGTGAGGGAGGAGGTGGTCAAATATATGAGATGATCTTTTATTGGACTTGACTTCTGTTGGGGAGAGTATGCAAACCTTCGGGCCATGCAGCTGTGAATGAGCTCTCCGAGTAGGGAGGCGAGGCTGGGAGGTTTGACAGAAGCCTTGTGTGAGAAGCAAAACTACAATTGTAAGTGTTCAGAGTATAAGGTAAGTTGTTCCCCCCCCCCCCCCCCCC
>QEPC01012307.1:123583-142904 GCA_003113815.1 Sphenodon punctatus
TCTTTTAGATTGTAAGCCACAGGTAGGGACCGCAGCTGATTATATGTTCTGTACAGCGCCAGGTTGTTACTGGCGCTTTATAAATGTTTAATAATAATAATAATAATAATAATCCTAGTGGAGATCCCCGAAATTGACTATATCCCCAACACAGTTACTCCTCCTTCCCTGATGCCCATCAACACAGCCATGCGGACCCCTTAAAACCCCCCATCCCTTCTCCTGGCACCCCTACTTACAGCCACCCCCCTGATACTTTTGGGGTGCTGGTGGGCGGTGGTATGGGGTGATTCTGACCTGGGAAGGGGGCTAAGGCTTCATTTGAGTGTAGGAAAGGAGAATTTTGAATTGGGAGGGATGTTTGGGGGGTGTCGGCCCTAATTTAAAGGTTGGATTTTAGGGTTCAGGAAGGCAGTTTTGACCCCCACCCTTCTCCCACTCTGTACCCCCAGGGAAGTGTAGCCATGGGGGCCGATTCGACAGCAGCCAGAGCCGCGAGCCACGTGGGGGCATCAATAAGGACAGCAACTCCCTGTTCTTTTCCCCACATCACTACCTGCACGGGGAGGCAGCGGCCTTGGGGCTCGAGGCCTCTGTGCACTTCCTTGACAAGCTGCACCGGGAACTGGGCCGTAAGCAGTTCATGAGGTAACACTGTAAACCTTCCCCTCCCCCCCAATTCCTGACATGAGTGTTGCACTGTAAACCTTCCCCTCCCCCCCAATTCCTGACATGAGTGTTGCACTGTAAACCTTCCCTGCCCATTCCTGACGTGAGTGTCACACAATAAACCTTCCCTGAGGTGATGTCAAACCTGTCATAAGGGCATGCGCTGCTCAGTAAACCCCACCCCCTATTCTGAGTTAACGGAGGTTGGGGAAAAGGTTTACAGTGTGACACAAGTGGCATTAATGGCAAGTCAGTGAGGTCATGGGCTCAGGTGTGTCACGCTGTGAAACTCTGCTCTGCCATTCATGGAGTGAGGTCAGGCACGACATGAGCGTGTCACACTGTAAATCGCCGCCTCCTCCCCCCTTCCTAATGACATCTGCCTTGACTCGAGAGTTTCACATTGTAAACCTTCCCCATTCAGTCCCGGAGAGACTGATCATGAACATGAGTTCATCATGCTGTAAACCTAACCTCCATTCTTGGGCATTCATGTCACACTGAAAACCTTCCCCCTCCTCTCCCCTGTGCCTGGGGGACATCAAGTCTGACATTACATTACAGTGCGTGTGTCACACTGTAAACCTCCCTCCCCGTTCCTGGGGGACATCAGGTCTGACATTGCATTACAGTGTGTGTGTGTCACACTGTAAACCTCCCCCCCCCCCGTTCCTGGGGGACATCAAGTCTGACATTACATTACAGTGCATGTGTCACACTGTAAACCTCTCCCCCTGTTCCTGGGGGACATCAAGCCTGACATTACATTACAGTGCGTGTGTCACACTGTAAACCTCCCCCCCCCTGCCCCCGTTCCTGGGGGACATAAACTCTGACATTACATTACAGTGCATGCGTCACACTGTAACCCCCCCCCCAAAAAAAAATTATACACACAGATTGTACACATCATGTTCTAAACTTTTTCTGCTCAATTTAATGAAGAAAATCCCCTTTGCCAAACCCTTTGTGTGCCAGACTGTAAATCTTCCCTCCCTTCAAGGAGCTCATTTCAAACCATGTATTCTGCTCTAAACCTTCCCCCTTTAATGCATTTACACCAATTCTCCCCCAAGTTCACATGCTACGTGTTACACTGTAACCCTTCCCCACCCAGTGTAATAAGGTCACACTGTAAACTTTCCCTCGTTCAACAAGGCAACCCCACGTGTGTTGTGCTCTAAATTTCCCTCCACCCTGCTCCTGTTTGCAGTTGCGTTTCTGCACCATAATATCCTGGATACATCCATGTGTCTATTTCCCACCCACCCAGGCTTCTGGACATCAGCCCAGCCATGGGCCTGAGTTTCGTGATCGACACGACGGGCAGCATGGGGGAAGAGATCAAAGCTGCAAGGAGACAGGCTTGGGAGATCATACAGCAACGCCGCGGGACGGCCCAGGAGCCAGACCAGTACCTCCTGGTTCCCTTCCATGACCCTGGTTCGGAGCGGGAGGGGGAGGATGGGGAATATTTCACCAGACAAGAGTTATTACTGTTTACCTATCCATGTCCCTGTCCCTGAACAGTCATGATTACAGCCGGGTCTCTGCCCCAAGGGGCTTACAGTCTAGGAAAGACGCGGGTGAGGGAGACGGTCAGGGAGCTGAGGGGTCACAGGGGCGCATGCTTAGCTTGGTTACAGGGAAGAGGAGCGTGGTCCAGGAGGCTAATAGTAATTTTATTTATTTGTTTTTTTGAATGTATACGCTGTCCTTCCCTCAAAGGCTATGGGCAACTTACCATAATAAAAACAGTAGTAATAATATAAAACAAGAATTGAAATCAATAAATCATCATCATCATAATTTCCTTATGAGAATGAGAAGGGAGGGTCGAGGCCATGAAGCGTCTTGAGGGCGAAGACCAGGCGCTTGTGCTGGATGGGGCTGGGTCAAGGGAGCCAGGGGAGATGGGGCTGGCCATGAGCCAAGCCGGCAGCGGGTCGTGGGACAGAAGCGAGAGGTTTGAGCCGAATTCGAAATCGGGCGAGAGAAGCTCTGTGGCCGAAAGCTGCGCCCGAACGTCGGGCTGGCGGATTCCTCGCCAGTTCAGGATTTCATTGACTCCCTCCTTTGTTCTGGGCCTGGTTTGTTAGGGCCCCCGGGCTCGTTAGGAAGCCGGCTAGGGGCGGATTTCTCCCTCGGCCGCAATGGGGAAAAGTGAATATCTCCATCTCCCTCCCCCTCCCAGGTCCCTTGGGCGGGGGGCTGGGGCAGGTGCAGCTGATGTCTTGGGTGCTGCTCCCGGGCGGGGCCAGGGGGGGTTTACGGCCGATGGCTGCCTCTTCCTAATCCGCTCCAGCTCCTTGCACCATCACCAGGCAATTAGACTGTCGGGTACTGTCCCTCCCATTGTTACCCACTGCTTTTATTGCTGCTTGCTTGCTCGTTCTTATTTTATTCATTCACATTTATATCCCACCCTTCCCCGAAGGTTATGGGGGAACTTGGGGGGTGGGGACAGCATGGAAGATGTTGTGGGGGGGGGCAGCATGGTTGTACTGGGAGCACTGGGGAAGGATGTGGCTGGGCTGTTGTGGGGGAAGCATGGTTGTACTGGGAGCAATGGGGAAGGGTGTGGCTGTACTGGGAGCACTGGGAAGGTGGGGAAGGGTGTGGCTGTACTGGGAGCAATGGGGAAGGGTGTGGCTGTACTGGGAGCAATGGGGAAGGGTGTGGCTGTACTGGGAAGGTGGGGAAGGGTGTGACTGTACTGGGAGCACTGGGAAGGTGGGGAAGGGTGTGGCTGTACTGGGAGCACTGGGGAAGGTGGGGAAGGGTGTGGTTGGGCCGTTGTGGGGGCAGTGTGGCTGTACTGGGAGTGGTGGGGAAAGGTGTGGCTATACTGGGAGCACTGGGGAAGGTGGGGAAGGGTGTGGTTGTACTGGGAGCACTGGGGAAGGTGGGGAAGGGTGTGGTTGAGTCATTGCGGGGGCAGCACGGCTGTACTGGGGAAGGTGGGGAAGGGTGTGGTTGTACTGGGAGCACCGGGGAAGGTGGGGGAAGGGTGTGGTCGTACTGGGAGCACCGGGGAAGGCGGGGGAATGGTGTGGTCGTACTGGGAGCACCGGGGAAGGTGGGGGAATGGTGTGGTTGTACTGGGAGCACTGGGGAAGGTGGGGGAATGGTGTGGTTGGGCCGTTGTGGGGGCAGTGTGGTTGTACTGGGGAAGGTGGGGAAGGGTGTGGCTATACTGGGAGCACTGGGAAGGGTTTGGAGTGTGGGGAAGATGACAGAGTGGGGTTGGGGTGGGGTGGATGCCAGGGAGGAGGTTGTGGGGACGGTGTGGAACCGCTGGGGGGTACTGGGGGAATGGCGGCCGCCGTGTAGCTGTGCCTGGGAGAAGAGACACGGCTAGGAGGGGCTGACACTTTTGGTCCCTAATTACTGTCCTTGCTCTGACCCCTATTTCTCATCTTCTTTACCCACCCACCCTAGATTTTGGGCCTGCCTACAAGACCAGCAACTCTGAGGAATTTTTGCAACACCTCAACTCCATCAGCCCCCTGGCTGGTGGGGACGAGCCTGAAATGTGTCTCTCAGCCCTTCAGGTACCATGCAGGACACCCTGCCACCCCCTTCTCTATTCCACAGCATCCGGTGGCAGTGAGTTCCAATGATTAACCGTGCCTAATGTAGAGAGAGTCACTCTCTTTTGAGTTAGTATAACTCTGCTGCTTGTTTGCCCCCACGACCCCCCCTCTAAGGGATTAACCCCAGCCAGGCTGATTCACACTCTTCCCCCCTCAGAATTTGTAGCCACTGACTCTGCCTGGTGAAAGCCGGCTTCATTTTGTCACGTTTCACTGCGGTGAGGGAGTTTGTTCTGTCTGAATCCTCTCTCTGCCTCCCTGTCCCTAGCTCGCCCTCCTGAACTCGCCGCCTCTCTCCGAGATCTTTGTGTTCACCGACGCCTCGGCCAAAGATAGGCACCTCAAGAACAGCGTGAAGGCGCTCATTGAGGAACGGAGATGCAAGGTTGGGATCTGAACGGTGTATCTTCAACTAGCGATGGAGACGACGTAGTTCTGATTGTCGCTTTCATTGAACCCACTTCTCTTGGTGAGAGTATGCAAGCTTTTGGGCTACACAGGTTCCTTCCTTGGGCACTATGTTAGCATACGCTCATCAATGGAAGTTGGCCCAAAAAGAGAGATCCTGTGAACTATGTTGTCGCATTTGGGATCAGAGTGGCAACCACGCTCTCTTGTGATTTCAGGATTGTTTGTGAGACGTACAGCTCCCAGATAAGGCACATGCCTTTACTTCAGACCCCCACCTCTGTCTAGAATGGGACCCTCTTACCCTTGCCCAGTGGGGGGCGCTGTGGAGCAGTCGAATTCAGAGGCTGTCCGCCTGAGACCAGAGCCCTTATCGTGTTGGGTGCCATGCAGACCCACCAATATTGGGGACCCCTTTGTGTCAGGAACTGCACAGCCCCACCTTGCTGCTAGGTTGACTGAGGTTGACCAGGTCCTGAGACTCCAACCCAGCACCCCCTGAGCCTTGGAGAAACAAGGGCAGTGTCCAGCCTCAGGAGAGTCGCTGGGAGGGGGGGTGGATTTGGGACCGACTCACAGTGAAGCTCCATGGGGTGGTGCCCCCCCCCCGAGTTCCGTGCCCCTCCCAGGAGGCCATCACCCTAAATAAGGTGCCTCCCAATATCTCCTTTCCTCCCAGGTGACCTTTCTGATCACGGAAGACCCTTCCCGTACGCGGGTCCGACGGGAGATCCTGGCCCCTGACCGATTTGATCTCTACGTCAGCCTGGCGCTCCACTCCGGTGGGCAGGTCATCTTCACAGACAACAACAACATCTGGTCGGCGGCTGAAGTCATTGGCGAGTCTGCTGCCACCTCAGTAAGGGGAGGGAAGAGATCTGTCTGATCCCCCGCCCCCACGTCCCTCCCAAAGCCCTAATCCAGCCTTGACGCCCCGCCCCACCCCATTTGGAGAAGTTGAAATCCATCCCACACAGTTTTCATACTCTCCATAAGCCAGGCTTTGAACCCCTGATCTTTTAGGTGTCCCTGGCGAAGGTTTTGAGCTCTAGCTGGCTTCTCTTTTCTCTCCGGCCACCAGAGAAGGACATTGCATATTGCCCACTGGTTAAATAGCTCTTTGCTAAGCTGCTGAAGCAGCATTAGCAGTGTGGCCAGGGAGCTCCGGGTCTCCTTCATAACCATTCTTGCTGGTTTTGTACATGCAAATGCCATCTTTGACATTATTCTTTCTTTCTTTTATTTTCATTATTTTATACCCTGCCTCTTCTGCCTAGACAGCTCAGGGTGGCTTACAAAAGTTTAAATATTTACACACATATGTAAAATACATTAAAGGGAAGCATAACAATAAAGAAAATAAAAACCCATCCTCCTCACCCACCCTTCACCCACCCCCCTCACCAAAGGGCCGGCGGAACAGCCAGGTCGTGCACCGTCGCCGAAATGAGGCAAGGTCCGGGGCCACCCAGGCCTCCACCGCAAGGGAGTTCCACAGCCTGGCTGCCGCCCTCTCTGTGGTAGCCCCCCGGGGGACATCAAGACGGGTGCTCCCGGTGGACCGCAGGGGTCAGTCTAGGGCACGGAGAGTGAGGTGATTCCGCAGACAGGAGAGGCCCAGACCGTGTAGGACTTTTCTCGGTCAGCACCAACACTTTTTGAATCCGGCCCGGAAGACTATCGGCAGCCAGTGCAGAGCTCGGAGCTCCGGTGTGATGTGCTCGCGGCGACCCGTCTTGGTAAGGAGACGGGCCGCTGCATTCTGCACCCGCCGCAGCCTCCGGACGGTCCCCAAGGGCAGCCCCACGTAGAGCGCGTTACAATAGTCTAATCTCGAGGGGATGAAGGCAGGGATGACGGTGACCGGGTTGGAGCCTGAGACGTACGGCCGAAGTCGTCGCACCAAATGTAATCGGCAGAAAGCCCCCCTTGCCGCAGCCTCAACCTGGAGACCCAGGTGAAGCTGCGCATCAAGGAGCACCCCTAGACTCTGTACCAGAGAGACCAGCGGGGGACAAACCCCATCAGTGATGGGGGACGTCACACCCACCGCCCTCCCCACCAACATCGCCTCCGTCTCGGCAGGATTTAGTTTGACGGCTCGCCCTCAGCCAGACGTCGGGTGAACCCCGAGACTGCAGGGTCTGGGTTAGATGAAAATGAGAGGTCGAGCTGGGTGTCGTCAGCGTATTGACGTCCCCGCACCCCGTACCGTCTCACCACCTCGCCGAGCGGCTGCATGCACAGCGTGCTTTGATAAACTATTTCCCTCCAAAAAACGCTGCAAATTCCCATGATCTGAAAATCTTTGTTTATGTTTTCAAAATGGTTTCTGAAAGGGAGCCCTAATGAGGGGGGGTCTTTGTTTAGGTGACCCTCTTCCACCACCAGGAAGGGGGCAGCTTTGTCCCGGGGGAGTCTTGGCGGAGGACAAAGAGGCAGAGCAGGACATGGCGAAGACATCAGTTCTGGATCGACAGCTTGGTGGAGAACGTGGTCATCAGTGTTCAAGGGGATGTGACCAACTTCTACATCAGAGATCCTAATGGTACGAAGTGTTTGGGTGGGGAAAGGCAGACCAAGCTGGAGGGGGAATGGCTCCACTCCTTGACTCTGAAGCCCCACCTCTGCTACCCAACCACACTGCTAATGCTGCTGCAGCATCTCAGTAAAAAGCTGTTGAACTACTGGGCAATATACAAAGCTCTTCTCTAGTGACAGAAGGAGAACCTCAAACTGCAGTGTAGCTGGGTAGCTAAGGGACACTATGCTAAAAGTTTGGGGTTCTCATTCTGCCACTAGAGAAGGGTTTTGAATAATGGCCAGTAATTATTTAGATGATTGTTAGAATGAGGCAGCAGCATTAGCAGTGTAGCTGGGTAGCTAAGGGAAACTATGCTAATGCTGCTGCCTCATTCTAACAATCATCTAAATAATTACTGACCATTATTCAAAGACCTTCTCTAGTGGCAGAATGAGAACCCCAAACAGTTTCCCTTAGCTACCCAGCCACACTGCTAATGCTGCTACAACATCCAGCTCCTTTCCCTGGAGCTAATGCAGCCTGGTTTCCCAACAGGGGAGGAAGGGAGTTGTTCATTAAGTGAATAGGATTTTTGGTTATAAAAGAGCCTGTCTCTCTGCTCAAGGGGCACCAATCAGCACAACAATTGGAGTCCCCACCTACTGAAAGGCCTTCTGCCAATTTCCCCTCTACTGAGGCAGGGGGCAGTGCTATGCATTGCTAGCTGCTGGTGGGTGGTTGAGGCCAGGAGGTGGGGAATGGGCTGTTTTGTGCTGAATGTGCCAGGGATGGGTTGGGGTGCGTGGCTGGGCTGGGGTGGAGGGATGGTGTAGCCATGCTGGGAAGGGATGCTAGGGGGGTGGTGTGGTAGCTCAGGGGAAGGCGGATGGCATGGCTGTATTGGGGGGGGGCAGGACCGCGGACGCACAGGAGAGCTAGTGAGATTCCTCCTTTCAATCATGAGCGTTCCAAGTTCATCTTCCCCAACAGGGTCCCTGGCTTTGTAAGCTGCTAATTTCTCCTCCCCGCTTTCCGCAGGGAAGACTCAGCTATCCACGTTGCTCCCGAGACCCCTGGCCACCATCCGATCCGTTGGCACTTTCCACCGGGCCTTCCTCTTGCCTCCACTCACCGTGGGGAATTGGGCGTTGGAACTCCTGGCCGGAACAAACTACTCTGCCAATGTTCAGGGTGAGGAAAGGGTACATCGGATCCGGGGGGGCTTTCCCCTCTAGGGGGCGTTGGCACCAGTCTGGGACTGGTTGGCTCAGAGGGGGATGTGGGGGGGGCATTGAGGAATTGGATTCAGGGTCTTGCCCATAACGGTGTCTCCCTTCTCTGCTAACAGGACAGAGCGCTTTTGATTTCTTGTATTACTTCGCGGTTCCTTTTGAAGGACCCCACCCAGGATTGTTCAAATTAGACAGTCGCCCTGTGGAAGGTAGGAGTGATATGGAGTGTGGGTGGGTTGGAGGGGGTGGAAGAGTCGGTAGAGGGCATCTACTCCCAACAGCCAGTGCTTCCCTACTCCCACCCAGAGGTAGCTGCATTTCAGTGTCAGATGAGGGATCCCTGTGTAAACAGCTGCCCCCACCCCAGAGGCAGCTGCATTTTGGCACCAAGCGAGGGGTCCCTGTACAAACAGCTGCCCCCACCCCAGAGGCAGTTGCATCTCAGCCCTGGGCGAGGGATTCTTGTATAAACAGCCGCCCCCACTCCAGAGGCAGCTGCATCTCGACACCAAGCGTGGGATCCCAGAGGCCTGTGTTCTGATTTCCCCCGGCAGGACTTCCCACCTTCTTGGTTGTGGTGGCTACGGGTTTGCAGCCTCCGGAAAGAGGCGCGGTTCGGGTGCACGGCGTGGGATTAGCGGACAGAGCTGGAGGGAAGCCAGTAGCCGAATTACAGCTCGAAGAGGGAGCCAACAGGACAGATACGTTTGTGGCTCTCCTGCCCCCGGCTCTAGCTGCCGGGAGCAGCTTCTCCGTAATTCTCCGGGGGACAGACAGTCACGGCCGGAAGGTGGAGAGGAACGGACAGCAAGTTAATACTGTGGTGGGATGCCTGATGGAGGTAAGATTCGCATCCTGTGCCCCAGGGGGCTCAGTAGGGTGGGGGCGGAGGGGTCAGCGCTACCCTAGGGGGCGCTGTCCCGTAGTGGGTTCTCTCCTCTTTTTTAACCCCCTTCTCCTGGTGTGCTGCAGTTGAGCAGCGAGGCCCCGTTATTCCCAGGGAGGCCTGGCTACGTGCTATGGAAGGTCACCAACGCTGGCTCCCCTAAGAAGTACGACCTGCGAGTCAGCATCGAGCCCCGGATGCCGGTCAACATCTCCAGCTCCTGGTAACGGCCTCGTCCTTGCCCTGGGCTGAGCCCCGTCTGTCTGTTGTGTTTGCGTGTCCCTGGCAGCCTTCCCTCCCTATGATCGATCGATTGACTTTTTTTACCCTTTCCTTCCTTTTGGTCCTTTCCCTCTTCCCTCCCCCCATCCCTTCCCTGCCTCTTGAGAGTGTGTATTCCCCGTGAACCTCAACTGTGGACCTTGGGACCCCTTCCCCTGGGGATCCCTGATGATGCTTCCCCTGGCACAGCTGTGACCGTGACACTGCGCGGGGAACCCCTAAACCCATCCAAAGAGCCCAACTTTGCCTTTATCACGCTGCTGGTGATGTCTCCAGCTCTGGTGAGTCTTCCTGGAGGGGGCGAAGGGGAGACACGTTTCTGTGGCTGGTGGACGGCGCTGAGCAAAGGGTTTAATTTTTTCGTTTAAAAAACAGAGGAAGTCTTATGATTCCCCCCTCACCACTCCCCAAACGTGAATCACCTGAAAAACCCAAGGAAAATTAAATACCTAGAAACTCTGCTATTCGTTTTTAAGGATCAACAAATAACTAACTCCCCCCCCCCCCCCCCATATTCACATTTGTAGAAAATCCCACCCCTGCCCTATTTTGTAGTTTGTGGGAAACTGAAGGCATTAAAATTCTGTGGAATTTTGTGAAATAAAAACCAGGGAAATTAATAACTCATACTTTGTGGGTTTCTTTAAATAAGAAACAAAACAGGGTTATGTGTAACTTGAAAATCTTGTGGGCTTGCAAACTAAAAGCAGAAAACCCTGTGGGTCTGGCAGGTTAAAAAAAAACACAACGCCACAAATTCGCTGCTCGAAAGCTTTGAGGGTCTGTGGAATGGGCGCAGGGAAGTTCCCTGGCTCCAAAATTTGTAAATCATTTTGGATCTCTAGGGAACTGTATCCATCTGTGAATGACTTAAGCAAGCTTAAAATGTCTGATCACTTTTCTGTGGGAACTAAGCGCTGTAATTCCAAAAGGTGGCTTCAGACAGAGAGACTTGTTTATATCCCAAACCCCATAAAGATTTGGGGGCAGAAATATCCTGTTGTTTATTTCACAAACTCCCTATGTTTTGAGTAGGGAATTTTCTTGGTATCATTTAACAAATCCACTAGGTTTTTGATGAAGAATTTTTAATAGATTTGTGCTATAAAAAAAACCCAAGGAAATTCACGTCTCAGACACTCGGTGGATTTGTTAATTCTGAAGAGAAAAATGTGTGCTTTTTTAAAACAAACAAACAAAAAACGACAATGTTTTAAAGTCAGGAATAGCCTTGGTTTTTATTTCACAAAACTCAGTTTCTGAACCCACGGAGCCTTTTAAACCAGGAATTTCCCTCTTTCTTTTTTGCAAAGTTATTGAGCTGGGAATTTCATAACTTCTCTTTGTCAAGCCTATGACGCGTTCTGTTCGTTTCCTCCCCCGCAGGTTCCGAAACCATCTTTCCCCCCTTGCAACGTCACCTGGGTGGAAGGTGCCTGTGGCCCGCTAGAGTCCGCCTGCCATGATGGGCGCTGGGCTGCCACGTTGCGTATCTGGGACGAAGCTGGCGTGTGGCTGGTGGTGACAGCAGGGGGCGCTGTGGTGCCGCACCGAGCTGACGGAGCTGCTGAATTGGTCGCCTTCTCCTCCGACTGCTGCTCGCAGGAAGTGGAACTTCTGGTAACCAATCGGCTCAGGGAAGAGTATCGGTGCCACGTATCGGCACCGATCGGAGCACCTCCTGCTGCTCACGTGGAGGAATCGGCTGTTAGTGCTGCCCCCTCGTGGGGCACCATGGGAGCAGCTTACATGGTTGCTAGTAAGCTGATATTGTGGCGCTAAAGGGCACCCTTTTGTGGATGTCTGGGCTACAGCAATGTAGAGGGCTGCCCTCTAGTGAGGAGTTGATTTTGTATTACATTGGGGGCTGGGTGATTTACAGCCCAGGCTTCCCCCTGGGGATAGTTTATGGTACCACAACATCTCTCTCGGGGTCTGGCTTGGATTTTCATATCACCGGCTGCCTCTGGTGGGCAATCATATCGGTGGTAGATTAATTTTGATCCCATCAGTGGAGGATGGGTGGGATGGGCTGACTGTGTTGAGGACCCCTTACGGTAGACTCCTGGGTCCTCTGGGAGGAGCCTAGAGCGGGGGGGGGGGGGNCTCTGGGAGGGGCTAGTGGGTTAGAGCGGGGGGGGGGGGGGACTGGGAGCCAGGACTCCTGGGTTCTCTGGGAGGGGCTAGTGGGTTAGAGCGGGGGGGGGGGGGGACTGGGAGCCAGGACTCCTGGGTTCTCTGGGAGGGGCTAGTGGGTTAGAGCGGGGGGGGGGGGGGACTGGGAGCCAGGACTCCTGGGTTCTCTGGGAGGGGCTAGTGGGTTAGAGCGGGGGGGGGGGGGGACTGGGAGCCAGGACTCCTGGGTTCTCTGGGAGGGGCTAGTGGGTTAGAGCGGGGGGGGGGGGGGACTGGGAGCCAGGACTCCTGGGTTCTCTGGGAGGGGCTAGTGGGTTAGAGCGGGGGGGGGGGGGGACTGGGAGCCAGGACTCCTGGGTTCTCTGGGAGGGGCTAGTGGGTTAGAGCGGGGGGGGGGGGGGACTGGGAGCCAGGACTCCTGGGTTCTCTGGGAGGGGCTAGTGGGTTAGAGCGGGGGGGGGGGGGGACTGGGAGCCAGGACTCCTGGGTTCTCTGGGAGGGGCTAGTGGGTTAGAGCGGGGGGGGGGGGGGACTGGGAGCCAGGACTCCTGGGTTCTCTGGGAGGGGCTAGTGGGTTAGAGCGGGGGGGGGGGGGGACTGGGAGCCAGGACTCCTGGGTTCTCTGGGAGGGGCTAGTGGGTTAGAGCGGGGGGTGGGGGGGACTGGGAGCCAGGACTCCTGGGTTCTCTGGGAGAGGCCAGTGGGTTAGAGCAGGGGGGGAGGGGATTGGGAGCCAGGACTCCTCCTAGGTTCTCTTGGCAGGAGGGAAGTGGGTGGGCAGCCCAATCTTGGCCAAGGGGTCTGAGTAGCACCCAACATGAGCCCCCCTCCCCTGTTGATCATTCACTTATCCCAGCTGGAATCCACATTCTCTACAGTCAGCACAAGTCCCCACTAATGTGTCTCATTCCCATTCTGTTTGTTTTCTTAAACTTGAGAGCCGTTGGAGCTCATCTGTATATTTTGCCTGAGGAATGTCAAGAGGACTATATTATTTTTCTTAAATTATTTTTTATTTCCAAGCTCTGGTTTGTCTTTAAATTTCTAGATATATAGAACCATACACCTATATGCTGATGGTGATTATTTTTTTAAGAAGAACATTATTTTTTAATTAACTTGGTTTTAATAAAGAGCATTCATTGGAGCAGAGAAAGTAGCATTTTTCTGTCTAGTGGTAGAAAAACAGCGATTGGAATAAAGTGCCCTCTTGGGGGCACCAGCTCTGATTTGGGACTGGCTGGCGCAGGGAAGTATCAGGGAATGGGATCCGGGGCCTTTTCCCACCTCAAAAAGAAAAGGAGTCTTCACACTGTGATTCTTTCAAACCAATTTATTGTTTAATCACACATTGAGATCAACCCCTTTGCTGCTATATACAGAGCAAGAATAAATACATGTTCCTTCAAAATAATACTGGGAATGGGGAGAAAAGGGTCATGGTGGGGGAGGGATGTTTACAGTCAAAGGGAAAAAACATCTCTAACATCATTTAGAGAATCTAGGTGAGGAGAGAAACCAACAGGGTTTTAAAAAGCTGCAAATTCAATACTAAGCTCCATTCACCACAGTTCCCTTCTTAATTTCTTTTGACTTCCACAGGCTGATTTTAACCAAATTTGACAGAGGGGTTAGAAGGACCAACGGTTAAATGGGGATGCCAGAAATTTCATACCAACGAGGACATCTGGAAGGGTCAGAGGACCGTTTTATAGACCCCAAATCCCATCGACTTGCATTGAGAAATCCCTACCCTCTTAATAGCGTTGAATTCTACAAGCTGATTTCAAACTATATTTGGCAGTGAGGGAGACGGGGGGACACCAAATTCCATACCAATAAGTGCTCTTGGAGGGCAGATAGGGCCCATCTTGTGAAAAAAAATTCCAACTTTAGAAAGGCTATCATAGCTGAGTCCTTCTTTGCTTTGAACTTGCCCCTTATGGACCCTCCCATGTTTGGACGCCAAAGTTGCCAAATGGCCTATTTTTTTAGAGTCCACAAGATGTCTCTTATTTCAATCCCCAAAGCTTCCATGGTGCCCCGGCATCCCCTACTAGATACTTTTCTAAGGCAATCAAGGTCTTCATATAGGACGTCTGATGTGGGCATTTCAACACCGCTAAAATGGGGTTTGCTTCAGGGGACCCGTTTCCACTGTATGTAGAGTAGAAACTCGATCTGTGATGTCATGGAGGCCTTGGAGCCAATCAAAATGAGGGATTGTTGGAAGCGTGGAGTATGGGGCTAGGAGGGAAGTGTTTGGAGAACACAGATCAAGTTGGGGGACAAGATACCCTGCCCCTATAAGCCAAGTGCTGGCCTGTTGCGCCCTCCCCCTGCCAAAAGCATGTTGGATATTGGCTGAGGTACATGAAGTCAGAAAATGATGTTGTCATGGCTTTGTAAGGGACAGGAAGGTGGAAATAGCAGAGCAAGAAGGTGGTGGCAGGAAGTGACATGTGGAATGCATAAAAGGAAGGGAGGGGGTTGTTGATCTTACCCAAGAGGAAGTGAGGTGTCGGTGACCTAATTTGGCTTTGTTAGGAGGAAGAGAAAGGGACACCATGATTGTCCAAACAGGACCTTATGTCGTAAGTAACATCATGGGAGGTGGGAAGTGGCAAAGGGCAGAGAAGGACGTGATGTAGTGGGTGTGGCAATAGAAAATGCCCTCCAGAGTTTTGTAGGAAGTGAACTTGGCCATCCAGGAAGCAGGAGGAAGTGATGTCGTTAGACTTGAGAGGTCATCGGAGGGACTGATAGCATCATCTTGTGGGTAGAGGAAGTAGCGATATTCCAGGGCTTGGAAGGAAGAGGGTCAATTCAGCAGGAAATGATGTCATTGATCGTGGAGGAAGGACTGAAGTCTTACCTGCTGAGGCCAGAAGTAGTAACAATGTTTTAGAAGGAAATAGTCTTTGTGAATTGCCAGGTTTGGCAGGAAATGTCATTGGTCCTAAATTCGAAGGAGGAAGTGACGACATGAGCACCGAGGGCAGAGGAGAAGGTGGTCAGATGAAGGTAGACTCCTTGTGGCTGGGTAGCCGGTAGCCCCGGCTCTCCTTGAGCTGCCGGCAGAGCGCTGCCTTCTCTTGCTCTAGCTGTGCAATGCGGTCGCTCTTCTCTGAAACTTCCTGTAACAGGGGAAATGCCCATTACTCTCATAGCTCTGACAAACCCCCTTTTCTCTCAGGAGCCCATCTTGTTTTGCTACCTCTCTCCCCAGCAGGTTGCACCTGTGGGATCCGCCATCTTGAAACCCATTCTACCTCCAACAAGTGGCCGTATTGTCTAGCATGGCCAAGACCTCACAGGCAATGAAGAAGCTAAGATGGCCATTTTGTTTCACCACCTCCCCTTTAAATGACTGACTTCACCTCAGTACCCCAAAACTCATCTTCAGTACCAACAGGAGGCAGCGTTGACTTGCCAGGTGTTCATATCGTTCCCTCCCACCTTCACCCCATCACAGACAACCATCGAGTACTGTCGGCCATTTTCAATCCCATTCCTTCTCCCTTTGCCACCTACAGTTGGCCTTGTAGTCTTCCCCGGTAGCCATGTTGGTTTCCCCTCCAGCCTAGCCCAGCTAAGACACCCCATGCCGACGAGGAAGGCAAGGAGACCGTTTTGTTCCATGCTCTAATCTACAAATCAGCGCTGTGGAACTGGGCCATTTTGAGTTCTGTTCACAGCCCCAATGGATCAATTCGTTTCCCATTATGACGGGTAGCAATGGATTGACCCAACCTGTGTCCAGGTATTGGCTTCGGGAGTTTCTTTTGGGCAGAATGTCTTTATTTTTTTTAAGTACCTTGATTAGAAGATGGTTTTGTTCCTTCAGGATGTTGACGGCTTGTTGCTGAAATTCTGGTTTCTTCCCTGGGGGGAAAAGTGGGACCCCAAAGTTGTTGGTGGGAACGTTAGCCTGGAAACGAGAGAATACACCAATTAGTGTCCCTCGGTTCCCCACCCGCAGCCCCTGCTCTCCCGCCCCTGCGCTCCCCCCAACTCTGCTGCTGCCCCTCACTCCCCACCCGCAGCCCCTGCTCTCCTGCCCCTGCGCTCCCCCCAGCTCTGCCGCTGCCCCTCACTCCCCACCCGCAGCCCCTGCTCTCCCAGCCCTGGGCTCCCCCCAGATCTGCTGCTGCCCCTCAATCCAAACCTTGCCGGGGGAGGCGAGAAGGTTTTTCAGACACAAATTCACCTCCTGGATCTTTGCCAGCAGGAGGCAGCTCTGGGTTGGGTAGGAATCTCGGAAATAATCCTGCAAACCAAAGGAAATAAGATTATAGTTTTGGGCAAGGGGATTTAGCAACCAATGGGGCAGTGGCCCCGCAGGGTCCATCTGTTCCTCTCAACAACGGTGCAACACCCCTCGTAAACAAATGCAATGAACCATTCCACACACCACCTGCAACTAGTGACAATGGAACAGTCCATTCCCACAAAGAGTTAACTGATTGAGTCCACTTGCCCCCACCCCCGGGCACTCAGTGGAGTGCAATGGAACAATCCAGCCCCCTACTGCTGCCAATGGACTGATCCATTCCTTCCCATCACTAAAGGTGGGATGATTCATTTTAATCCCCAAATCAAGGAGCCACTGGACTATCCATCCCGCTCACTGCATGACAGTGGGCCAATCCATTCCCCCTTCTATAGAAATGAGTTGTTCCATCTTTCCCAGCAATGGGCTGTTCCAAGCCCATAGCTAGGAGATGGGGGGGCACATTGGTCTTCATGCATTCGGGTTCTAGATAAACATCTTCTTACCACAATTGAGTTGACTACCCTTGAGATCTACCTTTAGGGCTTTGTTGCCCACCTGAGTCTTCAGACTAATAAACTGAAGGGCAAAATCTGGAAAACATCTTATTTCTCATGAATGGGGCATAACAATGTACAGGAGGCATACTCCACCTCCCTCAAGCTAGAACTTGGACTCCTCCTCCTCCATTATAAAAAGTGAAGAATCCCCCCCCCAATAGCAATGGGATGTTCCATTTCCCCCCCCCCCCCCATCAAACAATAGGAGGCTCCATCCGCCTGGGGACAAAATGGAATGACACCCCCCCTCCCCGTTGATGATAGTGGAATTACCTGTTTTGTGTCAACTATAGAACTGTTCTACTCCCTCCCCCATCGATAACAATGAGATTCCCCATCTCCTCCATCGAAAACAATGGGACATCCCACTCCCCTGTGGTAAATGGAAACGCCCAGCTCTCTTCCCCCATTGGTAGCAATAGAATGACCACGCCCATCAGCAACGATGGAACAGACTGTCCCCTCCTATAAATAACTATGGTTCAACCCATCCCTCCTTAACACCAACTGAATGGCCCATGCCTGCCCGCAAAAAAATAGGGACAGCACATCCCACCCTGTGGTCAGCCCAACCCCCCATTTATAACAATGGAACAGTCCACCCCATCAACAACAATGGTATGTTCCATCCCCCCCCCACATTCTAAAGTTAAGAGCCCATTCCTGACCCCCTCCCACTCACTTTGGACCCTCCCATGGCGTACTGGGATTGGTACCTACCGCCTCGGCCCCACCCACACGGCGCTGCCGCCTCTGAGCCTCCAGCAGGTGGCGTTGAAACCAGTCACGGACCCGATCCAGCATCTCCAGACCCTGCAGCAAAGCATCCCGCTCGCGCTCCAGCGCCTGCATCCGCTTCAGCTGTCGGGGAGGGGGAGAGTCAGGACTCCTGGGTTCTCTGGGAGGGGAGGGGGGGCCAGGACTCCTGGGTCCCGTCACTCACCCAGACGAAGACTTTTATCGCCTCCCAGCTGCCGAGGGCCGAGCCCAGTGGGATGATGAGGATGGTGTAGTTGCTCCGCACAGCCATGGGGGCGGCGCTATGGGGCAGCAGTGCTGGCAGCAGCAGAGGCCGGCCCAGTCTGCCAGGTGTGTGGGGCAGGCCCTCGCGGTGGCTTCGGACCTCGTCTTCTCTCCGACACCGTGTCTTGCCTAGCACCTCCCCCACTCACACCCTGAAAGAGCCCTCTGGCCTGTTGCCAACACCCCGACCCTAAACTCGAGACCCCCCCCCTCGCTGCAGCTCCTTCCTTCCTTCCTTCCTCCCCCACCCTGTCACACTCCTCCGTCAATCCCTTCCCCACGCTCTCATTCCTGTTCCACACAACCCTCAGGAATGCTTTCCCCAGGCCTGTTCTGCCCCTCTGAGCTGCCTCCCACACTCCCCCCTTGCACACACTGCTCCTTCAATCCCTGTGGCCCAGCCTCACACCCTTCCTTTAGCTCCCTTCCTCGCCCCCTCTCCCAGATTCCTCCACCAACCCCTATCGCCCCCCCACCCACCTGAACTCCTTGTATCTCACAGCCCCTTTGCACCGCTCTCCTTTTCAAATCTCCCCCAAACGCTCCGTCGGGCCCCTCTCCTAGTCCCTTTTCTCCACCCTTACGCCATCCCCGCTCCTTTCTCTTCCAGAATCACCACGGCTGCGCTCCTCTTCCAAGCCCTTTTACACTCACTCTTTCCACGCCTCCTTTGCCCCTTCCCGCACTCCCCAGCCTAATTCACCACCTTCTTTCTTCCCCCCCCCCTTCTCGTTCTCTCACCAGCTCTCTTTCGGTTTCCCCCACCCCTGCTCCGCTCGCTCTCTTTTTCTCCACACAGCAATGCCCCCCACGTTGCCCGCTGCTTTGCTGAGTGTGGCACTTCGCATCCTGGGACTCGAAGCCTAAAGCCGGCCCCGGCTGGGACAATGAGCCCCATAATCCTGAGCTTTCCGGCTGGGTGAGCGAGGGAGCGAGACAGAGTCCGGGATGGAGGGGGGGTGGGTGGGCCACGGCGTTAACCCATTCAAGCCAGTCCTGGATCAGAACAGGTGCCCCTTGGAGAGGAAAGGCCCCAGAGCCGATTCCCCGATACCCTACTGAGCCTACAGGGGAAAGGCCCCAGATCCCATTCCCTACGCCCAGCCAGCTAGTCTTGGATTGGTGCCAGCAGCCCCTAGAGGGGGAAAGGCCCCAGATCCCATTCCCTCAGCCAAGCAGTCCTGGATCGGAGCCAGCCAGCGCCCCCTAGAGACAGCGGCAGAGAGACTCACCACATCGTACTCGAGCCCGTTCGAGATGGTGTGCCGTCTTGAATCCTTCTGGATCCGGATGCCGCGGCGTCGCCCGGCCTGGCAGAGAGCGCTGTTGGTGCTTCGAGAGCGAGTGACCCCCTTGCCCTCTGCAGCCTCTAGGCAAGAAAAGAGAGAGAGACAACATGGGTGGGAGGATGAGAAAAGACTGGGTATTGGGGAATTGGATATGGGTCCTTTCCCCTCTAGGGGGCACTGGCTCCAACCTGGGACTGGCTGGCTCGGGGTGGGGGCATCGGGGACGATTTCCCCCTTGCTGTGATTTCTGCCATTACCTTGTTCCAGCAACTTTAATTAAAGCCACTAATTACAGGGCTTCATTGACTGACCGAGCCAGCATTGGCTCCTATCCAATCAGATTGATTGTCCTTGCTCAGTGCCAGACGCACAAACTCTGGAGATATAATTAATGAAGCACCTACAGCACATCCAGAATGAACCCCCCCCCCCCCCCCCCCCCC
>QEPC01012307.1:153073-181226 GCA_003113815.1 Sphenodon punctatus
GGGGGGGGGGGGGGGGAGTTTATCATGAGAGAAGTGGAATGGAGGGGGAGAAAAGAAAGGGAGGAATGAAAAGGCGAAAGGGGGATTGTCAGAAAAGCGGGACGGAGGAAAGGGAAGGGAAGAGGCCAGAGGGAGAGAAAGCGGGTGGGAGAATGGAGACAGGCAAGAAAAGGGGAGTGATGTAAAGAGAGGAAAGTCTGGCTGGAAGAAGGGAAGGAAACAGGGACCAGGAGGAAAGGGGGGAGGCAGCAGCAGAAAGAGCAAAAGTAGAGGGGTTGGGGGGGTGGTAAAATAAGAAAGAAAGGGGGGTGGAGGGAGGGAGGAGGGAATGCAGAAGGGTTCAAAGGAAGCTAGAGAGAGGGATATAGGAAAACCAGAAAAGAGAAGGATTGGAGGAATGATGAAAGGAGCCCCCCTCGCTTTCCCCGCGCCCCTCCCCGCTGACTCAGGCCACCGGGGCTCAGTTCCTGGGTGGGGCCGGGCTCACGGGAGGAGGGAAGTTGCTTGAAAAGTTTCAGCGAGTCGCGCGCGGGAGTTGTTCATCCGAAACCCCCTTCCCCCATTTGGGGGAGCCTTGAAACACATTTTAACACCCCACCCCACCCCCATTTGTCGGTTTGCAGAGACCTCATCTTTCCCCCGCGAGGGAACCATGGCGGAGGAGCAGCCCCAAGTCGAACTGTTTGTCAAGGTAAGATGGCTGAGGCTTTCCGGTGGGAAGGGGGGAGCGCGTACGCCAGAAAGGGAGGAATAAAGAGGCTTTGGACTCTCAGAACGTCTGATCTGAGAGTCCCTTTCCTCCCGGCCTTCGAAAATGTGTTTCTCTGCCCCCCCCCCCCACTCCTTTTTCTGTGTGAACTGCTGATAGTGAAAGGTAAAACAGGAGGAGTATAAAGGGCTTCAAACCTCTCCTCCGCTTCTCTTTTCACCCTCTTGATAATCTCTGCTTTCCTTCTCTGCTTTCCTACCCCACCCGTCCCTCCTTTACTTCTGGGAACTGAGGAGAGTGAAAATATAAAAAGGAAGAATAGAGACTTTGGACTCGCTGTAGCTTCCTGATCTCATTGCCCCATTTTCACCCAGTCTCTGACATCGCCTTCCCCTGCTCTCCAGCCCTTGACACCTTCCCCTGCCTTTTGCTCTGTGAATTGATGATAGTGAAAAATCTACAAAAGGAGGAGTGAATTAACTTCCCCACCTCCATTTGGGCCTCTGCTCCAATCCCTCTTTTCAGCCCCTTCTGAAAATCTCCTCTGGCTCTTTGTGATCAGAAAACAGCACAAAACACGTGCTCTGCCCGCCCCCCCCAAAGTCCTGATGGGACTATTTTCTCTCTGCCTGTTTGGGACTAGCTCTCTCTGCCCCACTCCTGCCTGTTCCGTCTCAACGGATAATAGTGGCAGCTGGAAAAAGGAGGATAAGAGAGAAGTCTCTTGAATCTCTCCTCGCATCTCTCTTTCCCCAGCTGCCACTCCCACCCCTGCATGTTCCCCTCTCTGTAGGTAGAGGCACTGATGATGGAGGAAGACCGAAAAAGGAGGAATGAAATTTCTCATTCTTTCCAAGTGATTTATTCCTCTCTCAAAAAATCTATCAGCTTCTCTCTCTTTCCCCCGAGCTCCCTCCTGCTCTTGTCCGCCTTTCCTCCTTTTGGGGATTGGTAGGAAGTGATGATGGAGAAAACAAGGAAAAAAAAACCAGACCTCTGCTCTGATCTCCCCTTTCAGCTCCTTTGGAAATATTCCTCTTCTCCAGCCAACACCTCTCTCATTTTTCGGTGTGAACGGGTGTTACTGAAAGCAAAAAAGGAGGAGTGTAAAAATCCTGAATCCTCCCTCCGTCTCTTCTCCTGACCTCTTTCAAAACTCCTCTCGGCGCCTTCCATCTCAAAATGTTCCTTTGTTTTGGGTTGGAATTAATGATAGTGACAGATGAAAAAGAAGGCGCGAACGCTCTCTCGCATCCCTCCAAGCTTCTGATTGGATCTGCCTTTTCTCCCAGCCTCTTTGGAAAACCCATCTCTCTGCTCTCCCCCACCCATCCTGTTCCTTTGGGTAGGAACTGATGCTAGTGGAAGATTTTTAAGAAGGAGTGGAGAGCTGGTGGGTCCTTCCCAACACTGCATTGGAAAATTTCTCCCTTGTCTTTTGTTTCTACCTCTAGCTTGGCACCCCAGCTGAGTGTGACGCAGGACGATATCCAATGTTTTGGATGGACCATCTATCATCTTCCAGTGGCTCTGGGCCTCTGGTTGAGTGGGCCTTTAAAGAGGATGACCAATATTTGGGATATCCATCTATCGATGGATGATCCATCTTGTTTCTTTGTCTTGACCTTCAACGCTCTTCATAGCCTTGCTCAGGGGGGAGCAAGGCTCTCTCTCAACACTTGTTTCCCCGCCACGTTCCTGCCGGAGCTTTGCTCCTCCTCTGCCTCCACCCTCGCCTGCTCATGACTCTGCTGCTCAAAACATATATTTGCCTTTTCTTCCTTGCTGCTCCCCTTCCCGTGCCTGGAACTCCCTCCCTGGATACATTTGTTCTGCTCCCAACCTTCAAATCCTTTCTCAAAACCTACCTCTTCCGTCAGGCTTTCCCTAGTTCCTCATCCACATAGACTCATCACTGATGCCTCCTCTAAGCTAAGCACGTGCCCCTGCGACACCTCAACTTCATGAATGTCCCCCTGTCTCTCCCTATGTTCTCTCTCGCTTGTCTTCCCTAGATTGTAAACTCCTTGGGGCAGGGACCTGTCTCTGAGTCTAATTAGAGATTGGACAGCACTGGGTAATACATTGCTGGTGCTATATAAACAATGTTGTTTGTTGCTGACGGCTCTGATGGCTCTAGGCCTCTGGGCGAGCGGATGTTGACTATTTTGGACAACCTCCATTGATGGACAATCCAATTCTATTAGTGGTGGTATCTTCTAATGGCTCCAGCTGCCTAGCTGAATAGGCCTTTTGGAGTTATGCTTGGTGTTTCGCATGCTGTCCACGGATGTATGACCCGTCGATGGGAGAAACTCCCCATGGCTGAAGTGTCCAGTTGGGTAGGTTTTCGAGAAGGATGTCCAATATTTTGGATGCCATCTATCGATGGACAATTTCCCCAATGCTTTCCTTTTCCCTTAGCGGCTGAGAATTTGCTCTTTGTTCCTGGTCGGTCTTCAGTGACAGTCTGTTGTGCTGCCTTCTTTTGAGACTTACCTTTACTCCCTCCTACTACTCCCAAACAATGTTGTCCTCAAACTTTATGAATTATCTTTGCCTTTACAGTCCCTGGTCATTGCCTGCCTTGTCTATGAAACTCTCTCCTCTCCCAGGCCTAATTCGCTCCCTCATTCCCCTAGTTCTCCCAGGGACACCTCCCCCAGTGCCTGGCTCCTGGTGGGGAAGGAGAGACAGGTTGGTAACTGCTCCGAAACTGTTGGTTGTAACTTGCTTCTCTATCTGTGCTGATGGGTGTGGCAGGAATGGGAGAGCCAGGCATGTAGTGAAGAATTCTGGGGTCTCTGGGAGAGCAGTGGGGGCCAGTGGGTTAGAGCAGGGGGGCTGGGAGCCAGGACTCCTGGGTTCTCTGGGAGGGGAGTGGGGGCTAGTGGGCTAGAGCAGGGGGGGCTGGGAGCCAGGACTCCTGGGTTCTCTGGGAGGGGAGTGGGGGCTAGTGGGCTAGAGCAGGGGGGGCTGGGAGCCAGGACTCCTGGGTTCTCTGGGAGGGGAGTGGGGGCTAGTGGGCTAGAGCAGGGGGGGCTGGGAGCCAGGACTCCTGGGTTCTCTGGGAGGGGAGTGGGGGCTAGTGGGCTAGAGCAGGGGGGGCTGGGAGCCAGGACTCCTGGGTTCTCTGGGAGGGGAGTGGGGGCTAGTGGGCTAGAGCAGGGGGGGCTGGGAGCCAGGACTCCTGGGTTCTCTGGGAGGGGAGTGGGGGATATTGGCTTAGAGCAGGGGGGGCTGGGAGCCACGGTTGGATGTGAGTGGAGAACACCCCCTGTTGCTCTCCCCTCTAGATGCTGAATACAGTCTGGCCTGCTTGGCAAAGGAATGACATCACTCCAAAAACAGTTCTGCGTGGGCGGGCCCTAACCACAGAGCTATAAAGCTCCTTCGCCCCCCTCTTCCCTTTCAAGACAGTTGACTCATCGTGCATGGCTCAGACCAGCTCGGGTTAGTTGCAGGGAAGGGCGTTACAGCTAATAAAATCATGCGGTTTGGAAACCAGTTATGAAAACAGCCCTCAGAGTTTTGATGGTAACGGGTTCTGAGGGTGTTTTAAAGAGACAGAAGGCCCTTTTGCAGGGTGATGAAACAAAGACAATTACATGGGATTTGAGGCTTGCTGAGAATCGTAGATGAGTGTAATTTGCTTAACAGCTTTGAGAACCCAGGAGTCCTGGCTCCCAGCCCCCCTGCTCTAACCCACTAGCCCCCCCTCCCCTCCCAGAGAACCCAGCAGTCCTATTGGCATGCAAGTCACCCATCCAACCATACATATTGCCATGGTGACCAGCTTATATGCTGATACCCAGGTGTTTATGGAAGATCTGGAACAAGAGGGGAATCTACACCCCGTATTGCCCTGGAGGGGAGAAGATTTCTCTCAGAAGACAGTAATGGAGATGATTCTCGCCCTGAAGGGTAATAAGGCAGCTGGCCCAGATCTTATTTCGGTGGAAATGCTTCAAGCGGCCCCAGAGTGGTGGGCCCAAATCCTCTCTCATTTCTTCCACATAATAAGTAAGGAACCACGGCTCCCAGTAGCTTGGACGCAGAGCATCCTCCTCCCTATTTTCAAAAAAGGGAATCAACAAGCCCCAGCCTGTTATAGGCCGATAAGTCTTTTATCAGCAACAGGGAAGGTATATGCTAGAACTCTCTTGGTTCATCTCGAGAAGTGGGTAGAGGATAAGAATATAATTCCTTCGGACCAGTACGGCTTTCGGGAAAAAAAGATCTAGATTAGATTGCCGCTTTGTTTTGCAGCACATAATCTTTAAATATGTTAAGATTAGAAAGACCAAATTATATTTGGCCTTTATTGACTTTTTCCGAAGCCTCTGACATGGTACCTAGGAAGAGAGACTGGGCGAAGCTTAGATCACAGGGTATAAACGCGAGCCTGTTAAGCGCAATACAATTGTTATACTCCAACAATATGGCGCTTCTCAGGGTGGGTCAGGACTTGAGCGAACCAATCCCTATTGGGAGGGGTGTACGTCAGGGATGTGTTCTGGCCCCCCCTGTTGTACAATCTTTATGTAGCAAACTTGGCTGCCTCTATTCAAAAAGACGAAGTACACCCCCCTAAGGTTGGCGATATACAGGTCGGTACCTTACCGTTTTACAGTACGCGGATGATCTTACCATCTTATCGCAAACCGAGAATGGATTAAGGCGGGCTCTAAACAACTGCCATAGCTACTGTATCAATAATGGACTGGAAGTCAATGTTTCCAAGCCTAAACTTACGTTGTTAGGAGGAGGGAGAAGCCCACGTTCCTGGAGGCTAAAATTAGGTTCCCTTGAGGTGATCCCCCATTGCGTCTATCTTGGGGTCACCTTTTCGAGAAGCGGTACCTGGAGTGAGCACATACAGGCACGTGTCAATAAGGCTGCTAGGGCCACACGGTCTTTAAGCAGGGCTGTTGCCATTTCACAGGGTGTTCCTCTTCCTACGTTCATGGGCGTCTACAGAGCAAAGATTCCGTCAATTGCCAACTTTGGACTAGAATGAGTACCCTTCCCGAATATGGCAAATTTAGAAAAGGTGCAAGATAAGTTTTGCGGCGACTATTAAAGGTAGGCTCAAGTGTTCCTGGTGCAGTACTCGGTGCAGAAACGGGAATTTATTCCATTAAGCACCTCGGCAAAAATATCCGTTATCCGATACTGGTTGCGGCTGTTGTCGTATAGTGAAGGGTACTTGCCTTTAGTATGCCTCAAGGAAGAGGTAGTTTCAACAAGCCCAAGAGCGTATCCCTGGCTGCTTTATTTGCATCACCTTTTGGTGAGCTGCGGTTTCTCCTTCAGCTCTTTTGTGGGTAAAAACTTGAATGTGATAAAGGCAGAGCTACTGAGGAGGATGCAAGATCTAGCCCACCAAGAAGATCTGGCAACGGTTCTCCAATGGAGGGTTGCCCCCTATTTGGCTCGGCTCAAGCCGGTGGTGTCTTTTGAACCTTATCTGGACAACCTGACTAACCCATATCTGCCTAGGCTGTATACCCAGCTCCGCTTTCAGATTATCTGTTTCGCTGTCACGGAAGGAAGGTATAAAAAGATACTTTATAAGGACCGCCTTTGTTCATGCTCACTGGAGGAGGTTGAAACAACAGACCATATGTTGTTAAGGTGCCCTTATTATACTACCTTACGGTCTGTTTGGCTTCTTCCAATGCTTCTGCCAATAAACCAAAAAAGAAATGTATACAATATGGTGGGGATTTATCATTTTCTTCTCACGAGAGTGGAACGAGTGGAGCTGATGGCTACAGCCACTTTCTTGAGCCTGGCTGGGCGGAAAAGAGCACAAATAAGGTCAAAACTATTATAGCCAGTATCTTGTATGTTCTGACAAAACTAGGAACTCACATATACGTATTGTCTCGTAAGCTGTGCATTAAGATTCTGAGCTGCATTACAATTCTTCTTCTATCTTCTCTTTGCTCGTCTCAGTTAACTGCTATGTTGCTTGGATTTACTTCAGTAAATTTTATACTAGGTTAGTTTTAGGTTAGGTTGTGTTATTTTATGTGATATATTCCTTTTTTTTGTATTTGTAGGCTATAACGAAAGTTGATGCCAATAAACGAATTGAATTGAATTGAGCAGTTGTATCCCGCGTGTGTCAATATGTTTGAATTACTTGTGAAGAGTTTGGTTGATTCTTATCTCCATAATTACTGATTGAGCCAATCATGGGGCAAAGGGTGTGTCTTGTTTCCATGGTGACTGTTGCTAGCGTATGGCTAGGTGTCTATATAACCATCAGTGAGGAGGGATTTTTTTGGTTTTGTTTCTACAGCAACAGGGTGTCAGCCATGACTTGTCTCTCTCTATTGTAAGGCAGTGCTTGGTTAGGGAGGAGGCCTGACTTGGATTTCCATGGCAATTGGCTGTCAGTCTCCCTGAGGATTGTGGTTGGTAGGCTCTGAACTGTCTCGACAACCGTTGCTGAGAGACGGGCCCTGTTTCTGTAGCAACAGGTTTTTGTGGCAGGTTCTGACTGGGTACATGGATTTGAAACCGAGTGTACTGTTCTTCTCTCCAGACCAGGGAGAGGGGGCATGGAAGGGATAGAACCCAGGAGTCCTGGCTCTCATTTTCCCCTGCTCTAACCCACTAGCCCCCACTCCCTTCCCAGACAACCCAGAAGTCCTGGTTCCATTCCCCTACGCTTCAGTGGCTGGCAGGGTCAGGCCGTGGGTGGGGATGTTCTGTTGGGATTTTGATAGGGACAGTTTCATCCCACGGGTTCTCTAGGGGGCATTGTAAGCCATAGAGAGGGCTCCCCCTGGTGGTAAAAGCAGTTGCAGGTAGTAGTGGGAATTGGCTTTGTAGCAGATTAAATGGGGGGATGTAGAGTCCTTTGGTGGCCAAAAGTGGTAACTGCAACCTCTCTTTATACTGCTGCCCTCTGGAACTCACGGCTGGAAGAATTGCAGGAAAATGTAGAGTCCTATGCTAGACCATTTAACAGGGTGTCATGCTCCCTCTCCTGGCAAGAGGGGCAATTGCAATTTTCTTATTCTGCTGACACCCTTGGGTGGCCAGAGCTGATACTGTAGCTTCTGTGACTACAGTTGGAATTGCATGGTGGTCCCTTGTGCGCAACATGCTGCCTCTCCTGGTGAGAGGTGGAATTGCACCCTCTTATGCCACTGCCCTGCAGTGGCCAGAGCTGGTATTGCAACCTCTCCTTCACAGGGTTGTCCTCTCCTGGCTAGAGGTAGAATTGCAGTCAGTGGCAATGTCCTCTGGGGATATCTCTAGTTCAACATGAGCTCCGTTGGGTGATGAGACTGGAAGGCTGCTGCCTTGTAAACAAGGTGCTTCGAGATGACTCCGCCCATTATCACATACGCGTTGCGCGTGCACGCCCTTCACTCGTTGGCATGGACGCAGCTCTATAGAATTGTCAGTTACATTGTCATGTCCTCGAGACCCTCGGTATGTAAAGCACCCTCCCGTTCCAAACCAGCAGTTCCTTCCAACCCCGGACAACCTGGAAATTCCGATGCGGGACTGGAAGGGTGGGTTTTGTGATAATGTGCGGCGCCATCTCGAAGAACCTTGTTTACAAGGCAGCAACCTTCCATTCTTCTTCGAGTGGCTCCGCCCATTCTCACATGGGAGAGTACCAAGCTATCCATAGGTGGAGGGAGGAATTCCTTTAAAAAAACCCAAAAAAAACACATACAAGTGTAATTTTTACAACCTTTAATAATATGTAATATAGCAACAATTTCAGAAATGGCTTTTTAACTTTATTCTA
Source organism: Sphenodon punctatus (assembly GCA_003113815.1). NCBI lineage: Eukaryota > Metazoa > Chordata > Lepidosauria > Sphenodontia > Sphenodontidae > Sphenodon > Sphenodon punctatus. Next base: position 161,563 of record QEPC01012307.1, read on the forward strand.
ACTGCCATTAGAATATTCTAACTAGCCATTTCTAAGTTAGAAATGGCTTTCTAACTTTATTCTAACTTTTTTCTAAATTCTGTGTACCTCAACTATAGTTACAAGTATATAATCTTTCCAAGTGTTAGTACTGTGACAACTATGTAATATTGTTTGGCCTACCTCTCTTTCTCTGTATGTATTCAAATGTACAGCATAATGCTTTGTCAATGTGTGAATTGAAGTCTGTGCTGTAGCTTTGCATATTTCTGCAAGCGAAACAAAGAGGAAGCAGCTGTAGACGTCTCTGTTGCTCTCGAGGAGTGAGCTGCGAGATGTTCAGGAACGGTTACGTTTGTTAACTTGTAACATAAGAATATCAGTTTTATTAGCCACTTTGATATTGTTTGGGAAGACGCCTTCTGACTCTGTTTAGATTTTGAATAGGAAATAAAAAGAGTTGATTCAGTTTCCTAATAGTCTGTGTTCTCTTAAGGTAATACATCACTGTTCTTTTCACATCTAGTGTGTGTAGCATTCTTTGCTCCTCTGATTCATGAGGTTGTGGCTAGAACGCGGGTAAAGTTACCTTCTGATCCAAATGAAACTTAGTACTTACTTTTTGTAAGAAGGATGGATGTGTGTGGAATTCAATTCTATCATGGAATAATTGCATATAGGGGGACACTACCATTAAAGTTGCCAGTTCACCGACCGTTCTAAGGGAAGTGATTGCCACCAGGAAAACTGTCTTCAGCGTATAGTGGAAACGGTCTGCAGTTTGTGCAGGCTCAAAAGGGCTTTTTGTTAGACATTCTAATACCAAATTAAGGTCCCAACTTGAAATTGGTTTCTTATGGTCCGGGAAAACATTAGTGAACCCTTTTAGAAACGTCTTGGTTAATGGGTCGGCAAACAAAGAGTCACATTGTGGGATAGTGAGATATCTTGAAATTGCAGATAAGTGAACCTTTATAGAAGAATGTGCTAAACCTTGTTCTGCTAGAGTCACTAGATAGCTCAGCACAGTATCAAGTGTACAGTCTTTGTTGATTTATTCCAACATCCTGTAACCAATATTTATTTATTTAACCACATTTCTGTACCACTCCCTCCTGCTCATGCATCTTGGGGTGGCCTCGCAACATCATAAAAATATTAATAAAACAGTTAAAACCATAAAACAAAAAACCCAACAGAACACAAACACAGACCCTCCCTACCCCTCTCCCTCACCAAAAGCCTATTGAAACCCCTTCCACTTAGACTGAATTGAATAGACCCTTGATCCTGGGTTAATAGGTGCATCAACCATAGTCATTTGACCCTGTTGCAGACAAGCTTCGTAAGGTCCCCCGTACCACGGTTGCCTTGGCCAATCTAGGTCTATAGATATTATCTTTGCCCCTTCCCTGAATATTTTCTCTTCGGGATTGGCAGGAAAGTATATCCCAACTCCTTGTTCCGTTCTGCGCCGAAAGCATCTCCCTGTGAGTTGGGATTGTGCCCTGCTCGTGTGCAGTAACTCATGCGTTTTGTATTGGTTGGAAAAGCAAACAGATCTAGGGTTGGGTGTTCCCCACCGGTTTGTCAAATATTTGTACACCTGAGAGCAGAGCTCCCACTTGTGGTGCCCTGCCCTCTTTCTGCTCAACATGTCTGCTATATGGACAGCAGTCAGGTGTCCCTTGTTTTTCAAAGCCCAACGCCAGATTTTCCTGTGCTAAGTGACATAATTCCATGGACCTTGCTCCCCCTTGCTTGTTTAAGTAATACATTGACATTAGATTGTCCGTTGCCACCTGGACAGCGTGGCCTTGGGAGATGTTCCTTGAACGTCACTAAAGACTTTGGTATAGTTATGGTCTCCAAGCAGTGGATGCGGGAGGTACTTCGTAACTTCATCCACTGTCCTGTGATCGACATCCCTGATAAGTGGCCTCCCCCAGCCTGTCAGTGGCACATCTGTCATTAAGAAATGGTTGGGATTAGGATCCTTTGAATGGCATCCCTGCTAAAACGAATTCTTTTTAAACCCAGATGTAAAGTTCTCACCACCTTAGCTGGTACTGTCAGCCTTTTTTGAGGATCATCAGATAGAGGATTGTAATGTTTTATGTACCATAACTGTAGTGGCCTCATGAATAGATGGGCATAGGGAGTAGTCCCTGTAGTAGATGCCAACAGGCCTAACAGTCTTTGAAAGATTCTCGCTCCCTGTCTTTTATGAAGTCTTAACTTTTTAATTGTATCTTTAATGTTTTTTATATCTGTCTGGAGGTGCAAATATCTTTCCTTCCTTTGAATTTATTATAGCACCAATGTAGATGACTCTAGTTGTGGGTTTAAATACTGATTTCTTGACATTAACCATTAAACCCAAGTAGGTACACATTCTTATGGCTTGACATAAGCTCCGCAGTACCTCATTGACGTTAGTTCCCACAATCAGACAATCATCTAGATAGGGATAGATTTTTGCTCCTTGGTTCCTCGGAGCCGCCACTACAGGAGCAACCACTTTAATAAACATTCTTGGTGCGGATGAAAGTCCAAATGGGAGCGACGTATATTGATGATGTGTTCCATCGAAAAGGAACCTGAAATACTTCCTAACTTCCTCACAGAGCCTTACATTGGAAGTGTGCATCCTAAGTCTATGGATGCATACCATTGCCCAGTTCTTCCTCAGACGATCCAAGGTGATTGTTTAAAATCTCTCCTACTTTACATATTCGTTTAATGCTCCCAAATCTAGAGTTGGTCTTTGTCCACCATCCTTTTTATCTATTACGAAGTATCTTGAGTAAAAACCCCTTTCCTCGGGTGGTACTAACTCAGTCACTCCCTTTACACAGAATTCCGAAATCTCTTTATTCAATGTTTGCAACTGGTCGTGCGTTAAATTATTATTTTCCGTTGGTCTTGAGACATGGGGGATACTACTAAAATGAGCTACATATCCCCAATAAACAATTGACAACACCCACTTAGCAGTTATTTCCCCCCCCCCCCAATTTACGAAGGCATCATGTAGCCTTGACCTGAAGGAACCCCCCTCCCCGCCACGGTGACTCTTCATCAAGGAGGAGAGGTCAGCTAATTGCCGACGCCAACCCCCCTCTGCCGCCGGCTGTGAAAAACTGTCGTGTCTGGCCTCTGGGTTTATAAACTTGGCCCCTTTGCTTTCCAATGTATGGGTATTGGGATGGATTCCACCTCCTTTGATTCTGATAGTACGACGTGGGCCGGTATCTTGTTCTCATTTTGATCGTAGGTCGAAAACAGTCTAGATTGATAGTTGTAAGGACCTTGCCCGCTTTGTTTGACAATCTCATTTTACTTGCTGCTGCTCTGGATTTCTGTGTGTTCTCCGAAACCTCGTCGGTGCCTTCAGCAAACAATCTAGTCTTGTCAAAGGGGAGATTCTCTGTTTTTGCCCTGTGGGGCCCAATCCGGTTTTGCGCCTCTTAGCCATGTGTAACGTCTAGTTACGGTAGCATTTGCCGCTGATCAAGCTGCTCCATCCGACGTATGGTGAGCGTTTTGTAACTGGAACTTCCCTGTTAGCTTTCCCTCAGCCACAAGCTTAGCGGATTCTCTTTCCTTTTCCTGGGGGAGAGAACGAAATAAATGTTCTGCCCTTCCCCTCAGGGAATGTTGGGAAGGCCCCATACCTGCCGCGTAATTTGCTGCCCTCATGATCAGGGTGGATGCAGCAAAGGATTTTTTTTCTCCCAAATGGATCTATTCTGCAACCTTTCCTGTTGGCTGGGACAGTGACTTGAGAGGCTTTTCGGTACCTTTCAGTGGATGCAGCCACTACTAATGAATTTGGGGAGGGATGTCTGAAATACACTGATGACTGCGCCGGTGGGAATAAGTAAAAAGAGCTGTTTGTACTGCTCACAGGGGGGACCGTGGCTGGTTTCTGCCATAAAAGCTTCTGCCTCCTCATGTCGTGGCAGTATCGGGAATGATATCTTAGAGTTATTGGCACCGCCGGTGATCTTGTATGCCGGATCGCTTTCTAATTCATTCAGTGTTGCTGTTTTAAAATTCACAGCTGTTGTGAATCTGCAGAGAAAGGCTTGAAACTGTTGATGTTCGAAATGGATGAACCCGCCACCTCGTCGGAGGGCAGTGGCGGCGTTGTGTCAGGATCCTCGTCTGTATCTGGGGACTGCCCAGATATGGGAAATATGGAATGTACATTCTGTCCCGTATTCCATACTTTTCACATCCTCTGGGGGTTCCCCTGGCCGGGGGGGGAGGATGGTGCCGTGAGAGCCTCCCTCGTTTTGGGGGAAGAGGGTGCCGTGACTGGGATTGTGGACTCCTCCCCGGCGGTAAGCAAGTCCTCCTGTTGTATTCATTGCCTTATTTGTGTATTTGAACTGTAGTGCTTTTCACATTCTCTCTTTTCTCCTTAGTCTGGCACTTTGCCTTGTCAGCATGTAACTATTAGTGACAGCTCCCGATGACGTGGCTACACCCCCCCAACCCCCCGATGTCACTGTGTCTTCACGTGACATGGTAGGGAGCTCCCTTGACGTTGTGGCTCTGCCTACCGACGCTGGCAGCTGTACCTCACTTATCTCCTGACGCGGGTGTGGCCGATGAGCTGACATTGGAGGCGGTGCTATTGGTGCCGAAGCCGCTGACGTCGGCGCTCCCCACGGAGGCGGTGCTGACGTCAGGTTGGCTGGATGTAAGGCACCCCAGGTAGGCGCTGCTGATGACGTCGGGCCAGTTATTGCCGACGCTCCCTATGTGAGGTGTTACCGACGTCCGAGCAGTCGAGGCCGGGGCTATCGAAGTAGGCGCTGCTGACGTTGGGGCAGCTGATGCTGGCATTCCCGACCTCAGGGAAGCTGTTAACTCCTCTAGGCATCCAAGGATGCGATTGGAGTCATTGCATCGTGCATCTTCTTGGGCCTGTCGTGTGTGCCAAGGGAACCCTGTACTTGGGGCATCCCCTAAAGCATAAGCTGTTGCTGCCATGTCCGATTTTGGCACAGGCCATTGCATTGGTGCTGGCTGGTAAGGAGAGCTCAATTGTTGGGAAGTTTCTGGCTCCAAAAAATTCAATGGAGAACGTAAGCGTGAGAACGATATAGGAGAAATTGGTGGTGACGGCGTGGAAGCGGCTCCTCGTAGGAGACGTTGGTGGTGACGGCGTGGAAACGGCTCCTCGTAGGAGACGTTGGTGGTGACGGCGTGGAAACGGCTCCTCATCAGCATTTGGTATAGTTGGAGCTGATGTTTTTTGGTTCAGTGTCTCTTACTGATTTCTTTTTTCTTTGCCTGAGGCGGAGTGGCAGGCAAATCAAGGAGCTGTTACTGTATCTTGTGGGAAAGTCGCCATAACCACTTCCTCGGCAGCCACAGACGGGACGTCTTTCTGTTTGTACAGGCTTAGCTGACTTAGTTTTGCCTTCCCTGATGGTTTTCCCCCTTTGTTTTCAAACTGCTACAGTAATGCAGGCAGGTTCAAATTTCTTTCCTCGATAGTTTTTGGCTTCATGAGGGCACAATAAGTGCATTCCTCCGGATTGTGATCTGGCTGCAAACAATTCAGGCGCTGGGTGTGAGGGTGCTTCGACGTTCTGCTCTTTGAGCATGAGAAGCATCTCTTAAAACGGTTTCTTTGGAGAAGCCATCTCCGGATTGTAGAGCGATGCAGCAGCAGACTAGCCGCGAAAGCGGTTGGAAGGTGGGAGGGTGCTTTATATACGGAGGGTCTCGCGGACATGACCGTGCCATTGACGGTTCACTAGTCGGCATGGACACAGGTGCGCATGCGCAACCCATGGGTGATAATGGATGAAGCCACTCGAAGAAGAACTGTTATAGTGCAGCTTTCTTTTAGTCTGCTTCCTCAGTCTAGTGGCAGGAACTGTTACTGGAGCTCCTTTTCCACTGCTGCCCTCTGGTGGTCAGACGTGGCATTATACTCACACTGTCCTGTGCCCTCTGGTGGTTTTGGGTGGAATTACAGGGAATGACAGGATCCTCCCTCGGGGAGCATATTGATATGCAATGGGACCCTCTACTGACGAAATTGCAGCTTCCCTCCCTCCCCCTGGTGTCAATAGCTGGTACTGCAGGGTCTTTTATATGAATGGGTGTTTTTACACACACACGTCTCCTGCATGTTTGCTGTTACATCCTGAACTTTCTGTGTGTCTAAATCACTCACCCAGATCTTAAACATCTGGCTCTTTGAACTTATGCATAGAACGTCTCCCAGAACTTTTGTGTGTAAAACGTTCTCCTGGTAAACTGCTTTGCTCTAGGCAGTTGTGGTCACTTGGTTTCCATGGCAGCCCCTCACGTCTGCAGCTGCGGTTACTTTAGGCAGTGTTTGTAGTGAAGAATGCATCCAGGAACTGCCTCAGGGCAGTGTGTGTGTGAAGATTGCATCTGAAACTTGTGGACTTGTAAACCCAGAAGCTTGAAAGACCAGCGCTTTAAGGTGTGGTGTAAAAATGCCCAATAATGCCTTTGTTGTTTCTAGTGGCAGGAAGTGGTATTGTGTGCTATTGCCCGTTCCTGCCCCCTCCAGCATCCCATAGTCCCCCGTGCTCCTCTTGGCTCCCCATAGTCCCCCGTGCTCCTCTTGGCTCCCCATAGGACCATTTAATCTCCCCTCATCCCCACCCTTGTCGTCTATCCATTCTGTTGTGGCTCTTCCCTTCCCTTGAGCCTCCGAGGAACAGGATGGGGGTGGGGGGGTGGAGATAGTGGGCACGCGTGAGAGCTAGCTGTGTTTGGTCACAGCTCACGCTTGTTTCTATTTTAAGAAGCATCTGCACGACAAAAAACCCCATCTCCGATGGCAACGTAGACAAGGTAGTAAGGTGATATCTTTTATTGAACCCACTGCAGTTGATGGAGGTATGCAAGCTTTCAGACCTCACCGCGTCCTTCGTCGGGCAAGCCTGATGAAGGACGCTGTGAGGTCTGTCCAGTAAAAAATATAAATTTTCTACTGTGTCTATATTGCCTATATTTGGGACCAACACGGCCAACCCTATTTTCTCTGCAGTTATCTCTGATGAGCTCCGATCTACTTCTCTCTCTGGTGTCACTGAGATCACAGAGGAACGTGCCACCTCCCTCCCCCCCAAGAAAAGTGGTGTTTTGTTTTTTTTTAAAAGACTTTCTATCCCTTTGATTGAAGGACCGGACTAGCAATAAAATGACGGGGGAGGCTTTGATGAATTGTGATCCCTCTGCTGAGGACAGTTCGGGCCAATTAATGGTGATGCTCCCAGATGTTAAGGCTGAACTCCAGGAGAGCAGAAAGGATCGGGGAGGCAGCTGAGAGACAGTTTGGATAAGCTTAACGTCTCCACAGAGGCCATGAATAAAAAGGTCGATTCAGAAGACAGGGACTTTGAAAAAGGCAATCGCCTAATTACTCTTGAAAAAACAATACAATTCCTCCAAGCTAAAACAGAGGATTTAGAGAACCGGAGTAGGAAAAATAATTTGCTTCCTTCTGAGGGGAGGAAAGTGGAGGAATTATCCCCTTCCTGAAGTTGCTGTTTCAGACTCTCTTTCCCTACGACAAGGAGGAATTCAGCAACATTGACACGGAGCAAGGACACCGGACCCTGTGCCCCAAACCACAGGAAAGCAATCTTCCACGGGCCATTATTGTAAGGCTTCTTCGGTTTGGAGAGAAGGAAAACAAGAGGCGAGGAAAGCATCCCAACTTAACTTTTCATGGCAATTTTTAAAAAATCTTGCGGTGGAAACCCTCTGCCGGCAGCGCTACAAGTATCTTGCTCTGTTTAACAAAGAGGGCATCAAAGCCCAGCTCTGGTTTCCTGCTAGGGCTTCCTTTGCTTTACAGAGGGAAAAGGCACGTGCTTCAAGAGGAATTGGAATTAGTGTGATCTAGGGAAACCCATCTTCCTGCTCTATGCAAGGGGAACAGTGCTGGAGACCGAGGGTAAAAACAGACATGACGCTAACCACCCTTGGTGGTTATTTATGCATGTTTCAGGGCTGTATTGGTGCCCTATGCAGCCCCGCAACATGCATAAATAACCACCAGGGGTGGTTAGCGTCGTGTCTGTAACCCGCAAAGCTGCGGGTATACAGACCCTCCCTGTCTGCGGACGCCTGGGTGGGTGTAGAGTTTGGTGGCTTAGTTTAGTTAGGCTTCTTTCTTTCCTCTCAGATATTTTTTTCTGTCTGAAGAGAAATGGCACATTATTCTAGGAGGACTTGGAGATGTAGTGATTTATGTGTAGGCCTTTCATAAGCCACAATAATATTATTGGGTAGATGTCAATATATTATTAAGATACGCAACCGTGGTTATTTTTTCTTTATGTTAAGTTACCTTGATTTTCAGATAACGTGATCGGTATAGATATTCTAAATTTATATAAAAGTTGTGGGTTTTTTTAAATTAAGTAGTTTTTTTTGTAAAACTGAACCTTATCTATTGTTACTGAGACCTTAATATAGGGTGAAAACAGACATGACGCTAACCACCCTTTAACTACCCTTGGTGGTAATTTCTGCATGTTTCAGGGCTGCATAGGGCACCAATACAGTCCTGCAACATGCATGAATAACCACCAAGGGTGGTTAAAGGGTGGTTAGCGTCATGTCTGTTTTCACCCTAGTTAAGTTAATTAAGAACATAAGAAGTGTCGTACTGGGTCAGACCAATGGTCCATCCAGCCCAGCATCCTGTCTCCGTCAGTGGCCAATCTCGGTTGCTTGGAAGAAGTACCCAACAGGTCACAATGGGGTGACACATTCCCTGTTTTTCACTCCCAGCTCCTGACAGTAAGAGGTTACATTTCCCAAATCTACCCGGCTAACAGCTGCTAATAGACCCGCCCTCCAGAAACTTATCCAACCTTGGATTGATTTGACTCATGTTGTTTTATACTAATGAGATCTAAGATTGGGGTCCGTTCCTATTTCCTCCTATGTTCGGATGTTTCTGATTTGTAAATGATCTCATTGTTAGTTAACAGAAAGGGCTAGTGTTGGAGCCACAGGCCTCGCAACACACAAAGCTACTGAGCTATATTCCCCCCTCTAATGTTGCACTCTAGTTTGTTTATTGGTTAAATGTTTGTTGCTGCAGGAGAGACACCCTAGACATTATCTTATATAAGGTGATTTCAGTAAAACCAACCGGAAGAATGTAAGATATTGGAGACAGAAAACAATGATTCTAAATGCTCAAATAAATGACATCATTACAGTTAGAGGAAAATTGAGACCTCTGACATTTAACGTTACTAAAACGGAAAAGAGAATGTCAATTCATACAGAAAAATGGAAGCTAAATATTTGCGCTCCCAAGAGTTGCATCTCTTACAGCAAGACGTAGGGAAAAAAACATACAGAAACTTTATAACACAAATGTCTTGCCTATGCTCCTAGATCTTAGGGGGAAATGTTGGGGTCTCCTGGCAAAGGATCTGCTGTACTTGGATGGGTAGAATTAATGTAATGAAAATGACCCTCTTACCTAACTTTCAGATATGATTCTGGCGTTGCCTGTTTGGCTACCTAAAGACTTTCTCTGTTCAGTCAACAAACTGTTTTCTCTCTTTGTTTGGAATCAGAAAAAAAAACCCCAGGATTAGAAAATGAGTTTTGTGTCCCGATAAAGATATGGGTGGCTTGAATTACCCAACTGTTAAAATCGATCACCATGTCTCTGTTTTAAGGGCAGTTAGGAAATGGTATATGAGTCTGGGGTAGAATAGAACGTGACCTCTGCAATGTAGATCAATTTAGGTCCTTGTTAACGGACTCAACCAAGGCTCCAGTAATAGGGCGTCCTTCTACTAATGTGACCTTGCAACTATGGGATATTGTCAAAAGAAGAGCAAGTCACCGTCATAGAGGCAAGTCACCGTCATGGAAAGCGTTGCGGAGGGAAAGAAGGAAGGCTACCCTCTTGGTGTTAATAACCAAGCTTCGGTGGAAAGGTGTTACCTGAGCAAAGTGTTTATTTTGTAATCTTAAATTCATTCCTTTAAATGAGATGGCGGCGGAGACATGGAGGGTGAAAACAGACCTAACGCTAACTCCATTTTAACATTTCTTATTCATGTTGCAGGGCTGTGCTGGGTGCCCTGTGCAGCCCTGCGACATGCATGAGCAATGTTAAAGCCGTGTTAAGGTGGAGTTAGCGTCATGTCTGTTTTCAGCCAGAGTAAGATTGATTTTTATATCGTTTATGAGGCTGCAGAGTTATCCTGAATAACCAGCGAGAGATACCTTGTTTTGGGAGGAAACCGCTTACTTCAGAATGTATTTTATTCAAACATAAGGTTGACAGGGGGCTTGTGTCCCCTTTAAGGAGCTTTTAAAAAAACCTATTTTTATTTGCAGATGCAGGATAATTAAGTAAGTGGGAAGATGAACTTAAGGTAGAAATAGGAAAAAAAAATGTGTCAGATGTGGAAAGCTGTGTCTCAAGGGTCTTCTAAATCACTAGTGGTCAGAGAGGTCAGAGGAGTGCCTCAGGGCTTGGTCCTGTTCAACGTCTTTATGAATGACTTGGATGAAGGAGCAGAGGGGGTGCTTCTCAGATCTGCAGATGACACAAAACTGGGAGGGACAGCGAACACCTTAGAAGACAGAAACAAGATTGAAAATGATCTTGACAGGATGGAAAGCTGGGCCCAAACTAACCAAATGAAATTCCACAGAGAATTGTTGTGAACAGAGAAGGCTGTGCCCTTCTCATGAACGGATCATTACCTCCGGCGGGCCTCTCTCCTGGCACCCGTCTGCCCCTGGAAGGGTGCAGGACCAATTCGAATGGTTCGCCCCCAGAGACGGATGGAACCGGAGCGGTTCCGGAATGCTCTGGCCGAGCGAGGGACCCGCCGACCGTCGATGACCTCGTTGCGTTACGAAACACTCTGTTGATGGGGGCCATCGATCGGACGTCTCCTAGACGTCCGCTGCCCAGGCGACAGCACCGTAGGCCTCCTTGGTTTTCCGAGGAGCTGCGATTGCTGAAGCGAGACGGGACGGGGGTTGGCGCGACGGTGGCGTCGTTCACGTGCTGAAGCCGACAGATTGCGTCATAGAGCCAGTTTACGAGCCTATGCCGTAGCTACGCAGGCAGCAAAGAAGGAGTTTTTTTCTACCCTCATAGCGTCCGTGAAATCCCGTCCAGCAGAGCTTTTCCGGGTGGTGCGGGGGCTGGTCAGTCCGGCCTCCCTCCGCCTGGGAGTGGAGTCATTGACCGCACCCTGTGACATGTTTGTGGATTATTTTGTGGATAAAATTGCTCGTGTTCACCACGGCTTTGACGCCGCACTTATTACATTAGGGGAAGCAGAGGTTATGGCAGCTCCGCCTTCTCTGAGTTTGTGGGATCAATTTCAGTCGATGACACCCGCCCATGTGGTGGATGTTCTGGGGGTGAAGACTCAGGGGAGACATGATCGCTTGAAGGGCTGTCGCATAGAAGATGGAGCAGACTTGTTCTCTGTTGTTCCTGAGGGCAGGACTAGAATCAATGGGCTCAAATTACAAGGAAGCAGATTTCAGCTAAACATTAGGAAGACCTTCCGAACGGTAAGAGCTGTTTGACAGTGGAACAGACACTGCCTAGGGCGGGGGTGATCTCTCCTTTGCTGGGGGTTTTCAAACAGAGGCTGGGCGTCCATCTGTCAGGGATGCTGTAGCTGCGGAGTTCCTGCACTGAGCAGGGGGGTTGGACTAGATGAACATTCACGCCGATGTGGGGGAACCGAGCATGAGTTCATGGCCGCCATGGCAACCATGGGCCTGTCCCAGAGGGTCAACGGCCCGACATCTTGGAGGGCACACCTTGGACCTTATGTTCTGCACTGGCCTTGAGGTGGGTGTTCCGTTAATGGGGGAGATATCAACCGTGCCCTTGTCATGGACGGATCGTTACCTCCTACAGACCTCCCTTCTAGCACATGTCTGCCCCCAGCAGGGTGTGGGACCTATTAAGATGGTTCGTCCCCAGAGGCTGATGGACCCGGTGCGGTTTCTAAACTGGGGAAGTTACCTTCTGACCTTGATGACCGTCTCATCGATGACCTCATCAAGTTATGGAATATTTTGCTGACGGAGGCCATCGATCAAATGGCTCCCAGGCGTCCGTTGCCCAGGCGGAGGCGCCACAGACCTCCTTGGTTTGCTGAGGCGCTGCGGGTCCTGAAGCAAGAGGGGCAACGGTTGGACCGACAGTGGCATCGATCTCTTACTGAAGCCGACCGATTGCGACATAGAGCCGGTTTCCGAGCCTATGCCGTGGCTGTGCGGATAGCAAAGAGGGAGTTCTTTGCTGCACTCGTAGCAGCTGCAAAATCCCGTCCAGCAGAGCTGTTCCGGGTTGTACGGGGGCTGGTCAGTCCAGCCTCCCTCAACCCAGGGGTTGAGTCATCTCTAGGGATGTGTGAACACGGTTTGGAAGTTTGGGGTTCGGCCCGTTCGCGAACACCCCGAATTCGGGTTCTAAACTTGGGTTTTGGGGGGGGGGGACACCCAGTTCCCCCCCCCTTCCAGGCTGCATGGGTGGAAGGGGTGCTGGGGAGCACCCCCCCTGGGATTTATTTATTTTTAAACCACCACCCCACCCTCCTGGGATCGCCCACAGCCCTACCTGGTGGTGCCGGAGCTCTGGCCCCAGGTCCAGCGGGTCTGGTAGCGGGTTCGCTGCCGGCGGCACTCTGGACCACTTCAGGCCGCTACTAGGCCGCCTGGGTCAAACCGGAGCCTGACCTACCTGGGGGTGCCAGGGCTTCGGCCCTGGGTCCAGTGGCAGCTACAGAAGTGGCCTGAAGCGCTCCGGAGCACCGCCGCTGCCGGACCCGCCTGCCGCCGGACCCAGGGCTGGAGCCCCAGCGCCACCAGGTAGGGCCGCGGCCGATCCCAAGGGGGTGGGGGTGGTTTAAAAAATAAAATAAAATCCCAGGCTGGGCAGGAAGGGGGGGGGGAAGGTGCTCCCCCGGTGCCCCTTCCACCTGCGCAGCCTGGAGAGGGGAGGGAAAACCGGGTTCTCTCCCCCCGAACGGGTTCGGCCGAACCCCAAACGGGCCGAACCCCGAACCGTTCGGTGTTCGCCCATCCCTAGTCATCTCCCGCCCGCTGTGACCTTTTCGTGGATTATTTTGCGGATAAAATCGCTATTAATTATTATTATTTATTTATTATTATTAGTGTGTATACACACTAATAATAATAAATAATAATAAATGTATTGTTGTAGCCGTAGGCTGTAACAAGAAGAACATGGATACAAAATACAAGGTATAAACCCGAAACATCAGATATAAAATAACCAACAAGCTAAAATTAATAAAAACTTTGGTCAGTCCCCGCAGGCCCTGATCCGGGTAGTGTATCCACCAGTTCCAACAATAGTGGGTCAGCTCAACTTAACTTAGCCGCCTTCTTCCCACAGTTGAGACTTAAAGCGGATCCTACAGTCAAATGCGCGCGCACACACACAATTAACCCTTTATGTTTTGTTTTGGTCCCTTCAGGCTGGAAGTGATGGAGCCAAAATTGGAAATTGTCCCTTTTCCCAGAGACTCTTCATGGTCCTTTGGTTAAAAGGAGTCACATTCAATGTCACCACAGTGGACACCAAAAGGTCAGTGAGATACAGAGGAGTGTCTCAATCTCCACCCGCAGCCCCTGCTCCCCCAGCCCTGGGCTCTCCCAGCTCTGCCGCTGCCCCTCAGTCCCCACCCGCAGCCCCTGCTCTCCCAGCCCTGGGCTCCCCCCAGCCCTGCCGCTGCCCCTCAGTCCCCACCCGCAGCCCCTGCTCTCCCAGCCCTGGGCTCCCCCCAGCTCTGCCGCTGCCCCTCAATCCCCACCCGCAGCCCCTGCTCTCCCAGCCCTGGGCTCCCCCCAGCTCTGTCACTGCCCCTCAATCCCCACCCGCAGCCCCTGCTCTCCCAGCCCTGGGCTCCTGCCCCTCAATCTCCACCCGCAGCCCCTGCTCTCCCAGCCCTGGGCTCCCCCCAGCTCTGTCACTGCCCCTCAATCCCCACCCGCAGCCCCTGCTCTCCCAGCCGTGGACTCCCCCAGCTCTGCCGCTGGCCCTCAATCCCCACCCGCAACCCCTGCTCTCCCAGCCCTGGGCTCCCCCCAGCTCTGCCGCTGCCCCTCAATCGCCACCTGCAACATCCTGGGATTCTCTTTCTCCCGTTGCAGGAGGACCGAGACGGTGCAGAAGTTGTGTCCTGGGGGGCAGCTGCCGTTTCTCCTGTACGGGAGTGACGTTCATACAGACACCAACAAGATTGAGGAATTCCTGGAGGAAGTGCTTGCGCCTCCCAAGTATGGGACCAATTGGGGAGGGAGGATATGGGGTTAAACGGGCCTGTGTGGCTGATCTGGGGCAGTGATGTGTGTGTGGGGCTGGATGGGCCCCCAGCTGCAGGGGGCTCTGGGGTGGCAGTTCTGCAGAGTCAGCTCTTCCCTCCCCCCTGCAGGTACCCCAAACTGGCTGCCCGGAACCCCGAGTCCAACACAGCTGGGCTGGACGTCTTCGCTAAGTTCTCTGCCTACGTCAAGAACTCGAACCCGGCTCTCGACCCCAGTGAGTGAACCTGCCTTGCCCCTCATGGGCCGTCTCCTGCCTCTCTTTGTTCCTATTGGCTGCCCCCTTTCGCTGCTTGCTTTTTCCCTCCCCACCCTCATTGGCGCTGTCTCTCCTATCTGTGTTCCTATTGGTTGTTCCTGTTTCTTGCTGTTTCTATTGGCTGCTTTCTGCCTCTCCCCAGCCCCTCCTTGCATCCCATCATCCTCTACCCTTCACCTTCTTGTCCATGTGCCCAGTGGCTGCTTCCCCTCCCCTTTGCATCCTTATTGGCTGTCCATCTCTTCCTGCACCATCTTCCCCTCATTCCCATTGGCTGAGGCCTATCTGCTCCCATGTTCTCATTGGCTGTCTCTCTCTTCCTGTTACCCTCACTCTCATTAACTGCCTTTGTTTCCTTCTCCTTATTAGCGGCATCTCTCATTTATCCTAGTTTCTCTCCCCTCTCATCCATCACCCTTCCCTCCCTTTTTCATTCTCATTGGCTTCCTTAGAAATGCTCTATCTTTTTATAGGCTAGGTAGCCTGTTTGTTTGGTTCTCTTCTTTCCCATTGGCTCTCTTTTCACCCTTCAGTTACCCCTTAATTCTCTTCGGCTGTCCACTTATATCCCTGGGTTCTAATTGGCTCCCTTCCCCTTGAATCTCATTGGTTCTCTCTCTGCCATGCCATCTCCTGTGGATTCTCATTGGTTGGACCCTTATACTTCTCAGATTCCCATTGGATACTTCATTCTCTTGTTTCCCATTGGCTCCATTTGGTTTCCAATAGGCTGTCCCCTCAAGCTCCCCTGGATTCGATTGGATTTCTCTTTTCCCTTGTTCTTCAGTTGTTATTGGCTGCCTATGTTCCACAATTCCTGCGTTTTCATTGGCCATCTCTAATCATCCACTGGGTTTTTATTGGCTATCCTCTTCCATTTTCTCTTGTATCCCTGCTCCCCTGGATTCCTATTGGCTGTATCCTCTCTTCACCTGTGTTTTTATTGGCAGTCCTTCGTTCCCTGCATTCTCATTGGCCTCCCTCCCCTCTTTCTCTTGGGTTCCCATTGATTGTCCCTTCTCTGCATTCTCACTGGCTGCTTTTAGATCCCCCCCTGCCCGCTCCTGTGTTCTTATTGGCTCCCAGTGTCCCTGTTCCCCTGTGTTCTCCTAACCTTCCTTGGCTTGCAGTCTCCCTGCTCCCTCGCATTCCCATTGGCCATTCCCTCCCTGTTTTCTGATTGGCTCCCGGTGTCCCCACCCCAGACCTGGAGAAGGGCTTGCTGAAGGCGCTCAGGGTGCTGGACAATTACCTGACGGCGCCGCTTCCAGATGAGGTGGATGAGAACAGCCCCGAGGAGGAGGGGCAGTCGCACCGCAAATTCCTGGATGGGGACGAGCTCACGCTGGCGGACTGTAACCTCCTGCCCAAGCTGCACATCGTCAAGGTGAGTGCAGGGTCCAGAGAACCCAGGAGTCCTGGCTCCCAGCCCCTCCTCCCCGCCCAGAGAACCCAGGAGTCCTGGCTCCCAGCCCCCCCCCCCTCTAACCCACTAGCCCCCACTCCCCTCCCAGTGAACCCAGGAGTCCTGGCTCCCAGCCTCCCCCTCTGCTCTAACCCACTATTATTTATTATTAATTATTATTATTATTAGCAAGCATTTATATAGCACAAGCAATGTACCTGGCACTTTACAAAGTAATTGAATAGACACGGTCCCTGCCCTAGGGCTTACAGTCTGAGAGATGGGGGAGGGGGCAGGGAGGGGAGACAAAGGAAGGGGACAGAGGGAGAGACAAGGTGTGTAACATTCACAAGGATGCGAGGTCCCAGGTGCATGCGCTTGGCTTGGTTACATCGAGAATGAAGGCTGGCTGGTCCATGTGGTGAGAATATGAGTACACAGACCTCAGGTAACAGATTGTACTGGATGGAGGGGATCAGCAGGAGTTAGGTGAGGGGAGCGAGGAGTCAGGGAGGGCAGAGTGGAAGAGGTGGGTCTTTTGAAGGTATGAAGGGAGGGGGCAAGGCGGATGTGGGCAGGGAGGGAGTTCCAGGCATGGGGGGCAGTGAGGGAGAAGGGACGAAGGCGGTTAGGGGAGCAGGGGAGGCGTGGGCGGGTGAGAGGGGACAGAGGAGGAGCGGAGTTCACAGACTGGAGTACGGAGGGCGATAAGTGCAGAGAGGTAGGGGGGAGCAAGGTTGTGAAGCGCTTTATAGGTGAAGACTAGGAGCTTGTGCAGGATTCGTTCAGGAAGGGGGAGCCAGTGAAGAGGGGAGAGGAGGGGCTGCACGTGGTTGAAGTGACGGGCGAGGTGGATGACCCTGGCAGCAGAGGTTTGGACGGAGATAAGGGAGAAAGGGGAGAGCGGGGGAGGGCAGAGAGAAGGAGGTTACAGTAATCGAGGCGAGAGATGACCAGGGCATGAACAAGGGTTTTGGCAGAGGAGACACAGAGAAAAGGGTGAATCTTAGCAATGTTATGGAGGGAGAAGCGACAGGATTTGGCAACAGAGTCGATGTAGGGTTTAAGCCCCCACTCCCCTCCTAGAGAACCCAGGAGTCCTGGCTCCCAGCCACTCCCCTACTCTCGCCCACTAGCCCCCCCTCCCCGAGAACCCAGGAGTCCTGGCTCCGAGCCTCCCTGCTCTAACCCACTAACCCCCACTCCCCTCCTCGAGAACCCAGGAGTCCTGGCTAGATGGACTATTGGCCTTCCCCATATCTCATAGCTAGATTCCACAATGACTTTCTGGAATGGCAATCTCTTAAATTTCCCCTACGTGGTGGCGCGGTGTCTATTGCGTTCTATGGGGTCTGATGTAAAGGTCTCTTTTTTCCCCGGCAGGTCGTGTGTAAGAAATACCGCAACTTCACCATCCCAGAAGCCTTTGCCGGGATCCACCGATATCTCAAGAATGCTTACGCCCGTGAGGAGTTTGCTAGTACTTGTCCTGACGATGAGGAAATCGAGTTGGCCTACGAGCTGGTCGCCAAGTCTTTGAAGTAGCCAGTTTCCGGGGGCTGTAGCCTGCGTGACGACTGTCAGGGGTCATTGGGGTCTTGTGTATAACTCTTTTGGGAAGCTCTTTTATCAGGGGTGGGCAGGGATTTTGAATTGCCTTTTGGATATCAAAGATAACTAATAAAAGGAACTGTGGAAAAAGTTGCTTCTGGCTTTTTGAGTGGTGAAAGGAAAGGGGAAGGGGATTCTGAGATGTCATTGGTTGGGAAGTTGGTGAGGTAGTGGATTGGGGGGAGGTGAAACTTCTCATTGGCTGGTTGTAGTCAGTTGGTGGGTAGTGATGGAATTTCAAGATGGCGGCATGGTTCCATGGTGCCCTATTGGCCACTGAGTTATCATGTGCCATTGGGGAGAATCCAGGAGCCATCACTGCTTGGGAAATGAATGGGAATGACTGGTGGGGGGGAAATAGAGACGGTTGTGATTGGTTGGCTGTAGTCAGCTGATGGGCAGTGATGGAATTGTAAGATGGTAGTGGTCATATGGCCTTTGAAGGAAATCTGGGATATGTCATTGGTGGAGAAGAGGGTGAGAAGAAGGTTGGGATTGGCCAATTGTCAGCACTGATGGAATTCCAAGAGGGTGGGAATGGTTCCAAGGTGTTCCATTGGCCAGTCAGCAGTCACATGCCATTGGGTGGGAGTTCAGGAGCTCTCACTAGTTGGGGGTCTTAGCTGGGACAGGAAGAAGACGGATTGGCGGACTGTGGTCAGGTGGTGGGAGAGAGTGTTTTAAAAAAGGCACCAAGGTTTTGGGGGGGGGCATGCCATTGGCAAAGAGAAAGTTCTGATTAGCCAATCCTGGTGAGGTGGGGGTGGCATCAGCATGTTGAGATAGGAGCTCCTCTGGCCCCAATTGGCTGATCTAGGTCACGGTCCCCAGGCTACTGCAGTGAAAACTGATCTCTTACTGGGGGCGACTGGGAGAGACATAGGTTGATTTGCCTCCGCGCTCTAGGCCAGGGGTGGGGAACCTCAGACCCGGGGGCCAAACGCGGCCCTGGGCAAGTGTTTATGTGACCCCTTTCCAGCGCCTGGATTCCATTCTCTACCCCCCAAGCACTGAAAAGCTGAGCTCAGACTAAGGGAGCAGAGAGGAGGGCACGCACACACGGGATTGGGGACAGATTCACAGCACGGACCGATCATCTGGGCGCTTCCTTTTCTCGAATACACCCATTAATCACCCCTGGCCCCCAACCTCTATGTGGCCCCCGGAGCTCGTACTAATTCTCAATGTGGCCCCCAGGGCAGAAAAGGTCCCCCCCGCCCCCCGGCTCTAGGCCTTTCCCATTGGATGCTGACAGTCGCATGCTTGTCGATGTGGAAAACACGTCCTACGGAGGGGATACTTTCCAACCCTGCCCACTTCACGTCGCCCCCAGAACTTTTGCCAAGCTGTTCCCCCCCCCTTGGTTAGTGACGGCCAATGACTAATGGGTCCCCATGCCAACCCTCGACGCTGCCCAATCACAATCGCCCAGCCCTTCCTGGCCCCGCCCATGACAACATAACCAGAGGGGTCATAGGTCAAAGGATTCTTTTTATTCCACACCCCCTTACACACCCCGTTTGGGGACAAGTTTAGAACAGGGGGAGAGGTGATTACGGGGCTGGATGGGCCCATGTGTTTGATCCATGGTGGCAGGGAGGAGATAGCGGCTCCATGGGCCTCAGTGTAGCTGGAGCAGGCTGATAAGGAGGGCAGTGGCTAGCACAGCCCACAAGCCAGTGCTGAGCCCCTCGCGTGCCCCGTTGCAGAGGTCAGTGGAGCAGCAGGAGGTGGAGTACGTGAAATTGGCCCCAAGCACCCAGCGAATGCCATGGGTCCAGCAAAGGGATGGGCCCCCACAGCTTTTCTCGTAGATCACCAGCTGCAGCGCTCCTGGGGTGGGGGTGAGGACAAAGAGAGAGAAGCGGATATTCAGCTAAGGCCGTCGAACCCGGTGCCTTCTCTTGCCTCCCTAGATCAGCCACATCCAGGTTTCCCTGTCGCTCTAACCCACTAGCCCCCACTCCCCTCCCAGAGAACCCAGAAGTCCTGGCTCCCAGCCCCCCTGCTCTCACCCACTAGCCCCCACTCCCCTCT
>QEPC01012307.1:197466-221097 GCA_003113815.1 Sphenodon punctatus
CCCCCCCCCCCCCCCCCGAAGCTCGTACAACGCGGGCGCGCAGAGAGACGCGTTCTCGGTGCTTCTGGAATTCTCTTCCCCTTGGAGACCCACCTGAGCCGCCTTCCCTTTTGGAAGAGGTGCAAGAGCTTTTTGTTTGGCGGGTGGGATGGACTAGAGGGGTTAGGGAGAGGGTGGGTGGGTGGGGTTTAGGGTTTATTTTGATTGCTTTTGTATGGTTCTTTAATATATGTATGCCGCCATGGGCCTTCAAGGAAAGGGCGGGATAAAAATTGAATAAGTGTCCTGAAAAGATGTGCCTATCCGGCAAGCCTAAGCTAGAGGTGTTGCAGGTGCCACAAACTCCGCTAAGTGTTGGGTGTGTGTGTGCGCGAGCGGCATGGGACGCGGAAAGCTGTGAGCAGGGGAACAGTGATGTGCGGTGGGATCCTTTCCCTTCCCTTCGTAAATTCTGCGAGGACTAGCTGTGTCCAGGCCTGATGAGGGCCCTGTATGCGCAGAACTCTGGGATCCTAGAACCCTTCGGTTTGGGAGGAGACCCCCCAAGGGCCAGCTAGTCTAACTCCTTGCTCCGAGGCAGGACGAGAGCCTCCGCTTACAGCGTCGCGGACGGATGCTTCTCCAGCCGTGTCCTGAAAACAGCCAAGGAGAGAGATTCCACAACCTCCCTGGGCAGCTTATTCCGTCGCCGTCTGCTCTCACCGTTAGGAAGTGTTTGCTAATATTGAACTGAAATCGCCCTTGCTGCGATTTAAGCCCCGTCCCCTCTTGTTCTGCCTCCCGGGGCAGCGGAGAACAGAGGTCCCTTGTCTTTGTGGTCGCCTGTTCGATATCGGAAGATAGCTTTCATGTTCCTCCCCCCCTTAGTCTTCTTTTCTTAAGGCTAAACACACCGGGTTCTTTTCAGCCTTTCCTCATATGGCTCATCCTCCAGCCCCCGGATCATCTTAGTTTCTCTGCTCTGAATCTTCTCTGATTTGTCAGCATCCTCCTTGACAAAGGACACAAAACGGGACACAATACTCCTGGCAAGGTCTCAC
The DNA here is from genome assembly GCA_003113815.1 of Sphenodon punctatus. Classification (NCBI taxonomy): domain Eukaryota; kingdom Metazoa; phylum Chordata; class Lepidosauria; order Sphenodontia; family Sphenodontidae; genus Sphenodon; species Sphenodon punctatus. The sequence continues at coordinate 198,507 of QEPC01012307.1, forward strand.
CAGCACCGAGTAAAGGGGGACCTCCGCTAGCCAAAAATGGCATTGGCCTTTCTTGCAGCAGCGTCGCGTTGCTGACACGTGTTCGGTTTATGAGCCACCACAACTCCCGTATCCTCCTTGCCAGCACTACTGCCTAACCAGTTGTTCCCCCATTTTATATTTGCGCATCTCTATTTTTATTGTAAGAGTGTGCAGTTCATCCCAGCCAAACTCATCTTGATTGCGTTGAATACTAATCCTGTCCTTCAAAACGTTTGCAGCCCCTCCCAGTTTTGTGTTGTCTTCCAATTGAATGAGTGTATGCTCTCCTCTTTGACCTCCTTTCTTGTGTCTCCACCACTGTCTGTTACTTTGGTCGGCATCCTGACTTTGGATACTTGTCAACTGGTGATCTTAGAGGATCTTTGGAACTAGCTGATATCCCTTCTCTGGGAGGGGAGTGAGGGCTAGTGGGTCAGAGCAGGGGGGGCTGGGAGCCAGGACTCTTGGGTTCTCTGGGAGGGGAGTGGGGGCTAGTGGGTTAGAGCAGGGGGGCTGGGAGCCAGGACTCTTGGGTTCTCTGGGAGGGGAGTGGGGGCTAGTGGGTTAGAGCCGGGGGCCTGGGAGTCTGGTCTCCCAGTAACGTGTGTGTGTCTCTGCCTCCAGGCAATGGCTGGTGTCTCCTCTTTCGGCAAGTACACCCACGCTATCGTGCGCCAGGTCCCTTCCTCATTTGGTGGCGCAGCGGGGGAGGGAGACAGCCCCTCTGAATCGGTGGATCTTGCCAAAGCTCACCGCCAGTATGGGGTCTACGTGGGGATCCTGCGCCAGAAGTTGGGGCTGCAGGTGATCGAGCTGCCAGCGGATGAGGACCTGCCGTGCTCGGCGCTTGTGGGAGATGTAGCTGTCATCCAGGGGGACACGGGCCTGCTCACCCGACCTTGGGCCCCCGCTCGGCGCAATGAGGTAAATAGATACTCTGGTTCTCTGGGAGGGGAGGGGGGGCTAGTGGGTTGGAGCAGGGGGGCTGGGAGCCAGGACTCCTGGGTTCTCTGGGAGGGGAGTGGGGGCTAGTGGGTTAGAGCAGGGGGGCTGGGAGCCAGGACTCCTGGGTTCTCTGGGAGGGGAGTGGGGGCTAGTGGGTTAGAGCAGGGGGGCTGGGAGCCAGGACTCCTGGGTTCTCTGGGAGGGGAGTGGGGGCTAGTGGGTTAGAGCAGGGGGGCTGGGAGCCAGGACTCCTGGGTTCTCTGGGAGGGGAGTGGGGGCTAGTGGGTTAGAGCAGGGGGGCTGGGAGCCAGGACTCCTGGGTTCTCTGGGAGGGGAGTGGGGGCTAGTGGGTTAGAGCAGGGGGGCTGGGAGCCAGGACTCCTGGGTTCTCTGGGAGGGGAGTGGGGGCTAGTGGGTTAGAGCAGGGGGGCTGGGAGCCAGGACTCCTGGGTTCTCTGGGAGGGGAGTGGGGGCTAGTGGGTTAGAGCAGGGGGGCTGGGAGCCAGGACTCCTGGGTTCTCTGGGAGGGGAGTGGGGGCTAGTGGGTTAGAGCAGGGGGGCTGGGAGCCAGGACTCCTGGGTTCTCTGGGAGGGGAGTGGGGGCTAGTGGGTTAGAGCAGGGGGGCTGGGAGCCAGGACTCCTGGGTTCTCTGGGAGGGGAGTGGGGGCTAGTGGGTTAGAGCAGGGGGGCTGGGAGCCAGGACTCCTGGGTTCTCTGGGAGGGGAGTGGGGGCTAGTGGGTTAGAGCAGGGGGGCTGGGAACCAGGACTCCTGGGTTCTCTGGGAGGGGCGGGGGGGCTAGTGGGTTAGAGCAGGGGGGCTGGGAACCAGGACTCCTGGGTTCTCTGGGAGGGGCGTTGGGGCTAGTGGGTTAGAGCAGGGGGGCTGGGAACCAGGACTCCTGGGTTCTCTGGGAGGGGCGTTGGGGCTAGTGGGTTAGAGCAATTTGGTGAATCTGATTTATTCCAGACAATTTGTCTGAGGTCATTCTCCTTTTTTGCCTTGGCAGTTGGTCACGTCCCGATTCCGTGCATCATGGATTTGGTGGTCTTTTGGGGGGGCATCCTTTGTTTTGGACGCAAATTGAATTGTGGCGTCCTTTGCGTTCGGTAGAGCGGATACAAATGATTTTTGATGTTTGAAAAGAGCATGTTTTATTTATTAGTTTTTTAGTGGTCCCAGCTTTCAAAGTGCTTCACGGTTCTTATTTACTTTCCCCTCTCAACAGCCCCATGAGGTTGATCATCATCATCATCCTCCTCGTTCCCATTTCACAGATTTGTTGCTCTTGCAGACCGATTCATCTTTGTCAAACTTTGCATCTTTGTTTACTTGGTGAGGGGATAGTATAATACTGTGGTGGCCAAACCATGGCTTTGGAAATGCACGCGTGTGGCTGTCGACTAGGGCCTTGCTCTGCCTTAAGTGAAGCAAGATACAGGATCATTGAGTGTCAACAGCTGAATCCTAGCTGCTCCTGAGGCTATCAGCAGCCAGGACCGTAAAGCGCCAGTTCCACCGACCAATCACACGGCAGGTGTGTGCGTCCTGTGGCGCGTGACCATTTTTGGTCTCCACGTTTTCTTCCAGAAAGATCTCTTCCCCATGGCGCGGAGGCAAAATAATTTGGCAGAATTTTTTTTGCATTTCTTTAGGCAGAATTTCCTTTTTGGGTTTGCTTTCAAAGAGCTTACCTTTCCCCAAATCTTAGCCAGAATGTCCAATGTATGAGGTTTTTTTGGTGGCTGGAAGGTGAAAGCTTTTTACTTCTGAAATCATTCTTCTTGGTGTTCAGAGTAGGCCTCTGAAGCCTGCTTAGTGGTAGCTGGATGTGAGGGTGAGGTTAGAAGCCATTGGGTGGGGTTGAAGGTGACCCCTTTGACGGGGTTGACTTTGAAGCTCATCTATGTCCGTCTGGGATCCCAGAGGGGTCCTTAATTTAACCTTCCTTCGCATTTGGTGATAAGTGTCAGGAGCCTACCTAGTAGTAGTTCTCTTGGTAGACTAGGCTTGAACTCATTGGGCGGGTTCAGAAGACCTGTCGAAGAATGGAACGTGTTTATTTGAAGGAATGACAGGGTTGATGGATGTTTTTGAATGCCCTGCCATGCCTTCACATTGGAGTGTAGGCCCCTGGTGGTGGTAACCATTGAGGGCTAGGTTGGGTGTCAATGTGTGGCACCAAAGTCTCTCTTTGGTGGGGCAAGACTGTGAACTTGGGGATTGTGGGGGGCAGCGGCCTTTTGAATCTCGCAATCTGTCCCTTGATGATGCACATAGACCTTTGAAACCTGCTTAGTAGTAGTGACCCTTGAGACTTTGGTTGGATGCAGCTGACTGTGGGTCAACAACAGTTGACGTAGATGGGTGTGTGTGTGTGTGTGTGTGTGTGTGTGTGTTAAATAGAGGCCCTGAAGTGTGGCAATAAGCAACCTCTTCCTCCTTGGTGTTGGATTTAGGCCTCTAAAGCCTGCCCTGTAGTAGTTCCTCTTGTTTAGGTTGTAAGCTGTTGGGTGGGGTTGAAAGATACCTATTGACTGGGAGGGTAAGTGTGTCAACTTGGAGAAGTGGGAGGGAGTTAATGGCAATTTTGTTCACTACCATCATCTTTTCCTGTCATGTGCAGGCCTTGGAAATCTGCATGGTGGTAGTAATCTGTTTGGAAACTGTTACGTGCAAGGTCAAAGGACACATACTGATTGGGGAGAGCAAGCGTGTCAACAAGGGGGCATTCGTATTTGTCCCAATCTTCCGCCAGCTCATTGTTGCACGTGGGCCTTGAAGCCTGCCTGGTGGTAGCAACCCTTGAGAGTTTGGCCAAGAGCCATTGGGTGTGGGGCACTCATTGGGAGGGTTGACTGGGCAGAGGAAGTGTGCCAAAATGGTGTCTTGAAGGGGCGGGAATCTGCGGCCATTTTGGAACCTGGCAATATCCTTGACACTGGATGTGTGTAGACCTCCGAAGCCTGCCTAGGAGTTGGATTCTTGGGTTATCAAGGGAAGTATCACTGAGATTGGGGTGCATGGCAAGAGGGAGGGGAAGAAAGGTCCCTGAATAACCTAGCAAGGGGTGCTCTCTTCCTTGACTCCCCCCAGATCAGCAGCATCAAGAAGGTCTTGGAAGAGCTGAAGCTGCGGGTGGTGGAAGTGACGGACGAGGGCGCCACACTGGATGGCAGTGATGTTCTCTTTACAGGTGAGAGTGACCCCTGGGGGCAGGAGGGTGCATAGCAGTGCCGTGCCGTCTGGATTTGACCCACCAAGGGAAAATAGTGAGTGGAGGAAGACTTAATTGAGGACTTGCTTTCTTCTACTCCACTAGCCTCCCCACCCAGGGAACCCAGCAGTCCTGGCTCCAGCCCCCCTGCTCTAATCCACTGGATTCAAGTTTTGATAGGGCCCATGGATTGGATCCAAAGCTGTGGGAGCGCCTACTTGGACAATGCAGAACGATCTAACTTTGCCCTGGTGAGATCCTGATTAATGAGCTTCATACGCCACCTCCTTTCTCTCTTCCAACAGGGAGAGAGTTCTTTGTGGGCATTTCTAAATGGACCAATCATAGAGGAGCTGAGATGGTGGCCGATACATTTCGGGTAAGTGGATTTCCCAGGGTGCCTTGGGTTGAACCCAGGAGTCCTGGCGCTCCTGCCATTCCCCTCCCAGAGAACCCAGGAGTCCTGGCTCCCAGCCCCATCCCCTGCTCTAACCCACTAACCGGCCCTCCCCTCCAAAAGAACCCAGGAGTCCTGGCTCCCAGCCCCCCCTGCTCTAACCCACTAGCCCCCACTCCCCTCCCAGAGAACCCAGCAGTCCTGGCTCCCAGCCCCCTGGCTCGTTCTAGCCTTTAATACAACACTTGGGGAATAGCGTGGGGATTGAGAAGCATGATGTAAAGTGTCTCCTTTCCCTCCTCCCCCCAGGATTTTGCTGTCTCCACTGTCCCCGTTTCGGGTGACTCCCATCTGCGCAGTTTCTGCTCCATGGCTGGGCCTGACACCGTCATCATTGGAAGCAGCGATGTAGCTAAGAAAGCGATGAAGGTAAGGTGGGCAGGTCCGATACTGGGCTGGGTGGGGCTGATCTGGGGGAGGGGGGGGCAGACCAGGCTAGATGGGCCTGCGGGGCTGATCCCTCGCGTCTCCTCCCCTTACCAGACAATGGAGCAGCTGACTGATCACCACTACGACACCCTTACGGTCCCCGATGATCCGGCTGCCAACTGCGTCTACGTTCGGCTGGGGCTGAAGGGCAGCGTCTTGCTCCACCGCGGGGCTGAGGAGTACCCAGGCAGCCTCCTGGTGAGAGCGGGGAGCCGGAGAGCTGCTGGGTTGGGGGCCTAGCTTGTGTTGGGAGGCGTAGGTGGGGCTTGGGAAGACGGGGGTCTATACCGGGGCATGTTTATGGCTAGTCCTGGGGGGAACCATGGCTAGGGGTGCAGTTACTGAGAGGTGAGGCCTGGCAGGCCTGGGGGTGGAGCTTTAGAAGATGGAGGTGTGGCCTGTTAGGCTCCACCTTTCCTTCAGGCTCTGTGGGGTAGGTTGAGGATCTTGCTGTCTCATCCTTAAGGAACATGGGGCCCTAACATCCCTCTGTCCATCAATCTCCCTACAGCCCTTCCAGAAACTGCCCGACTACACCCTCATCCCGGCCGCCTGCACTGAAGTGGCCAAATTCGGGGGCACCCTCGGCTCCTGTTCTCTGCTCGTCAACAAGAAGCTGGACCTCTAGTGCCTCTGCTCTCCCAAACTTTGGGAGAGGCCCTCCCCAATCCCATCCTTCCAGTTTCTGGGTGGGGGAGGGACACCTATATCATATCGTTCCCAAAATGTAGGGGATCCTCAATTTTTCATTTCCTGAGATGCCCCTTTAACCTCGGGAGGTTCCACCCCCCCCCCAAGTTAGACGCATCCCTGCCCCCAACGTTAGACTAGAACATGAGGTTCTTGCCTCAATCATCCATGAAGAGAGCACTTGGGACGAAGAAGGTCTAGATGGCCAAGCAACTCTCCCCCCCCCCACTCCACCCCTCTTGGTCTTTCTGAAGCTCCCCACCTAGATTTATTTTGCATTGCTCCTCTTCATGTAGCCTCTCATAGGGTGGCCATTCCGATCCCACCCTGGGGTCAAGGACTCCTTTGTTGAAAGCTGTCTCCAGAATTTACTGGTGGCTTCCTCTCCAGTTGAGGTCACCTCCCAAGAGGCCATCCTTCTCCTGCCCCCCAAGAAGGGTGGGGTATTTAGGACTGTGAGGCTCGCATGCAAGCAAGCATAGGATCTCTGATAGGAATTATGCGTGTTGCAGTGTTGGGGGTGCGCGGAGGTCAGCAGACCTGTCGAAAACCCTGCCACAAGATGGTGTCGACCATATTGAGGCTTCATGGGTGCCTCACTTCAGAAGACGCTTAAAGGCTTCCCTGTCTGTCTTTTTAAGACAGCAACCTCAGAGAGTGTCCCTCTCTCTTTTCTGGCTGCCATCGTCAAAGTGGTGGAGGCAAGGATGTTCTGTTGGGTGACCAGAGAGCTCCGTTTGTGAGAGAAACGTTGGTCTCTCTCGTCTAAGATGCTTCTTTTTGGTAGCCATCTTAATAGAAGAAGGTAGTTGAGAGAGACTTCATTGGTCTTTGACATCCCATATTTTATTTTATTTTTCATTGGGAGGAGGGTGTTGGGGAATTCTGTCTTCTCGTTGTAGGGTGGTCACCTTGCTATGGAGGGGAGGATCCCCTCTGTTGAACACGTCCTCCCAACTTCGTTGGGAACTCTACAGTCAGGGGCTCCATCCTACATTGAGGTCACCACCTGAGTGACACCAAAGAAAAAGAGGAATGGGACGTAGGTGCTCGGCCTTCCTGATAGAAGAGGTCATGATGGTACATGGTGCAACGTTGGGATTCGATGGACCTCCCAGTAATTCATACCCTGGTATGCAGACACGGGATGAGGAGTCATGGTGCTTGACTCCGAAGGTGGGTTGGTTGGGTGGATACATTAATATTTCATGCTAACAAAATGAGACCCTAAAACTGTGAGGGTGGAATGGAAGACACCCCAATTAATCATGCCAGAATAAAAGAAGCCCAGGAACCCATCCCATAATGACACCCCATAGTTAACCTCATTTTCAGTTACTGAATCCGTGAAGGAACTTTCAAGTATCTCAGATACTTTTCCTTTCCATGACTGGCCACCCTCTTCCATCCACTTCTCTATGGTGCTGCTGTGTTTCAGGAGGCTGGGGAGACTCTCGTAGCTTCCCCCCGCAAACACTTAATTGCTTCCCCGCTGCCACTCTGGTGGAGATCCTCCATCTCTGCTGCTTGACGGCATCATGGAGGAAGCAACCTTAAGAAATATCACAATGACCGCTACTTCCTTCCTCCTCGTCCCAGCTGAGCTGTGTGTGTGTTAGTGTAGTTGGAGGGGGGTGTTGTAGGACTACCCTCAAACTGTGGGGTGGCCAAGCTCCCCTAGTGGGAGCAGGTGTAATGACACGTGTAGGACTCCTGTCTTTAGCTTCACTTACTATCTCTCAATCTGCTTGTGGAAAACAATAAAGAGATTTTGGAGTCCTTGTGAAGTTCTATTTGGTCTTGGCCTTGGGATCTGGGGTTGGTTCAGAGCTTCCTAGAGGAGAAAGACCGTGGATCCCATTCCTCAATGCCCCTCTGAGCCAGCCAGTCCTGGCCCCAGAGCCATCACACCCTAGAGGGGAAATGCCCCAGATCCCATTCCCCAACACTCCCCCTCCCCTGCTACCCACTCCAAAATTGGTGCTGGAACCTCCTAGAGGGGAAAGGTCCCCTATCCCAATGTTTCACAGCCACAAACTTTCACACAAACACCAGACTAATGTGAAACCTATAAATTAACAATACTTAAATGCATGCTTTAAAAGAAGAAAATTGGGAAATTAATTTGTAAAGATGACTTCTGTGAATCAGATAAAATTAAGTATCCTCTTTTTGGTACTTTGTTCTCCAGGGGAAAATTAATTCCCTGAAAAACCCAAGCCAGATGATGCTAAGTTCTATGAAGTCTGGAGTTCTTGTAGACCATACAGAAATATTTTCCCACAAGAGAAGTAACACGGGTGTCTTGTACACTGATGGATTATCTTACTGACATCTTGCATAAGGTCAAACCTTGGTCCTTAGGGTGCCCTACACGAAGCGAGGAGTTAGTGGTGGACTTCTTGGAAGACACAATCTCCAGTTGGTCCTCTCTTTCTGAGTTGCCCCATGGAAGGTCTCTTGATCATAGTTACCTTCTGTCATGAAATTAGGTTTCAAAATTACTTCCCAGGGGAAATGTCTTTTGTGAGGAGGTAATAGGGAAGAGGTCTTCAGGATAAGTGTTTGTTTTCCTGGTAGGTTGCTAGGTACTCCATAGAACAGAGTGGACACGCCTTACTTCAGAACCCAAGTATCTCTTATTTTAGGAATTTTCATCGGGCAACCTGTATGAAAGACCTTGGAGGTCATCATGTTGAAGAAAGATTAAAGTCTCTCTCCACGTTCCATGATAGCCATGTTGGAAGGTCATCTTCCTGGGGCAGCCACATTGGATGTAGACTATAAGGAATCCTGCCATCTTGGATGAGGCTTCCAGGAATACAGCAGTTTCCATGACAACCACCTTGAAAGGCCCCCTCCAGCTATTGGACTACGTCTCCAAACAGTGAGGTCGGACTGGGGAGGAGTGGCAGCCCGTCCACCCCACGGGCCACTCGGATGATCTTATACTGTGGTGTCGATCACAGCGCGGATAGCCATTGTGTCTTCATGGACGTAGGTGGCCGTAGGTACCTGGAGTTGGCTCAAGGGGAAGAATTGGGGAATTCCACTAGCGACGTTGGCCTCGCTGACAGGGCGCTGGAAGGAAGATGACTCCACGGGATGGAAGGAAGTGGAGAAATGATGCCCGTTGGCTTGGTCCAGGAGGGTGAAGGTGACCTGGGGAAGAAATGTGACTCAGGAATTTTTAGCCAGTCCTAGATCAGAGCCAGAGCCCCCTACAGGGGAAAGGCTCTAGATCTCTTTCCCCAGCACCCCCCCTCCCTTCCCAACGTCAGCCAGTCCCAGCTCGGAGCCAGAGCCCCCTAGAGGGGAAAGGCCCCACAGCTCTCACCTTGTGCCGAAAGGGCCACTTTAGCTGAAAATCGTACTCCCCTTTCATGATGACGAGGAAGAGTGAGAGGTGGGTTCGAGCCCCAGCACCGTCTCCAGTGAGGAAGAGCTTGAGGCGGACTTTGTAGCCGTAGCGGCTGGTGTAAAAAGCTGGGGAGAGGAGGGAGAATAGAGGGGTTAGTAAATTCTCTCCGGCATGTACTGGGGCAATCCAGCAGCAAGGAGTTCTACTGGGTTTCAGGCCTGAAAACTCTACTGGGCACTACTTCCTGGTGCGATGCATTATGAGCAACTTCTGGGCACCCTTCACTCTTAAGCGTTCATTGCTCCAGTGGAGTGTTAATCTGAGGAACGTCTTGCCCCTGGGAATCCCTCAATGGTTGGTGGGTGGCTGATGGAACTGGAACAACAAGGGATGAATTGCCCCCTAGCTTCCTTGGTCCGATAGATGAGATGGCATGATGGATTCAAAGAGGCAAGGACTGTTCGGAAGCTGTGGAACTCCCTGCCTCATGATATCAAGGTCTTTCAGCTAGGGGCTACAATGCATTCTGTTGGGTTTCTTGATATGCATCCCACCATCTCTTCCCCACCCCCTCTCCCAAACACCTAGTCACTCACGTGGGGAATGAAGCACCGCTCTCTGGCCAGTTTGAGCCTCTCGAAGCTTGAGTTCCAGCACTGGGATTTTCCAAAGAAATTTCCCATCGTACGTGGTTTGCTCTAGAGTCTGAAGCTGGGCTCCTAAGCTACTGATCATGACGTCCTTCAGGGCCATGAGGGAGTCTTGGTGAGCAACCTGTGCAGGGGAAGGGGTGGAGTTAAGGAGACAGACAGATGGCGGGTTTCAAGTGGATAGTGTCCCAAACTCATCCTGAGTGTTGTGTGATACACTTTCCACTCGCTGTGCCCTTGGTGAGCCTTTCCTCTCTGCCATCCGATGTAGAGGATCTGACTCACGTAGCAAGGAGGTTGTCTGAACATGGATGAATTGCCATCACTACATCATTTCCTGCTAGTCATTTTCTACCTCCCACTGACCAGAGAGATGTGGCTAGAGGGTCCTGGTGTAGAGTGCCTCCTTCATGTCATGCAGGGGGTATAAGAAGGGCACTCTTCCAGGCCCTCTGCATTGTGGGAAGTGATGAGGGGGCACCCACACATGGTTTCCCATCCATCCAAGGATAAACGTCCATTTTCCCCTGCGTGATCTTCCAAGAAATGGGCTGCGGGGCCCCTAGGGGCGTCCCCTCTCACCTTCTCTTCAAGATACAGGATCCTGGCCATGGCTTCTCCAAGGGCATCTGTGGAGGTCTCCCCTCTCCGGCCCAGCTCCCGACTCAACACGGACACAATGTTCTCCAGGGTCCTCTGCTGGGTCTCCAGCTCGGAGACCTTCTGTCTCAAGGCCAGAACGGGCTCTGGAGGCAGCCCCAGAGGGGAGCCCATGGGCAAGGTATCCAGCAAGGGGTGATAAGGAGAGACCAGAGCTCCGTCCATGATCCCAACAGGAACCTGAGAAGACAGGGAATTGTAGTGAGCCCCTTAACTCTGCCCTGGGGAGGGGGGGATGCCCCATACAGAGCCTCCTAGTGGCTTAGGGACCAGGAAGGGAGAGGGCTCCCCTTTGAGCCCCTGTAGCACAGTGCTATGTGGGCTGAGGGGGGAAAAACCCCTTATAGAGCCACTCTTCCAGCACAGCACCCCCTCCCACCACACTGACAGAGAGCCCCTCCTACGGGTCCTTCCACACAGCTTGCTTCTGACTGGCTAAGCGATGCTGTGATTTCCCTTGCTCTTACAGAATGTGAACTCAGGAGGCCTGGCCCCCCTGCTCTAACCCACTAACCCCCACACCCCTCTCAGAGAACCCAGGAGTCCTGGCTCCCAGCCCCCACCCCCTGCTCTAACCCACTAGCCCCAACTCCCCTCCCAGAGAACACAGGATTCCTTGCTCCCAGTCCCCCCTTCTAACCCACTCCCCTCCCAGAGAACCCAGGAGTCCTGGCTCCCAGCCCCCCCGCCCACCCTCACCGATTAGCCCCCCTCCCTGAAATTCCAGAAGTCATGGCCCCCCCCCCCNGGATTCCTGGGTTCCCTGGGAGGGGAGTGGGGGCTAGTGGGTTAGAGCAGGGGGGCTCACAGCCAGGATTCCTGGGTTCCCTGGGAGGGGAGTGGGGGCTAGTGGGTTAGAGCAGGGGGGCTCACAGCCAGGATTCCTGGGTTCCCTGGGAGGGGAGTGGGGGCTAGTGGGTTAGAGCAGGGGGGCTCACAGCCAGGATTCCTGGGTTCCCTGGGAGGGGAGTGGGGGCTAGTGGGTTAGAGCAGGGGGGCTCACAGCCAGGATTCCTGGGTTCCCTGGGAGGGGAGTGGGGGCTAGTGGGTTAGAGCAGGGGGGCTCACAGCCAGGATTCCTGGGTTCCCTGGGAGGGGAGTGGGGGCTAGTGGGTTAGAGCAGGGGGGCTCACAGCCAGGATTCCTGGGTTCCCTGGGAGGGGAGTGGGGGCTAGTGGGTTAGAGCAGGGGGGCTCACAGCCAGGATTCCTGGGTTCCCTGGGAGGGGAGTGGGGGCTAGTGGGTTAGAGCAGGGGGGCTCACAGCCAGGATTCCTGGGTTCCCTGGGAGGGGAGTGGGGGCTAGTGGGTTAGAGCAGGGGGGCTCACAGCCAGGATTCCTGGGTTCCCTGGGAGGGGAGTGGGGGCTAGTGGGTTAGAGCAGGGGGGCTCACAGCCAGGATTCCTGGGTTCCCTGGGAGGGGAGTGGGGGCTAGTGGGTTAGAGCAGGGGGGCTCACAGCCAGGATTCCTGGGTTCCCTGGGAGGGGAGTGGGGGCTAGTGGGTTAGAGCAGGGGGGCTCACAGCCAGGATTCCTGGGTTCCCTGGGAGGGGAGTGGGGGCTAGTGGGTTAGAGCAGGGGGGCTCACAGCCAGGATTCCTGGGTTCCCTGGGAGGGGAGTGGGGGCTAGTGGGTTAGAGCAGGGGGGCTCACAGCCAGGATTCCTGGGTTCCCTGGGAGGGGAGTGGGGGCTAGTGGGTTAGAGCAGGGGGGCTCACAGCCAGGATTCCTGGGTTCCCTGGGAGGGGAGTGGGGGCTAGTGGGTTAGAGCAGGGGGGCTCACAGCCAGGATTCCTGGGTTCCCTGGGAGGGGAGTGGGGGCTAGTGGGTTAGAGCAGGGGGGCTCACAGCCAGGATTCCTGGGTTCCCTGGGAGGGGAGTGGGGGCTAGTGGGTTAGAGCAGGGGGGCTCACAGCCAGGATTCCTGGGTTCCCTGGGAGGGGAGTGGGGGCTAGTGGGTTAGAGCAGGGGGGCTCACAGCCAGGATTCCTGGGTTCCCTGGGAGGGGAGTGGGGGCTAGTGGGTTAGAGCAGGGGGGCTCACAGCCAGGATTCCTGGGTTCCCTGGGAGGGGAGTGGGGGCTAGTGGGTTAGAGCAGGGGGGCTCACAGCCAGGATTCCTGGGTTCCCTGGGAGGGGAGTGGGGGCTAGTGGGTTAGAGCAGGGGGGCTCACAGCCAGGATTCCTGGGTTCCCTGGGAGGGGAGTGGGGGCTAGTGGGTTAGAGCAGGGGGGCTCACAGCCAGGATTCCTGGGTTCCCTGGGAGGGGAGTGGGGGCTAGTGGGTTAGAGCAGGGGGGCTCACAGCCAGGATTCCTGGGTTCCCTGGGAGGGGAGTGGGGGCTAGTGGGTTAGAGCAGGGGGGCTCACAGCCAGGATTCCTGGGTTCCCTGGGAGGGGAGTGGGGGCTAGTGGGTTAGAGCAGGGGGGCTCACAGCCAGGATTCCTGGGTTCCCTGGGAGGGGAGTGGGGGCTAGTGGGTTAGAGCAGGGGGGCTCACAGCCAGGATTCCTGGGTTCCCTGGGAGGGGAGTGGGGGCTAGTGGGTTAGAGCAGGGGGGCTCACAGCCAGGATTCCTGGGTTCCCTGGGAGGGGAGTGGGGGCTAGTGGGTTAGAGCAGGGGGGCTCACAGCCAGGATTCCTGGGTTCCCTGGGAGGGGAGTGGGGGCTAGTGGGTTAGAGCAGGGGGGCTCACAGCCAGGATTCCTGGGTTCCCTGGGAGGGGAGTGGGGGCTAGTGGGTTAGAGCAGGGGGGCTCACAGCCAGGATTCCTGGGTTCCCTGGGAGGGGAGTGGGGGCTAGTGGGTTAGAGCAGGGGGGCTCACAGCCAGGATTCCTGGGTTCCCTGGGAGGGGAGTGGGGGCTAGTGGGTTAGAGCAGGGGGGCTCACAGCCAGGATTCCTGGGTTCCCTGGGAGGGGAGTGGGGGCTAGTGGGTTAGAGCAGGGGGGCTCACAGCCAGGATTCCTGGGTTCCCTGGGAGGGGAGTGGGGGCTAGTGGGTTAGAGCAGGGGGGCTCACAGCCAGGATTCCTGGGTTCCCTGGGAGGGGAGTGGGGGCTAGTGGGTTAGAGCAGGGGGGCTCACAGCCAGGATTCCTGGGTTCCCTGGGAGGGGAGTGGGGGCTAGTGGGTTAGAGCAGGGGGGCTCACAGCCAGGATTCCTGGGTTCCCTGGGAGGGGAGTGGGGGCTAGTGGGTTAGAGCAGGGGGGCTCACAGCCAGGATTCCTGGGTTCCCTGGGAGGGGAGTGGGGGCTAGTGGGTTAGAGCAGGGGGGCTCACAGCCAGGATTCCTGGGTTCCCTGGGAGGGGAGTGGGGGCTAGTGGGTTAGAGCAGGGGGGCTCACAGCCAGGATTCCTGGGTTCCCTGGGAGGGGAGTGGGGGCTAGTGGGTTAGAGCAGGGGGGCTCACAGCCAGGATTCCTGGGTTCCCTGGGAGGGGAGTGGGGGCTAGTGGGTTAGAGCAGGGGGGCTCACAGCCAGGATTCCTGGGTTCCCTGGGAGGGGAGTGGGGGCTAGTGGGTTAGAGCAGGGGGGCTCACAGCCAGGATTCCTGGGTTCCCTGGGAGGGGAGTGGGGGCTAGTGGGTTAGAGCAGGGGGGCTCACAGCCAGGATTCCTGGGTTCCCTGGGAGGGGAGTGGGGGCTAGTGGGTTAGAGCAGGGGGGCTCACAGCCAGGATTCCTGGGTTCCCTGGGAGGGGAGTGGGGGCTAGTGGGTTAGAGCAGGGGGGCTCACAGCCAGGATTCCTGGGTTCCCTGGGAGGGGAGTGGGGGCTAGTGGGTTAGAGCAGGGGGGCTCACAGCCAGGATTCCTGGGTTCCCTGGGAGGGGAGTGGGGGCTAGTGGGTTAGAGCAGGGGGGCTGGGAGCCAGGACCCCTGGGTTTGCTGGAACTATTTCCCTATGGCTATCTTCAAATCCATATTATCCTGCAGGATCCCACTTCTCCCCTGAAACTAAGCTAAGCATGTGCACCTGCAGCTTCATGGACATCTCCTTGTCTCCCCCCCACCCTCCCGGTTTCCTCTCTTCCCCATCCTATCTCAATTGTAAACCCTGTGGGGTAGAGATCGGTCTCTAATCAAGACTGTCCAGGGCCAGACACATTGTTGAGAATATAATCATTATTCTTCCTCAGAGATGGAAGCCACTCCTCCCCTCTGCACCCCCCTCTGCCTACATCCACCCACTCCCAAGAACACAGTAAGTAACATACTGATCAATGGTTCGTCAAGCCCAGGATCCTATTTTCATTCTCGGTTGCTTCAGAGAAGTGTCCAGCAGACTACAATGTGCTTCACTCCCAGCTCCTGCCAGTCACAAGTTATACCACACCCCCGCTTGACTAATAGCCATTAATGGACCTTTCCTCCAAGAACTTCTCCAATCCCTTTTTCAAAACCCAGCTACGTTACTGGGCCTTGACCACCTACTTTGGCAACAGTTTTCCAAGTTAATTTTGTGTTATGTGAATTTTATTTTATTTTTTAAAAATCTGCTACTAGTTAGTTTCATGATGCTTCCCTTTATAAACTTCTGTCGTCTCTGCTCCAAGCTGAAGAGCCCTAAACTATCAAGCCTCTGTTTGTACGAGAGCTGTTCCATACCCTTGATCAGCTCAGTGGTGCTGGCTCTAGAGAAAACACGGCTGGGTATGTTGGTGCTGTGTACAATCGGTAGTTAGATCCCTGCCCCAAGGGGCTAACAATGTAGAAGAGACAAGAGTTCATTAATGACATTGGGAGTTGCAGGTGCACATGCTTAACTTAGTTACAGGGAAGAGGAGGAAAGAGGAAGCAATTTCCTACTCCTGACAGGCTAGGGAACGGTTATTTACCCTTTCAAGTAGTACTAGGGGATACTCCATGAAACTAACAGGTAGCAGAGTAAAAACAAATAAAGCAATTTTTCACTCAACACACAATTAAGTTGTGGAACTTGTTGCCAGAGGACGTGGTCAAGGCCAATCCTATAGCTGGGTTTAAGGAAGAATTGGACAGGTTTCTGGAGGATCGGTCCACTAGCAGCTACTCGGTTTGAGAAATGTGGCCTCTTACTGTTGGGAGCTGGGCGTGAACACCAGGGAACGGATTGCCCCATTCTGACCTGTTGGGTCCTCCTTCAAGCAATAGAGAGTGGCCACTGTCAGAGACAGGATGCTAGGCTGGATGGACCTTTGGTCTGACCCAGTGTGGCACTTTCTATGTTCTTAGGGAAAGCCTGATGGAAGAGGTAGGTTTTCAGGAGGGATTTGAAGGTTGGTAGGGAGAGAGCAGAACAAATGTGTCCAGGGAGGGAGTTTCAGGCCTGGGGGAAGGGGCAACTATGTTTTGAGCAGCAAGGGAGTTGAAAGGAGGTGAGTGGGGCAGGGAAGCAGCAACGGTCCTGATAGGGAATATGGCAGGAAATAAGTGCCAAGAGATCCCTACGGGAGCAAGGCCACGCAGAGGAAAGCCAGGAGCGTGTGCTGGCTACGTTCAGGAAAAAGGAGCCAGGGTAGGGCGGAGAGAAGGGGTTGAATGTGGTCAAAGCAACAGGTAAGGTGAATGATTTTAGCAACAAAGCACTGACCAGAGTTGAGAGGGGTGAGATCAGAGCAGGGGAGACCAGCACGGAGGAGGTTGCAGTAGCCAAGGAGAGAGGTGACTAGGGCATGGATTCTTGGCAGTGGAAGCAGTAAGGCAAGGCTGGATTTTTGCAGTATATTATGCAGAGAGAAGTGACAGGACTTGGCAACAGCCTGGCTCTAAGGTGTAAAGGAGAGGAAGGAGCTACAGCCGACATCTTAAATGGAAATTGAGAGGGAAAAGGAAGGGGGATGTTTTGGGGGGAAAAGAGGAGGCGTTGTCTCGGCCATATTAAGCTTGAGGGGGCGGCGAGACGTCCAAGCGGAGGTGTCGGCGAGTCCGTGATACAAGACTGGGCAGAGGGGGAGAGCGAGAGTGGGGCCGCCAGCAGACAGACGGTACCGTGAGATTCAGTGAGTTTGCCGAGGGAGAAGAGTGTGAACGCCCGTCGCAGCAGGGGACACTAGACCAAGTATCAGTGGCAGATTCTCTATTTGATAAATCCAATGAATTTGCTCCTCCTCTATTTAGATGCAACAAAATAGATATCCACTACCCCATAACCTCCCCCCCGGATTTCAGAGTACTATAGGATAGCACCACAACTCGCCTCTGGGTGCGGGTCAGCGTTTCAGTCCCAGATAAAGGCACCCAAGTCACTCATGGCTACGTCCTGGATAATCAGGGGCCTGAAGACACCCCATAAGCATCAAGGAGGTGTGCGCGTCACCCCTTCTGCAGCCGAGCTTGAATGAACCTCCAGCCCACACCGCAGATGCCGTTGGCGCTTTTAGGGAGACAGAAGTGACTGGAGTCCGAGACCTGCCCCCCCCACCATTACAGATGTGCTACCTCAGACGGGTTAATGATACCCCTCAATCCCCACAGCTCTGCATTCACTGCACACAGCCCTCAGGAGGAATTATTCCCAATATAACCCACTTTCAGGTGTTGCTGTTAACACTCGATTCCAGCAAACATCTTCATTTTTGCTAAAACTCAAGTTTCCAGGATGGCTGCTTGGAGGGTTAAATTTGTTCTGTTGAGTCATGAAAGGAACGAGTTCCTTTATCTCCCAAGGCCAGGCATCACGGGGTGGAAGCTGGGCTTCTTTCGCCTCTAGAGTGGCTCAGAGCAGGGGGCCGGCTGGCTGGGCGGGGTGGGGAATGGGAGTCACTTCCCTCCAGGGGGCTCGAGCTCCAATTTAGGTGTCGCTGACTCAGAGCAGGGAGGGGAGACTTGGGGAACGGGATCTGGGACTTAGGCCTGGCTTACTCAGAGGGGCACGGGGAACGCAAGCTGGAACTGTTCCCCTCTAGGGAGCCCTGCTGTGGCTCCACAAACTGCCCTGACACCACTTACTTCCTTCTGCTGAAAGGAGCGCGCCCCACTCCCCCCCAACACCTCTCAACACACACACACACCACATACAAAAATACCTCTTTATTCAGAGACACCCCGCCCGCCGCTGCACCAGGGGGTCCGGGCACGGGACACAGCAGGAGGAGGGTGGCCTAGATTTACAGCGTGCTGGGGAGGGGGGCAGGGAAGGAAGTGTTCGAACACAGACACACACAGAGAAGCAAAGCCTCTAGCTAGAAAAGCCTCCAGCTGGGGGTGCTGGGAGCCGTGGGGCGGGGCGGGGGCTATACGCTCCAAGGTAAACGGAACTCGTGGGCGGGCAGAGGGGTGCAGTGCGTTGCCTCGAAGTTCTGGAGGTGCTTGCGTGCCTGTACGGGGGGAAGGGAGAGAGTTAATGAGGGAAGGGGTGAGCCAGACGCCTGGGTTCTCTGGGAGGGGAGAAGTCACTCACCAGGTAGAGCGCTAGCTGCCATCTCCCCTCCGGCTCCATGTCTTCTCCTGGGGAGGGGGGAGACAAAGGGAGTGTTAAAATTGTCCAGGACCCAACACTAACTACAGGCTACGAGTCTCCCTCATCCCACCCCACCCCCAGCAGCCCCCAATAGCACCATCTAACACCCCCCCGCTCCCTCATCCTGGCAGTGGTGTGATCCATCCCATTAACCAATCCCACAGCGCCTCCTCATTGGCTCACCAGCCCTTGTGACACCCTCCCACCCCCGGACGCATGGTGGATTCCTTCACTGGACAGCTTTCTACAATGCCATTGGCTGCTCCCTTCCAACTCCTATTGGGCAATTTGTCTTACTTCCTCTATCTGCCCCCCCATTGGCAGTGTAGAGAAAGTAGGGTTTGCCATGTTGGTCCCAAATATAGGCAATCTTGAGTGATCTAATAGAATTGGGGGATTCTGTAATTCCTGCCAAAGTGTTCTCATTGTTGTCCTATTCCCCTCCCCACTGCTGTTGCATTGGCCAAGCCACACCGCATCCCTGAATTCCTATTAGCCAGCCCGCCCCTTGCCACATCATCACTGTCCAACAGACTCTCTGGGAGCAGTTTCCCCTGGCAGTGACTGTCATGGCTTCTAACTACTCCCCATTGGTCAATCTAACCTTCCTCTCAGCCAATCGAGTTCTCTCTCACTGGCCGAGCCTTGGCTTTTGACAATACCACAGACTGATGCCTTGTCACCCGCTCAAGTCCTATTGGCTGGTTCCACCTCCTCTCTCTACTGCACCTGGAGAGTTATTGGCTGGTCTCACTCACTGTCTACAGTGCGACTGGCTAATTCGAATCTTCCCACCAAAACCTAGTCCCATCACCCTCAACCAACCTGGTTGGCCAACCCAACCATCCTCACTGACCAATTCCTTTTGTGCCACCCAGCCCCACACCGGAATCTCCACTGGCATACACGCCCCAGCTCCCCCTCACAAAGCCCATTAGCCCAGTGCCTGCCCCCCACGTCCCATCTTCCCCCTCACCGACACTCCAAGGAAAATGGCCGCCGTGCTCAGCCTTGTAGGACTTCAAAACAGACAGACACCAGTCATCTTCCACCTCGTAGCGGCTGTACACGGAGGCTGGGGAACAGGAGAGAGTTCAGAGTAGGGGAAGCTGGGAGCCAGGACTCCTGGGTTCTCTGGGAGGGGGCTGGGGGCTAGCAAGATACATATTTACCTTCTTCCATAGGAGTGGAAGCTCCTAGCCATTCGCGAACAACTCGGATACCCTCCTCAGTCATAATCTTAGGGTATCTGGGGTGGGGAGAACATTTTAGACACGGCTCGGAGCTTCCGATCCCCACGGCTCTTCTGCTGCCCCTCAATCCTCGCACGCAAGCCCTTGCGATCCCAGCCATGGGCTCCCACCCAGCTCTGCTGCTGAACCTTGCACTCCCCTTCCCCACTCACCGGTGCTGTAGTAGTTTCAGCAGCAGATCATTGCCTCTGTTGGACATTATATCTTCCGGGACCCTGGAGATATCAAAGGGAAGGGCAGAGTTAAGGGTGTTTAGGGAGGTATAAATGGTCCTGAGTTTGTCAAATGAAGGGTCAACACGACTATCCAAACTCCCCGCCCAGAGAACCCAGGAGTCCTGGCTCCCAACCATGCACTTACGTGGTGATAATTTCATCTTTGGTTCTCCGCACAAGCAGCACGGGGCCCTCGTATCTGCAGGGGAGACACGATATGGATCTCAGGGGGCTGGTTTGGATGAGGTGGGGGTCAACCCCAGAGGGGATGCATCGATCTCGGGTCATAGCACGCATGTGCACGTATGCCCACAGCCACGCTCACCGCAGGAGGAGGCAGTAGATTCTCCCTAAACAAGGTGCTATTCATTTAACAGGGCCGTACTGGGTCAGAACAACGGTCCGTCAAGCCCAGCATCCTGTCTCCGACAGCGGGCAATCTCCATCTTTTGGGAGAAGTACCCAACAGGTAACAATGGGCAACCGCCCCCAACAGCAAGAGGTGACGTCCCCAAAGCCTGCTTGGCTAATGGCCGTTAAGGTACCTACCCTCCAAGAACTTATCCAATCCCTTTTGAAAGCTACACTACTGGCCCTGATCACTTCCCTCTGGCAGCAAGTTCCACAAGTTAATTGTGTGCTGAGTAGGAAAAAAACCTCTCGTTGGTTTTAAATCTACTGCCAGTTATTTTCATGGAGTGCCCCCTTATTCCAGCACTGTTAAAGAGGGTAAATAACTGCTCCCTATTTATGTCCATGCTGCAGGGGAGACAAGGCATGGATCTCAGTTTATAAACACTTGGAAAAATTGGCGGTCTGCAGCCCTCCCAATTGGCTACATTTCGTTCATTTTATAAGTTGTCGGTTCTAGAGAGGTTTCTAAAATGGTGCCCCTTGAAACAGACATTGTGACAACTCCACCCTCTATTTAAGACAGACCTTTTCCAGTCACCCCAATTCTGACAGGTTTTTTTTAATCCGTTAAAAGCAAGCCCCTTACTTGCACAGCTGCTCCCCGTTGTTTAGGTTCAAATGCTGCCTCACTGTCCGTGTCACCAGCCCCCCTGTGGAGGGAACAGAGACGTTAGAGGGAAAATCAATCTGCCAAAGAAGTTGCCAAGAGGTCGGTGAGGATTTTGATTTGGAAAAACAAAACAAAAAAAATCTGGATTCAAATTCTCTTATTCATGAATGCACTGGATGACCTTGGGCAAGTCTCTCTCTCAGCCTCAGTTCCCCATCTGTAAAATGGGAGTAATAATGAGCTATCTCCCAATTGATGCGAGGATCCAGAATTATTATTTAAATAAATAAAAATATAAATAAAAATCCAAAGGCCTGGTAAGGAAAGTGTGGGGAAATGTTGAAAAGAAGCCGTTTCCTACATGCCATGAATCTATGTAACTAAGAAAAAATTTGACTTCTACTTGCTTTTCCAAAACTATAATAGTAAACTTATTTCTATTGGTTTGTAGCATGGTTACTTTTGTCTACAGCTATTAAATTTAGGTATATTCTGAAAATAATAAAGCCTCGTGGGATTGTCACAATACCTTGGGTGCGCCTGAATAGATTAATTTTCCCCAACGACTTCTACACACACGCACACAAGTTTCTTTTGTATCTGCACGAGAATGTAGGGGCAGGTCGATTTTATGGATTATTTCTGAACCCAAAGGACAGAACCAAATTGGGGTTTTCAGTCAAGTAAATATTGCTAATTCCAACTTCTTAAAAAACAAACCACAAAACAAGAAGAACACATCCCCCCCTACTTGCCTTCAGGTTTTCTGGAAAGTTTACATCCCCAGTTATGAGGATGAAAAAGAGAGACGCTGCCAGGCAATTTGAACGTGGGAAGCACTAGACAACACAGGTCCAAGTGCACCGGTGCCTACACGTCAGAGCTTTCCAGAGGCAAATCTGGAAGTCTCAGGTTATAAACACTGGGAAAAATTGGCTACATTTTGTATATTGTATAAGTTGTCAGTTCTAGAGAGATTTCTAAAACGGTGCCCCTCGAAACAGACATTTTGACAACTCTACCCTCTATTTAAAACTGACATTTTCCAGTCACCATCTGCCCAATGTCACTGCTTTCCAACGTTCAGTCCAGCGAGTGCCAAAAATGCCACCCTAGCAGGCTTTAGAAATCCCCTTAAACAGTCCAGATGGCCCAATAAGGTCCAATTCCCCCAAAATTTCAGCCAACTTTTCAACATGGAAATGGGGGAGGGGGGGGGAGGAATAGAATTGGGTGCTTTTGAAACGGTCAAATTTCCCCAAGTTTTAGCTAACACCCCCACTCCTCAAGCTTCTGAAAGATTCCCCCCCCCCCCCAAAAAAAAATTAATTTACGTTTTTTTTAAAAAAATATTTGGGACGCAACATAGCAGCCATAGAAAATTCTGTACCAAATACGGCTGGGAAATGACCGCTTTTGAAGCCGAGTTTCTCCACTCAGGTTTCGTCCTTGGCAGAAGAGGGTTCTGCAGCTGGAGCGCGAGAGAGCCGATTGTCCACCCATGGGGGTGGTAAGCGCCAGCGAAGTCTCCTTATGAGCTGAACCACATGGCCAAGAAAGGGGGAGGGAGCAGAGAATCGTGGTTCTCTTGGGTTGGACCATGTGGCTCCAGACAGAGGGTAGGTCCCTCAAGGACTGAACCATGCTGTTACTGGAGGGAAGGGAAAGGTGCTACACGATACTACTTACTCCAGCTCTCTGGCATCACCTTGAGCGCCAGGGGGACCAGGTCATCGAAGGAAGCATCCAGAACGAGGGTGCTAACGTCCGGGTATGACATGGCTGCCCAGGTGGCTGCGGAGAGAGGACAGACACATGATTCAGAGACCAGCAGCCATTTTGAGAGGACACACAGTGACCCTCAGGAAAAGCTTCTGCAAAATGTCTGCCACCCCCCACAAAATAGAGTCACCCACTGCCCCTAGGACCAACACCTCCCCTCTTCAGAAAAATGGATTAGTCCACCACCCCCCCCACAACAAAGGAGAAAAAATTGACCAATCCAGGGCTCCCCACACCACTCACGCCAACAAGGCTGCCCTTCCTCTCACTCTCATGACCCCGCCACGCGCCCCCCGTCGGTTACCTGTGAAGCCGCCAATGGACCAAGCGTACAGCACTATGTCCTCGGGCAGGAAGTTGAGATGATGGATGGCGTATTGCATCACCGTGTCCATGGCGTTGGCCTCATTCTGGGGCAGTGGCACGCCCTGCGGGGGGGGGGGGGGGGGGG
>QEPC01012307.1:272028-283543 GCA_003113815.1 Sphenodon punctatus
CCCCACCCGCAGCCCCTGCTCTCCTGGCCCTGGGCTCCCCCCATCTCTACCGCTGACCCTCAATCCGGTTTCTGCTTTTATGCTGCATTCCCTGACACTTGAAGAGAAAGGCCCCAATTTCCATTCTCTCAGCTCCCCATCGCCAGACTCTTCCATGTCACAATCAGGGTCCCCTGTGAAACAAACTAAACTAGGTCTCTCTCATCTGTAATTTAAGGCTAGTCTTGAAAAGTCTTGGCCGTCCTGAGACCCAAATTAGAGATTTTTCTCAATTTGGCTTGGTGACAAAAAGGTTTTTGCGTCTCAGGTCTGGTATTTCACAATGAAGATTGGTCCTTGACTCTCTTGTCATTGAAGAACTTTAGGCTCTGTTATGTAACACCGGCCCTGCCTTTGAGGTGTGATCTAATCCCTCTGAAGGACAGCTCCCAGTTTCCACCCTCTTGGACAGATCTGTGTCATCATCAGCAAGGCGGGAGAGGAGCTGGGCTTTTGCCAGCTGTTACAGATTGGAATCATTCTTCCCAGTTTGAGCATTTTCCTACTGGTTGTTTGCGAATCTCTGGACACAGGAAAAGGTCAAAGGTGATCTGTGATGGATTCCGTACAGGGAGAGACTCCATCGAGTAGGGCCCCTCGGGTGTGGGAATTGGTAGGGTAGGAGAGAAGTTTCTAAAATCGTGAAGGATGCAGCTAGAGGTGGGAGAGAAAATATCCTACCTGAGAGACTGCCTCACTCCTCGGGTCCTGGGGCGATCCTTGCAATCCGCTGGGGGCGTCTTCTTGGAGGTCCCCTGGGTTAGCCGGAGGGCCACAATGGAGAGGACGTTCTCGTGGACCGCCCCGCGATTGTGGAACTCCCTCTTGGAGGAACCTCGACTGGCCCTGGGTCTGCTGGCCTTCCACCGGGCCTGTAAAACCTGGCTCTTTGTCCAGGCCTTCGGGGAAGGGAGTGGGTAGGGGTGGGGGTGGGGTGGGGTTAGTTTGACTGTTCTTACCTTATTTAATTAGTTTTAATTTCCCTCTTTGTCTATGTTTTTATTGTATTGATTGTTTTATGATCTTAAAATGTAGAGTTGTGAGCCGACCCAAGCCATCTGTTGATGGGAGGGGGCGGGATATACATTTTAATATAAATCAATATAAAAATAAATAAAATACAATGGAGAATGTCCTAATGCTTCTCTCTGAATCTAGGGCAAGGCACCTTTTTCCTCTTGGGGGAGCACTCTGAAAATGAGTACACGTTTTGAGGGCCGCAAAGAAGTCAGGCTGAGGGATGCCTAAAGGGCGGCTAAGAAAATTTTGAATCAGAACATTTTCCTGTGCAAAATTTCCTATAGCCCTGGAAAATTTTCCGCAGAAAAATTTGGTAGCGGAAAATTTCCGACCGCACATCACTGGGGGTGGGGGTGGGGGGTGGAGCTCAGGCAAAGGAGGGTCTAGATCAGGGAGGGTGAGGAAACATTTTCTTTCCAGGAGTCACTTTGAAAGTTAGTACAAGCTCCGAGGGCCGCAGAGAAGTCTCAGGGCCATTTAACAGTGGCTGCACTCAAGAAAAGGAGGATCCAGATCATGACTCTGCCCCTGTCCGTGTCTGCAGGCCCCTCCTCTCTGCTCCCTTCCCCTTGAGCTCTGTTTTTCAGTGCTTGGGATGCAGAGCCAGGAACTGGGAAGGGGGCCATATAAAATCTTGTCACAGGCCGTATTTGTCCCTGGGGCCTGAAGTTCCCCACTCCTGATCTATGGGATACTAGGGTCGCCACCTTGGTACATTTTAAAGGAACCCTTATGAAAAATACATGTTGCAGGCCCTGAAACATGTATTTTTCATAAGGGTTCCTTAAAAATGTGCCGAGGTGGCGACCCTATGGGATACCCACACCTTGAATAGCCTCATGTGCATTTCTGGTCATGCCATTTCCAGAAGGGAAAGAATCTTAGAGGGTGGAAACAGAAGCGACTGTGCCGTGGCCTGGGTTGGGACGGGAAGCCGCCCGCCGCGCCCATGGCTTGGGCCGCTCACCACACATTCCTGTGTCCGGGCCGCTGGGGAGGGCGGGAACATGCGGTCGACCGGCCCCCGCCCCTGTGCTACGGCCAGTGCCCTGCCCCCTCACCATGACTGGCAGCTGTGGCAGCCAATGAGGGACGCCATGGCAAACCCGATCCGGGCTGGGGTCGTGGCGGGCCGTAGCACAGGTGATAGCCCGCGGTGGCTCACTTTGCCCTGGTCGGGCGGAGGCTAGCCTGGGTTGTGACCTGGAGCTAATCCGGGGGTGGAGGGGCAGAGCCCAGGCTAACGTCCGACACGGCCTAGGGCAATCCCGGGCCAACATCTGGCAGGCCCTCGTGTTGGTGGCTCACGGGTGAAACAGGATGACGACAGCTACATCCTCCCCAGACAGGGGGCCGTCCAGCCTCCTTCTGAAAACCTCCAGTGATGGCGAGAGAGCCTATGACCCCCCCCCCAGGCGACTTGTCCTGCTGCCGCGCAGCTCGGACTGCTAGGAAAGGTTTCTTGATATCTAACCAAAATCTCCGTTCCTGTAAGTTGAGTCCATTGTTTCTAGTTGTGCCCCCTGCAGTGACGCAGAACCGCGCCGTACCGCCTTCTTGTTGGCCGCCCTTGAGATAGTTCAAGACTGCGATCATGTCTCCCCGTAGGGCGTTTTCACACCGACACTTATTCCAGAGTCATTGAATGTCGTCCGGACTAGTTTGTCCGTCTGAACGCTGTCAACGGTGCTTATTAGTCCGGACTAAGAAATAAGTATGGTTGTTATCAAACCCCAATCACTGAGGTTTATAAGAACCGTTCTTAAAGTAGTCCGGACTAATGTCTATCTGAATTACTAGTGCTTATTAGCCTGGACTAGTTGACTATCCAGTACTCATTGCCACAGAGTCCCAACGGCAAGACCTGACAGACGCTCTAGGCATTTGATGGCATCTATGGTTTGTAGGGTCCCATGAAGTGACGTTTCAGTCACAGAAAATGTATTTTTTCATGTGTTCCTTAAAAAAGTGCAGAGGTGGCCACTCTAGCCAGTGCATGGTGGTTTGCATTGTAGGAGGATTGTGATTCTAACAGTGGTTGGGGAGCACAAATGCTAAGTCAGGCGGGGGCTTGGATTAAAGGGAACAGGGGAATTGAATTAAAGGGAATTAAAAGAAATAGGAGAAAGACTCTGGGCAGAGTCTTTCTCCTAGGAAGACTCTAGGCATTTTATGTCTTTATGGTTTGTAGGCTCACATGACGCGACATTTCAGTCACAGAAAATAAAGCGATGGGACGGCCGAAAAGCGGCGCGGGATTGAAATACAGTCACAGAGAATCTAAGAACCGTACTAACTGCAATGTTCTGTTCACACAGCTAGTCCAGACTAGAAATTAGTCCGGACTAGATTGTCCATCTAAAAGGTACCACTCTGTTAGTGCGGACTAATAAACACCGGAGTTTATAAAAACTAGTCCGGACTAGTTTCTCCGTGTGAAAACGCCCCTAGTCTTCACTTTGCTAGGCTAAACATATCCAGGTCTTTCAACCTTTCCTTGTAGGATTTGCCTTCCAGAGCCTTGGGTCACCTCCTCTGAACCCACTCCAATTTGTCAATGCTCTTAGTAGAACTAGAAGAGGTACAAAGAAATTCAATAAGGATGAACAAGGGTACGGAACAGCTTCTATATGAGGAGAGGCTTGATAGATTAGGTAAATAATTGATTAAAGTAATTAGGGCTCTTCAGCTTAGAGAAGAGACAGCTGAAGGCATAGGATAGAAGTTGACAAAATCATGAGTGGCATGGAACGAGTAAATAGGGAGTTGTTATTTACCAACTCTCAAAATACTAGAATTTGGCATCACTGTATGAAATTAACTGGCAGGAGATTTAAAGCAAATAAAAGGAAGTATTTTTGTTGCTCAATGTACAATGATGCCCCGTGGAACTCGCTGCCAGGGACTTTTGTGAAAGCCAAGAGGAAAACTGAGTTTGAGGAAAGATTGGATAAATTCTTAGAGGATACGTCCATCGATGGCTATTGGCTAAGTTGGTCAAAGGATGAGGCCTCTGACTGTTGGGATTAAATAGCAGGGCATGGGTCACTCCATTCAACCAAAATTGGCTGCTGCCAGAGTCTGAAATAATGAGTGTTTGCTGTTTTTTAAGGCAACGGGTTTTTTAATGCAGTGGTGCTTAGACTGGGGAGGTGTGGGGAGAAAGGGGACAGGGAGAGAAAGGAAGGTGGACGTGTGTGGGGGGAAGTGGGGGAGGGATCTCAGCTGCCGCAGGCAAGAAGGAAGGCAGGTGCAGTGTAAGAAGTTGGAGAATCAGCATTTTAATTGAGCTTTGCCGGTCTGAAATAAAGGCCATTTGGCAACTCAAGAAGGCCAAGTCAGTCTTGGGCAGATCCTTCTCAGTGATGGGGAGCCCATCCCAACGCCAAGAATGAGATGTTTTCACAAGGGCTTGGCAGGTTTTGTAACAGTTGTCTCATCCTCCCATCAAGAACAAAGAGCTTCCCATGTCAAGACGCACCGGGAGGTCCACATTTTCTCTTCAAGCTAATTCTCTGGCGAAGAAAAAGAGGTTACACCCTCAGTGCAAACATTGACTAATCCCTCTTCAAGAATGGCGGCAAGGGGTGACCAAGCAGCTAAGAGACGTCAGAATGTACAGCTGGAACATCACAATTTAGAAAACCTAGTCCGGCCTCCTGTCCTTCAGAGTAGTCTCAATTTATTCTCCTTCGGTTTAAGCCGGTGATATCTTGATTTCGGCAAAACATTTGACAGCAAAGTCTCCCATGATGTCCTTGTTGACAAGCTGGGTAAAGTGCAGGCTAGATGATAATACGGTAAGATTCGGTGGATTTACAGCTGGTTAAAGAACCATACTCAGAGCGCTCATCATACTGGAGGGAGGTATCGAGTGGGGCGCCTCAGGGCTTGGACCCGGGCCCTGGACTATTAAACATCTTTATTAATGACTTGAATGAAGGAGTAGCGGGGATGCCTGTCAAATTTGCAGATGACACAAAACTGGGAGGGACAGCTAGTCAGAAATAAAGTTCAAAATGATCTTGGTAGGTTGGAGAACTGGGCTGAAACTAATAAAATGAATTTCAACAGAGATAAATGTAAAGTTCTCCATGTAGGTAAGAAAAATCAAATACACAAGTATAGGATAGGGGTTACCTGGCTTGGCAGCAGCACGTAGTTCATCACAGCAGTGCGATGCAGCTGCTAAAAAGGCTAATGCAATTTTTGGAAGCATTAATCTCTGATTAATTAATTAATGCTCTGATCTCCCTCTGAACCCCTGTTTGAGCACTCCGCTCCTCTTCCATCCCCTCCCTCACCCTTCCACGCCTCCCCTGCTCCCCCAACTCCCTTCGTCCCTTCTCCCTCGCCACCCTGCACGCCTGGAACTCCCTCCCTGCCCTCATCCGCCTTGCCCCCTCCCTCCACACCTTCAAGTCCCTTCTCAAAACCCACCTCTTCCGCTCCGCCCTTCCTAACTCCTGCTAATCATCCCCCCCAGGATTATTCCCCACCTGTTATCTGCAAACTCCTATTTACTGTAACCAAGTCAAGAATGTGTATCTGAGCTCTCGCATCCTCATGAATATCACATCCCTTGTCTCTCCCTCTGTTCCCCCTTCTCTGTCTCCCCTCCCCCTGTCTTTAGATTGTGAGCTCCCGGGCAGGGACCGTGTCTATTTTATTCTCTGTAAAGCGCCAGGTACATTTCTGGAGCTATGTATAAATGCTTATAATAAATAATAATAATAATAATAATAATAATAATAATAATAATAATAATAATAAATAATTAATAAGCATAGGGTACTTTCAGATGTTACGAGATCACAGTCAACCACAGTGAACCACGGTCAATTTTGTAGTGGGGCCAAAGCGCCCTGAACGTCTGTTTGGCGGCCGCCAGATGTTCACCACGGTCGATTCCCACATGGGGTCAATTTCAACCACACTTTCGGGGCTCCCCGCGGGCCAAGCTCTGAAAGCATGGTCAAAGTGATTCCCGGCAGGAAGCAACAAAACGTAACGTCTGGAGGGCGATCACGGCCCGGGATCCCCGGCGGGATTCCGGGCTGTGGTCAAAGCGAGTGGGCGCAGCGGTCGCATTGGCCGCGGAGCCCGCCCGTCTCCCCAGAGGGCCGGCGGTGTGGGAGCGTGGGGGGTGAGGCCGTGCGGCTGCACGTTGTGCCGCGCGGCCCCGCCCCTTCCCAGTTTCCCCAGGCACGTCTGATATGGCCATAGCAGCAGGGCTCATCCCCTGCAGGTGAGCGAGGCTCCANGGGACGGCGTCACGTCTGAAAATACCCAACGTTTCAAAGTCACGAGAAGTAATAGTTCAACTCTATTCTGCGCTGGTCAGACCTCATCTGGAGCACTGGGTCCAGTTCTGGGCATTGCATTTTAAGGAGGACATTGACAAATGAGAACGGGTTCGGAGGAGAGCAACAAAGATGGTCAGGGGTCTGGAAGCCATGTCTTATCAAGAGAGGCTGAAGGAGATGGGTATGTTTAGCTTAGAGAACAGAAGGCTAAGGGGAGGGTGATAGCTGTCTTCAAATACAAGAAGGGCTGTCGCACAGCAGATGGCAAAGACGTGTTCTCTGCTGCCCCTGAGGGCAAGACTAGAAATAATGGGCTCAAATTACAGGCAAATAGATTTTGGTTGAACATTAGGAAGAATATCCTAACAGTAAGAGTTGTGTGACAGTGAAACAAATTGCCTAAGGGCGGCGGCGGGCTCTGTCGCCTTTGCTGGGGGTTTTCAAACAGAGGCTGGATGGCCCATCTGTCAGAGATGCTGTCGGTGCGGATTTCCTGCATTGAGCAAGGGGTTGGACTAGATGCCCTCCAAGTTCCTTTCCAACTGTATGCTTTGATGAGTCTTGATCTTTCATCCCATGTAATCCTATTTGGAGATTTATATACCAGTCCCTGGACAGCAGCAAAGCCATGCAAAAATCTCCCTCCGCAGCAACTGCTGTGTCAGCGACTCCCTCCTGCCAAATGTCTGGCCAACGATGAGCAGACTTGGGCTTTGCTGGGTCTCCGAGGGAAGGGCCTTTCCACAGTCGCCGAGAACGTCCCACCCGCCTTTGTTGTATGAACTAGATGGACAGATGGACCCTGGAAGTGAGTGCTCCTGTCTGACCTCAGAGGCTGCAACGGGACACTAAGAGGAAGAGGCGGGTCCTTCAGATACCCGCGGCCCAGCCATTTAGGGCTTTATAGGTCAAAAGCAGCAGCAAGGCTAGGGGAAGCTCGTGCAGACTGTAAAGCCCAGGTGTAAGGTGATCACACAGCAAACCACCCCCGAGAGAAAGAGGGATGTTGTCAGGGGCAGCTTGACAAGAATGGTAAAGCACTTTGAACACTGAAAGAGCCCTATTCATAATAATAATAATAATAATAATAATAATTATTATTATTATTATCAAACAGTATCAAATGATCATCAGTAATTATTCCTTATGAAATAATAATAAGAAAGTGCATTAACTAGTTGCTAGACAGAATTACAAACACTGAAGCTATAGATTTTGCAACGGCAGCGAAAACGGAGATTCCTTTCTGGAAACCGATGATTGGAATCAGACTATTTGGAATGGCAAATTCGTCTTATAGAACTAATTAAAAATAACAATTGGGGTTGGCAGCTGCAGGCCAACCCAGGAAGGGAATATCAGATCGCGGCGTCACAAACTAACGAAGCCAACGGGGGCAGAGCTAAACAGAGACCAGAGGAGGGGGCAAACATTTCTAAATCCGTTCTCCAAAATCTTTCCCACGATCAGCTGAAGTTCACAGATCCGCTCTTCTGAATGATGTATTATGAATCATCCCTCTTGTGTTTTCCCTTTGCAAAGCACTCTCCGGGACTTCTCGCGTTCTCCCTGGCAAGAAATCCATGAGGGAAAAGCCATTATTTCCCCCATTTTACAGATGAGGAACTGAGTCTGAGGGACAGTGACTTGCTAAAGGCCACCCAGGGAGTAAGGCTGCCCCCTTTGGTTGTTTCTTACCCGACACGTTTTGGCCTATGGGAGTGTCAGGTAAAAAACCACTGCAGGTGGCCACCCTACTAGTGAATTGAGACGGGATTTGAACAATGGTCTCCCCCAAGTCCAGCACTTCATCCCCTAGGTCACACTGGCTCTATGGGACTCCCCCCCCACCCCCTTGGTGACCTGTTCCACCAGCCAATTGTCCTTCTGGGTCAAAGATTCTCCCTTCTAATCTAATTTTTCATCTTTTATCCCACGTGAACCCAAACGAGACTTAAATACTGTCCCACGACCCCGGCCAGCAGCAAATCGCAGAGTCCTTGACATCGTCTCAATTGTACTTGTCAGCCCGGCCACAGAGGACGTGGCCGCAGTGTGGGCATCGCAGTGTGACACGCAACACAACTGGGCCAGAAATCTCAGCTTTCAGCTCATTTCAGCTCGTTCTCTCTTTGGGGCCAAGAGAGACGGCTCGTTGCTGCCCATCTCCTTAACAGCGGCGGCTGCTCTGATACTGGGAACAACCCAGCTAGCTCCTTTCTCTGGGTCTTTCCTGTGCTGAGTTAAACAACCCCGGGTTTTCCAGCCTCTCCTTGAACAGTTTCCAATCCAAGCTTGTTATCTTGGGAGCCCCAGGGATGCGTTTAGCATGTCAGCAACACTACTGCCCCCTGCTCTGTGTGTGTGTGTCCCTGCCGTCTCCTCCTGGATGGAGTAAGCTCTGGTGTGTGTCCCTGCTGCCCCCTACTGGAGGGAGTGAGCCCCATTGTGTGTGTGTGTGTCCCTGCTGCCCCCTACTGGAGGGAGTGAGCCCCATTGTGTGTGTGTGTGTCCCTGCTGCCCCCTACTGGAGGGAGTGAGCCCCATTGTGTGTGTGTGTGTCCCTGCTGCCCCCTACTGGAGGGAGTGAGCCCCATTGTGTGTATGTGTGTCCCTGCTGCCCCCTACTGGAGGGAGTGAACCCCATTGTGTGTGTGTGTGTCCCTGCTGCCCCCTACTGGAGGGAGTGAACCCCATTGTGTGTATGTGTGTCCCTGCTGCCCCCTACTGGAGGGAGTGAACCCCATTGTGTGTGTGTGTGTCCCTGCTGCCCCCTACTGGAGGGAGTGAACCCCATTGTGTGTGTGTGTGTCCCTGCTGCCCCCTACTGGAGGGAGTGAACCCCATTGTGTGTGTGCGTGTGTGTCCCTGCTGCCCCCTACTGGAGGACGTGAGCCCCACTGTGTGTGTGTGTTTTTGTGTCCCTGCTGGAGGAAGTGAGCCCCAAATATGTGTGTCTGAGTCCCTGCTGGAGGGAGTGAACCCCATTGTGTGTGTGTGTGTGTATGTGTGAGTCCCTGCTGCCCCCTGCTGGAGGGAGTGAGCCTCATTTTGTGTGTGTGTGTGTGTGTGTGTGTGTGAGTGGCTGCTGCCCCCTGCTGGAGGGAATGAACCTTGTGTGTGTGTGTGTGTGTGTGTGTGTGTGTGTGTGTTAACGGGAGAGGGGGGGAGGACTCTCCACAGACTAGAATGTTCCTTCCTGCGGGTGGGGGGAGTGACGTGTGGCCGTTCGACTGTGTTCCCAATGTCCCACCCCCGCCATGACGGACAGGCATGGCTGCCTGTTACATCAGCCACGGTTCACCACCTCGCCAGGGCTGGGAACACAATGTTCGCACCCAAATAGCCCCGTCACCCGCTGCCCGGCGCGTTCTGTGGGCCCGGCTCCAACTGAGCCCAGTTTCCCGCCTGGCTCTGTATTTAACCAGGGTAGGAACCGGGCCCACATCTCGCGAGTCACAAATAGACGGTCCACCGTGACGCTGGGCCAGCTGGGCAGAACTGGGCCGGCTTCACGTATGTTTTTACCCAGTGTCTCTCTGCTGGAGGTGGTGTGTGTGTGTGTATCTCTCTCTCTCTCTGCTGCCACCTTCTGGATGGAGTGAGTCCTGGTGTGTGTGTGTGTGTCTCTCTCTCTCTCTGCTGCCACCTTCTGGATGGAGTGAGTCCTGGTGTGTGTGTGTGTGTCTCTCTCTCTCTGCTGCCACCTTCTGGATGGAGTGAGTCCTGGTGTGTGTGTGTGTGTTCCTGCCTGTTCTCTCTCTCTCTCTCTCCTGCACGGGCGGGATGGAGTGAGTCCTGGTGTGTTTGTGGAGCAGAGAGAAGAAACATTTCGATAGAAATAAGCCAGTCGCTAGTCTAGGGAGGGATGTGTGCGCACGCGGAGCTGCTGCTAGAGACAGTCGTTCAGGGGAGAGCTCTCCTCCTTGGGCCAAATCCTGTTGGGGTGAATGAAGGTGCTTTCTGTCCCCCAGCCGGGCGGGGAGTGTGGCATAACGGAGCCCACTGGGTTTCGCCCCAGCCTCCTGGCACCCCATTACCCACTTATTACTGGCCTCTTAACCGCTGCCACCACCGCAGTGCTTATTATTTATACAGGTTCCTGCCTCATCCCACTGAGGAGAATGAGACCCCATCTGCTTCTTTATACCAGCCCAGCTCGCAAGCTGGAGTAAAACCAGTTCCCAGGTTCTGCCGCGTTGAGCGTGCAGAGGCGTATTAGCTAACACACACACAGACACACGGATCCTTTACATCAAAAGAAAGAAAACTTTACTGATAACATAAACCCCTCATCACAGGCTACAACCGTGTGAGGCAATTTGAATCCTTGAGCAAAAGTAATTGATCAGAACTGTTTAGGCATGATAGCCTTTTTAGAAGCATCTAGCCTAAACTGGTCCCTCAGATCTAACATTCATTTACTCACTGCTTGAAGTGCGCCTTTGCCTTGCAGCAAAGGGGTCCAGTCCTTAAGTTTCAGTTTAGTCCATATAGGCCTGGAGCCATTCCCTCAGCCCCTCAGCCCCAAGTCAGTGTCCGGAGCACACAGAAGACAAAATGGAGAGCGACCCTCGAGAGGTGTGGCTTTTCCTTTTTAAAGCCCCCTACCCCCTCAATGGTCATTGGTGTTTGGTAAGTCACCTGGCTGTACCTTTCTCTCGGATTGCGAAATCCTGCCATGCGGCTGGTTGTGAAATCAGGCCTAGCAGTACCTGGAAGCCAGGGTGTCAGTGAAGGTCAGCTAGAAGGTCAGGGAAGCTGCAACTGGTGGCAGGTTCTGCCACAGGGAGCAGGTCAGGACTCCGTCTGAACGAAGGCAGCGGGACAGGTGTATCGCCATGAGAACAGCCCTGGGGAATGGGCTGGCCCCGCAAACGTCAATAGTGGTTATTTGTAGTGGTGGGACCCCGGACCCATTACCGGCTACCGGATTTACCGGTTACCGGTTCTGGGAAAACCGGATTCCCGGATTAAATCCGGTATACCAGTACCGGATTTAATCCATTGGTTTCAATGGGGCGCTGTGTCCCCATTGAAACCAATGAAATATCCCTCCCCCTCCCCCTCCCAGGCTGCGCGGGTGGAAGGGGGGACACCCCCCACCCACCCTGCCCAGCCTGGCTTTTTGTTTAAAAAAAGAACAGAGT
>QEPC01012307.1:311637-324346 GCA_003113815.1 Sphenodon punctatus
GTGGGTGCGTGATGGGTGGAGGTGGGTGTTGCGCAGATGTGTATAAGAGACAGGCCTAAGGCAGCGCACCCCACCTCGGTAGCAGTGGCCGGTGCAAGCAGTGTATAAGCTAGAATGGGAAAGCGTGGGGGGAAAGTGTGCAAGGAGAGTGTACAAGCGGATATCGCTTGGGAGATTGTGCCAGTGGATGTGTGAGAGACCGCTGATAAAAGTGTGAAACCACTCAGAGTCTTCACAGGCGTCGCAAGTGTTTGTGTTTCGTGTCATTTCGGGAAGTCCTGTTAGTCAGCCGAGGCGGGGCTGACAAACAGCTTCTCCAGCACGACCAAAGAGGAGTTGGTGGAGGAATATTGCAGCAGCAGGAACTTGGCGACAGCAGAGCAGCTCATCCAGAGCATCATACAGCAAGGCCTGCTCGCCTCTGAACGTACGGGCCAGAGGCATCAGGAAGGAGGCGATGGAGATGCAAGTAACCCTGCATCTAGGGGGCGCTAGTAGGGACACCCCCACCCCTCTAGGGGGCGCTAGAATCCAGTTCCAGCAGCAGGAGCAAGAGGCATCCGGGAGGGAATTGACAGCTGCTCAGAGGGAAAAGAAGTCACCCTGAGAGCCCAGAAGGAAATCGAGGCCGCTCAGGAGCACATCAAGCTGAAGCAACTTTGGCCGCAAGAGGCGGACACTAGACCACGCTAGCACCAGCGGTCTCTGGGGAATACTGCCGCTGGACACCCTCACCCCGTCCCTACACCCAGTGCCAAGCACCGAGTGATTCACCAACTCACCCAACTGGTGAATGAGGAATCCGGATGCATCAAGGAGTGTTTCCTCCTCCTTTGAAACAATCTGGCAGGAGAAACTGCTGCCTCCAGGAGGATCTGTGGGTGCCCTGCCCATCACATGCCCCCTAGAGGGGAAAGGATCTAGATCCTATTTCCCGATGTCCCCCACCCCCTGAGCCAGCCAGTCCTTGATTGGAGCCAGGGCCCCCTAGAGGGGAAAGCTCCCAGATCTCATTCCCTGATTGTTCCCCCCCCCCCCTGCCCCGACATGGCGTCAGAGGGTAATTTCAGACGTTACGATACCACGGTCACCGACAGTGAATCCCCTGTGGTGGCCAATGGTACCGTAACGTCTAAAGGGATTTCCGCCAGATGTTCACCCCAATGAATACCTGGCGGGAATCTCATTGACCACGCTTTCGGACCTCCGGTTTCCCGGAGGTCCGAAAGTGTGGTGGGATCGGGCCTCAAGTGTGGTCGGATTGGCCATGGTCCCGGACAGGTCGCAGGTAACGTCTGTTACAGTCCGGTCGCAGTCTGGTCGGATTGTGGCCCTGGTCACGCTCTGGGATCGGGCGCAGCGGCTGGATTGGCCGCTGCACCTGCCCGTCTCCCGGAGGGCAGCCGGCTGGGGGAGCATGGAGGGGCGGGGCTGTGTGGCCGCACATCACGCCGCACAGCCCCGCCCCCTCCCCGAGCCCCAGGCAGAATCAGGTCGGCACGTCTAAGGGAGGGCCGGACTGATTCCTGACCGGGATCCGAAACGGATCCCGGAGCGTGATTCAGCGTGGCGGGCCTGGCAGTTACCCAGATAGTCCTGGATCGGAGCCAGCTCCAAGCTGAGGGGAAAGGCCCCCTATCTCTCCAGGTGCTGAGGTAAAGGTGAGGCAATCACCGATAAGAGCTGAGCAAACATGGGTGGTGTTGATGCACACTTGGTCCCGGGACAGTAGCCGGGAGCTGGGGACGGCAGTGAATGCCTCTGGTCTGTTGGATTGAGACCCCTTTGATCCTACCCCACAGGCTGGGGGGATTTGCGATCTGATCCGCGCTGCCCCACGTGCCTGTTAAAGACTCGAAGAACCTAGAAGCAGCATGGGACGGAGTC
The DNA here is from genome assembly GCA_003113815.1 of Sphenodon punctatus. NCBI lineage: Eukaryota > Metazoa > Chordata > Lepidosauria > Sphenodontia > Sphenodontidae > Sphenodon > Sphenodon punctatus. The sequence continues at coordinate 313,525 of QEPC01012307.1, forward strand.
TGATCTTCCGATTCTCTCTCTTGCTCTGCGTGGCGCCTGGTGAGTCCTGCACGTTGTAAGAAAGCCAGGGAAATATTTATTTATGTATTTATTTAAATTAATTAATTCCTTAATTAAAAACATTTAATATCCTGCCCCTCCTGCCAAGGCAGCTTGGGGTGACTTACAATACACAAGTCCTTTTTACACGGACAGGGGTGTGTGTGTGGGGGGATGAGTGTTTTGGCGTGGTGGGTGGAGGTGGGTGTGTGGCCCTTTACACAAACACACACCCACCTCCACCCATGGAGCCTCCTTTGGTTTTCCGGAGGGCTCCGTGGGCGGAGGTGGGTGCGTGATGGGTGGAGGTGGGTGTTGCGCGGGAGCGCGCACGCATCCCGCTGGGTGAACACCGAACGGACACCCATTCCCCCGACCCACCGCCATCCGTTTACACAGACGCCCCCCCCCGGGCACAGCCACCCAAACACCGAGTGGCGGGAGGGGGGGGGGGCTCCAGTCTGGGACTGGCTGGCTCGGGGGGGGGGGGGGGCATTGGGGAATGGAATTGGAGGCCTTTCCCTACTAGGGGGCGCCGGCTCTCATCTAGGATTGGCTGGCACTCAAGGAGGGATCTGGGAATGGGATCCGGGGCCTTTTCCCTCTAGGGGGCACCGGCTCCGATTTGGAACTGGCTGATTCAAGGGAGTGTCAGGGAAGGGGATTGACAGCAGGGCTTGTTGGCAGACAGGGACACACACACACACACACACACACACACACACACACAGAGACTGTGTCCGTCTATCTCACAGGCTGCCTGTCTGTCTTTCTCCCTTGGTTGTAGCTGGCTGCCTGCGCTGCCACATGTGTGAAGTGGCCAATTCCTACGAGGGCTGCATCTGGGGTGGAGCGATGTGTGAGGCGTGGCCCAACCAGACCTGCCAGAGCCGCGTTGCTGCCTTTGGTGAGTCCTGGGGGGTGGGGGACGCTTTCCTCTCCTCGCTTCCCGGCAGCTGGATGACTTCTTGGTTGATGGGCCGGTGGGTGGGGCCAGCAGGAACTGGGGCCGTCAGGGGGTGGAGTGGCATAAAAACTTCACACTTACATAATCCGTGGAATAGAACCCACCATGAGTGAAACAACAGCAACTGTTTTCAGAATGAAAAAACAAACGAACTAGACAGTGGTGGTGGGGAGGGGCAGGCAATAGGGAGCAAAATGCAAAGCTCTGTGTGAAAAAAATCAAAAAGGGAAAACCAGCATTTGCTCCCGTAGATCAGGCACTTAAAGAAAAAAGAAAAAAAAAGGTGTCTCAAGGCTTCAAGTCTGTTTTAAATAAGGGGACGTTATATGTATGCGTGATTTCATTCAGTTTTCAAATTTGCAGTTTTCAAAAGAAGAATCCCTTCAGAAGAGAAATGCTGAACGTACCAGGGATGTGAGAAAAGCTTCAGGAGAAGTTTGGGGGGCGGGGCACTTAATATACATCAGAGAATCCACACGGGTGTGGGTGTGGGGAGAACCCTCACATGTGCCCTGGCCCCTGACCAGGAAATGCTACAGGGTGAGCTCAGCCCTCAGTACACACCAGAGAACCCACCCTAGCAGGGAAAGGCTCCAAAAATGCCTGACTGGGTGCTTTTAGACGGACGGCTGCCCCAGCCCGCTTCACCCCCGGAAGCACTCGCCAGATGTGGAAGCAGGGCAGGCTGCGCCTTCTCTGGGGGAGCCCTGCTTTTGGCATCTCAGAATATCCCGGAGCACCACCAGGTTGGTGGGTCGAGTGGGCCAAACCTGGGGCATCACCCCGAGGCAGAGCTGCGGTCCGTAGAGTTGCAGGCACCAGCCTAGAGCATCGGGCGACTTGCCCGCAACATTGTCTTCCATCTCTCTGTGCATTTGCATGTGTGCCAGCAAGCCCCCTTCCTCCCCAGTGTGCCAGCCGGCCGGCTGTCTACTGAGGGGAGGGGGGAAAGGCGGAGCAGCCCCAGCCCCTCGCCTTTCATGTCTGAGTGGTGCAGAAGGAAGGCGGCTGGGGCCAGGCCAGTCTGGCTGTGGGGAGTTGGGGGACAGGAGAGTGAGGTGGGGAGCGCAGGAAATGGGGTGTCACCCCTGTCCTCCAGCCTGAGTCTGCAGAGAGTCTGCTACAGAAGCTTAGGGCAGAAGGCCAACTAAGTGCCCCATTCAGATAGTGAATTTAGAAGCACTTAGATATTTGTGGCCGTGGCTTGATTTTGGCAGGAGAGGCTTAATCCCAAATGGGAGTGACTAAAATATTGGGGTGTGTGGCTTTTATATGGGTGGGTTTAATTGGGAGTGGCTTGACTCCAGTTAGGGGCAAAGTTAAACTGATAGACGTGACAAAATCCCAGCCCAAACAGACGAGGCCTGATCCCTCTTTCTCTCCCCAGGCCCCCTGTTCACCTTGGCTTGGCTCGGTTGCGCCCCACGGGGACCTCCCTGTGACACCCCTGACCTGAGCGACTCCTTCTTCGGGTTCAACTACAACGTCACCTGCTGCGACAGTTCTGACTTCTGCAACGGGATCCCCCAGGCCAAGCACCGATGGCCATGGAGTGGGGCCTGCTGTGGGGTGCCCCCAAATGCTGCAGGGGTGCTGCTCGGGGTGCTGGGGCTCATGGCGGTGCTCTGAAGGACCCTACAATAACACAATAGCTTCCAAGAAACCCTGCAAGAACAAATCAACCACAGAACTCCTGAGAGAGCCTACAATAACATCGCCCCCTTCCCGAGAGACTCCACAGTAACACTCCAGCTTGGAGAGATCCTACAGTAACACATGGAGTAAAGAAATTAAGTCGTAGCTATTCTGTGCTGTGTTTCCTCCACAGTTTTACGGCTTGGCCCCAACACCCACCCACAGCTCCTTTCAGCGGAGGCAACAGGGACACACATGCACACACCCACACACACAGAGCAGAGCTCCTTCCAGCAGGGGGCAGCAGGGACACACATATACACACACACACACAGAGACACACAGCAGAGCTCCTTCCAGCAGGGGAAAGCAGGGAGGGACACGCACATACACACACACACACACACACACACACACAGAGTTCCAGCAGGGAGCAGAAGGGACACACACACACACACACACACACAGAGCAGAGCTCCTTCTAACAGGGGAAGCAGGGACACAAACACACACACACACCATGAAGCACCAGTGGGACAGACACATGACATACTTAGTTCTATTCTGGACTCCGTGGGGCAACGTATGGATGCGAATACCTTGAATATGGATCTGGGGGCTGGGAGTTGGGATTCATTTCTGAAGGGGTAGGTTCCCAAGAGTGTGTGGTCCCCATGGACAGAGATGGGTCTTGAATCCATAAATACTTTATTTGGAATAATTTGTACCCAGTTCCCTTCCCTCCCTCCTGTCCCCTGCCAGGTTCCCTGTCCCAGAATTTCCCCCTCTCCTCTGGGACAGGGCCATTTCCATCCCCACCCCATTGGGCGGTAGCCTTGTGAGTCCTTCTTCTCCCCTCCTGCCATTGGACGATGCTGATACGCCAGCAATTGACAAATTTGATACTCCATCTTCTGCCCTTATTCCACTAGAAGAGCCCATTGACCAGTCAGATGCCCCCGCTTCTACTCCTGCCCCACTGAACTGCCCTGTTGACTGTCCCTCTTCCCTCATGCCATTGTCTAGTTTGCCTTCTGTTCCTCTACTCCCATTGGATGTTGCCTCATTGGTTGATGATATTTCATTTCTTTCCCCATTGGATGAGTCTGTTAACGCACTGGTGGGTCTTTCCTTTCCCATTCTCCCATTGGCCAGTTCCCTTCTCCCATTGGCAGATAATACCCATGACACAACACGTTGTTTCACAATTGCTCTCATGTCATTGGATGCTCCTTCTTTTTCCTTTGCCTCATTGGATGGTCCCATTTCTGCCCTTTCTCCACTTGTCAGTCTCTTTCCTCCAGTGGATGGTCTTTCCTTCCCTCTTCCCATACTGGATGTCCCTTCTTCTGCCCTGCTCCCATCAGATGGCCCTATCTCCAGTCTTGCTCTACCAGATGGTCTTGTTGCCCTTCTGGAAGATTTCCTCACCCGATTGGATGGCCCTTCCTCTGCCCCTCTAGCCCTGAAAGACGTCCCTGCTTTGCTTTGTCTCCCACTGGATGTTCCCACGAACCCAGTGGATGGACGGGCCTCCCCCAATACCACCAACACTTCCCTTCGGCAATGATTGTCCCCAATGACGTTGGACACAGAGACCCAGCTCTCTCCATGGCCGGAGACCAGCTTGAGGGTTTTCCCATCACAGTCAACAAAAACAGTGGTGTTGGTGCGGAGTGTTGGGGACAGGGCCTTGAACTCCTGCAGGGCTCGCTTGAGGCAGGCCCGGAGATCGGGTGAGCAGCCCCTCATGCTGTTCATCTCTTTCTGGACCTTCAAGAAGTTCTCCAGGGTGAGGGGCAGAGGGCGGCACTTCAATCTCTCCAAGTAGACATCAAGACCAAAGGCATGGACACGGTAACAGGGTCTCCCATCCGTGAAGGAGACGTGGATCTTGGACCTTCCTTTTCCGGCAACGAAATCCAAGCAGGAACTGCCACATTCAATGGTCAACCAACCATCTTCCTTCACTGAAGGAGGTTCCTTGGACAGCTCTTTCCTGGCAGCATCCAAGCAAGCTCGGAGCTCTCTAGTGGCCTCTCCCCATCTCTCCAAGTCCTTCTTCACGGCAGCCAAACCCTCAGCGTTTAGTGGTGCCGGCGAGAGGGACAAACGAGCCAAATAGAGCTCAAAGCAGGAGACCTGGACGTCATAATGGGTTCTTCTCTCCAGCCAAGATACCACAATCTTGTTCTCTCCTTCTCCAGAGATGAACTCCATCTGTGTCCTTCCCCCAACCTGGACGGCCAATGTGGCATTGTCTTGGAGACGTCGCGGCTCACGAGGAAACTCCCGTATAGCATGATCCAAGCAAGCTAGCAACATCTCAGCTGCTTGGTGATGGGACCCCAAGCTCCTCTGTATGGAGAGCAAGCTTTCCAAGCTCAGAGGGACTGGTGGGGTGGGTTTCCGGAGACAGGGACCCATAGGGAGCTATGGATGCTGTAATTCAACATATCCCCTCAATAATGATGACAATGATGATCTTTCAAGACCTAGAGAAGAAAAGGCATGTCTTGGAGAGGGAGTTGTTTGTTTCTATGCAAAGGGGTGGGGAGGTGACTTCAGGACTCGTGGGTTCTCTGGGAGGGGAGTGGGGGCTAGTGGGTTAGAGCAGGGGGGGCTGGGAGCCAGGACTCCTGGGTTCTCTGGGAGGGGAGTGGGGACTAGTGGGTTAGAGCAGGGGATCTGGGAGCCAGGACTCCTGGGTTCCCTGGGAGGGGAGTGGGGGCTAGTGGGTCAGAGCAGGGGGGCTGGGAGCCAGGATTCATGGGTTCTTTGATGGAATATTTACATTACTGATAATTACACTAAGGTACAATGGAAATTTGTTCTGAATGAATTAATCAAATAAATCATTAACAATTATGTTAATGTAAACATAACTTATTGCAGCTGAGAGCTTCAAACATTATATTTTCCCTGTAGAAGGCAGTAGAGGCAAAGGATGGGAACTGTGGGGCAGTGGCAGAGCCCAGGGAGCAGGGGTTGTGGATTGAGTGGCAGCAGCAGAGCAGGGGGGGAGCCCAGGGCTGGAGTAGCAGGATGACAGGAATGGGATATATGGGGCTACAGGTGCAGGTGGGGGTCAGGACTGAAGGACACTTACTTACCTCTGACTTCTCCCTTCCATGTGTGTGGTGGAGGGGGGTGGGATGGAATGTGGTTTGGATTCTTATTGGTCAGTGGAGCAATGATGTCATAGTCCCATCCGAGGGTTCCATCTCGGGTGCGGGTCCTTAGGAGGGGTGCATAGAGGTGTTGCCAGGGGAAACCAACCTACCGCTCCCTCCCACGCCCCCTCCCAGCTAAATGGATTATCCGTGTGGATCATCCCTCCTGAAAACAACCTACCACTTTTGTCAAACGTTGTCCCCAGCCTCTCACCCCCACAGAGAGGGCTCACCAAGGCTTCCCCTACTGTCCTGTCATTCAGGGTCCCCTGTTCCCTCGTGCACCTGCGACTTCTCAACGTCAGGAACGTCTCCCTGTCCCTCCTCTGTCTCCTCCCCCTTGTCTCCCCTAGATTGTATTCCCCTCGGGGCAGGGACCTGTCTCTAATTAAGGATTGCCTGGTGCCAGGTGTACATTGCTGGCGCTATATAATATAACAGTAATAATCCCAGCTGGAGGGCTTTGAGGAACCCCACAAATCCCCCCCCCCCTCCGATAATGTCACCCACACAGAAAATTGTGTCAGCTCAACCCCACATAAGCGGAGTGATTGATTCAGCGAATTTAGCAATGGCTTGGAATTGGATGGCGGAGCTTTGCTGATGAAGAGGACCAACCCGGATTGACTACGGCATTATGCAGCTAGTGCAGAATGCCGCGGCTCGCCTGCTATTGGGGATGGGTCGCTGGGAGCGCATGACACCGGTGCTCCAAAGTTCACACTGGCTCCCTCTAGCTTTCCAGGTACAATTCAAGGGGCTGGTTTTGACCTTTAAAGCCTTAAACAATCTGGGATGCACGTATCTGAGAGACCGCCTGTCCTTCCATGCCGCATTGCAGCCCCTGTGATTGGCCGGGAGCGCCTCCCCGTGGGAACTGGCGGTCAGTCTTGTTCGTACGACAAGGGCTCGCAGGGAGGCGTTCTTATTTATTTATTTATTTTCACCATTTATATCCCGCCTCTCCTGCCTAGGCGGCTCGAGGCGGTTCTTGGTTGCTGCCCTGATGTTTTGGAATTCCCTTCCCCCAGAAGTTCATTTGCGCCCGAGCGTCTCCTGGAGGCGGTGGAAGACTTTTTTTTGTTTGCAAAGGCATTGGGTGGGTGGGGATAAACTGGGGACTGGGATGGTTTTGAGGCTTGGGAATGGGGTGGTGGTATTGGGTGGGGTTGCGGTAGGGTGCGGTGGGGTTAAGAGTTTTTTTGAATTTTACTGTTTTTATGATTTGTGAGCCACCCTGAGCCTTCGGGAAGAGCAGCATAGAAATTTAAATAAATACATAACCGACCGACTGGCGCCGACTGGAATCAGAACGGCGGTTTCTTACCGAACCGGATGCTCACACCTCAAAATGGGCAAACATCTCCAGTTGCCAACCTTCCTGGCCAATCCTCTAAACCACTCAGTTACTCTGCTCAGGTAGCTGGATGACCACCGCAACAGCCTATTACAAGGGGTAAGACCAGGGCTTCATTCTGGGAGGGGCAGGTTGCCAGGGCTGTCGGGGGGATGCCCCCCTGAAGGCAGTTACCCCCAACCTGGGACCTAGCCCTGTGAGGATTCCTAGTGACTCTCTCACATGTCTACCCTCCCCAGAGCACCGTCGTCATAGCAAGCTCGATGCTACCTCTAAGGGATCGTTTTTATTTATTTATTTATTTATTTATTTATTTATTCAGATTTATTCCCCGTCTTCCACAGAGTTGGGTTCCTCAAGCCAATGCTTCAGGATGAGAAAGAGTTAGTAGCTTCTCATCTTCGGTCTGCAACCTCCTTGTACCGCAGTGGTCTCAGGGACTGGGAGCGGGAGACCCTTCAGGGGCTTCCATGGTAGCGCCAAGACTGGCTACCAGTTCTGAATTCTGACACGTTTTCTTCATTGGCCTTTCGTCTCCTAGTTGGATTTTTCCATTGGATTTCCAGAGGTTTGCAGCCGTGGCGGTCTGCCCAGCAGCACCATTTTGATTTCCTGCAGTGTTTTTTTGTGTGTGGCAATTCTTTATTCTTCAGCAACTGCTCGCTAACAACTTCCATCTTCCTCTCTCCTAAAATGAAAGACATTTGATGTGTCCCCCCCTTTGATGACCTGTTTTGTGATTTTCCATGCTTTGCTCTGTCCTTCTTGGCCTCTTTTACTTGAGACTCTTGGTTCCTCTTCTCTTCCGTTTCTGACTCAGGAGTGTTTTCAATGCCTTCTGAACAAATGAATTAAACTCTAGCACGGCTTGATGCTGTTTCTTTAGGATCTTGAAAATAAGAAAGGAAAAAATTAATCCCATCAGTTTCAGAATTTGAGAACCGGGACTTTGGTAGTGCATGATTTGATTATCAGAAATACAGACAGGTGGGTTTGTGATGACCATGAGAACTGCATGCTCAATTGTCTGCTGGATATGAGGGTAGTGTTGAGGTGGGGAACCTCCAGTCTGGGGGCCATTTACGACCCAGAGACACCTTCCCTGACCCCAGTTTCCTGCAGACCCCTGGCCACACTCCACAGGCTACTAGCTGCCAGATGGCTGTGGAACACCCCCCTAGTCTACCTTGACCCCTAGTAAGGAGAACATGTTCCTTTTATAGCTACACACTTTCTCACCCTTGGGGTAACGGATCTTGTATATCGTCTAGGTAGAATTTTAGAGAGTATTGGGGAGGAGCCGCTTGTCGTGGTACAGGTGGATACCGAGGACGTGAGATTCTGGAAGCCAAATTGAGGCAGCTACGAAGGAAATCCAGGACCTCCATGGGAGCATTCTCTTTAATGTTTTCCACTTCTGTGTGCAGGGCCGCGGAGACAGGCAGAGCTCCAGGGTCTCAATGCGTGGATGAAACAATGGGTAAAAGGACGAACCTATAAAACCCACCTCCCCATCAAAAGGCTAAACTGATCAGTTCCCTTTGTGCAGTGCGTCTGCCAGGGGTTTGTGGTTGGCACTGTCCAGCACCTGCGTGCCCCCTTCCAGAGCGTAGGCCTCTCTGTAGTAGGGATGGGCGTTACGGATTTGGATTAATCTGTAACTGTCTGTAATGGTCCATAACGGATTAATCCACAGTGAACTGCAACACACCTACCAGTTAGGGATCTGGAGTTACGGATCCAGATTTCCTCCAGCCCCATTCCCCGGGGCCCTGGAGTGGTACTTCCTGGCATCGGAGGGCTTGATTGAAGCGCTGCTGCTCCNCTGCTCGGTGTTCCGGGTCGTGCATGTGCAAAATGGCTGCCGGGCCCCCGCCTTGAACCGAAATGGCTATTTTGCACATGCACGGTCTGGACGAGGGTTCGTGCCACAGCGAGGGCACCTACTGGAGCCAGCCCCACATTGGCAGTGACGGTGCTTCAATCCAGCCCTCCAAGGCCGGTAAGTACCACTCTGGGGCCACGGGGAATGGGGGTGAGGGGAGGTCAGGCCCACTGTCCTGGGGCTAGGGATGGGAGTACGGATCGGTTTCCTATTGACTTCAATGGGAAAATCCGAGTCCGTAAATCCAAATCAGTAATTAATCCAATTTAAAAAAAAAAATCCGAATCTGGAAATAATACGAACCCAAAAATGGATCTGCACCCCCAGACCATCCTACCCTCAAGCACAGAAAGTGTGAGCTCAGGAGAAGGAGCCGAGAGGAGAAGGGCACGCACACCAGGACTGGAAAGGGAGCTTTAGCACCGTTCCATGGCCTAGACCCTCTCCTCCCTTTCCCCGCCCTGAATGCACCCCCCTCCTCCACTTCTACGTGGTCCTTGGAGCTGGCCCTAATTTTTGAAATGGCCCCTGGGAAGGAGAACGTTCTAGGTGGCTGTCCGCAAATCGATGGTGCTGAATGGGGCAACAGACGGACGGGCGTGGAGATGCCGCGTGAGTCCCCCCAGCAGATGGGAAGCAGTGCCGCGCTTGGCCGTTGTCCTGGGTTTGGCCAGCCTACTCCGCGTGGCATGCTCCGGGATCCTGTGGAGCACACCCTGCTGGGCTGCCTTGGAGAAGCCCCAGCTGGCTCCGTGTCGCACATCTGGCGGGCGCTCTTCACACCAGCCGGTAAACCTGAGGGGGTGACGGGGGGATCTGTCAGCAAATCCGGAGCTGCTGCCCGACTTTCTACACCGAATGTGTTTGCACAATCTCCTGCCACAGAAATAGGAGTAGCGAGCTGTCTGTGGAGTTGTGTGGCCGGTTCCAGGTTTGTCTAAGGTGCTCCTCTAAATCCCTAGGGTTGTTGTTTATATCCTATGGCAACTCATGTCCATGTGACCCAGAGCCCATACGCAGCCACTGGAATCTCAATGTTAGGTAGGTACAGAACATCACATTTACCTTTCTTGGACTGCGCTGGCCATTCGGAAAGGAGAATGCTCTCGGAGATTCCTTGGGAAGGGGAGGAAGACGACTATTAATGCCTAGCTACGTCCGTACAATGGAATCCACTTAAGTACAACTTGCATAACTTGAATTCCAGGATAAGTTGAACTTGTCTTTCACAACCGCTAGGGCAGGGACACCAGAGGGAATTCCCATTTTGTTTTTGGTTTTTGGTGCGGTTTTAAGTTAATTTTCAGATTTAAATACGGTTTTGTTTTAGGGTTCTGTATTTAAATCCTTTAAAACCTAAAAAATAAAATAAAAACTGTGCATGTGCAAATGGCCGCCAGCCCATTCTGCGCTTACGTGTCCTTTCCCAAAATGGCACCGGCAGCATCGATGCCATTAGAGAAAAGGGTAGCCCAGTCTGGAGGTAGGGATCCCCCGGGCCTCTGAAGTGATACTTAGCAGTTTGCAGCCTTGGAGGGCTTGAGCTCCAGCAGACTTCCTCGCCACGGCATCTTTCCTGCTCCGGTTCGTGCATGTGTAAAATGGCCGCCGCCCTTAACCAAAAAGGCGGCGGCCAAAATGATGTCACCACCATTTTGGTTAAGGGTGATGGCCATTTTGTGTGTGCACAAAATGGCCCCGGTGGCCATTTTGTACATGCACGATCTGGAGGGAGGAGGACACCGCAGTGAGGGAGCCTGACAGAG
>QEPC01012307.1:344279-354304 GCA_003113815.1 Sphenodon punctatus
GAGAAGGCCTTTGACAGGGCAGAGCCGGAATGTTTGTACAAAATAGTATAACACACAGGAATCAAAGGCAATTTTATAAGAGCAATCAAAGCCATCAACTTGAACCCCAGATCAAGAATACTAATCAATGGCAAACTATCAGACCCATTCCCCCTAACCAGAGGGACCAGACAGGGCTGCCCACTCTCTCCCCTTTTGTTTAATATTACTTTAGAACTCTTAGCATGTGCCATTGTTGGAAAATGGTTTTGGCCCAACAAAGATGCCAATTTCCTTGCTACCATGTAACCAAAGCAAAAGTGGTTCTTTTAACACAAATATGCCAGAACAAGACATTGAATGCTATTGTAACCCATTCTTTGTTGAAATGTAACCAAAGAACACTGGATGTATAATCATGATGCTATAACTGAAAGAAACTTTTGTGTAAGCCACTATGTTCATTTAAGATTACATAGAATGTTAAGTTAGGTAAGGTATTAGTTTGGTTTTGTTGTTAAGACCATATAGAATGTTGTAAGTTAATTAAGACATTAGTTAGCATATGCATTGATTCATTGACTTAGATAAGGGATAAATGTGTGAGGAGTAAACGGTCAAATGATCAGAGAGGAAGTAAATTACAGGATAGTATGTGAACTGGTGTGAAGGAGGCAATATTCCTGTCTATTTGGTGCCTGAGAGAAAGCAGAGACTTTGTGTTCCCAAGCAAAACTGAATAGTTTATAGCTCACAGGGACAGCGGGAAGGTCAGAGGGCTGATAACAGAACCAAATGGTACCAGAGAACAAGATGACTCAGTCAGACAATAAGGCGCCTCCAAGAGGGGGTGTCATGGGGTGCCCAGGGCCAGGAGTCAGGCCCTCCCTCCGGAAGGAGGAGGGGTAGGACCCTTTTTGGTCAGGGAAACCCCTAAGCCAATGGCTGAGCAGAAGGTACCCCAGATCTGAGCAACCAATGGGAATGCTCCACAGGTTTAGCACTGACAACCCCGCACTCTGGATAATCATAAGGCTGTCACAGCATAAAAGGCCAGTCCCTAGACAGAGAAGTTGCCTTCACGGTCCTCGATCGCCATCCCTCAGGGGAACCGACGAGCTCGGTGATCCGCCCACTTTGGAACTCCTCTCTCTAGGGAGTTCTACAACTGCTTCTCCTGGGCCCCCACCCTGCCTCTCCTTTTAAGACCAGACCTGAGACCTCTGACACACAAGAACTCATATGCATGCATTTATGTGTGTGTGCTTGTTGTTAGAGTAGGTGCAGGATTATATGTTAAAGGTGCAAATGCTTCAGTTATAATTGGTATGTTAAATGGTGTTGCTCATTGAATAAAAGATCTATTTGATTGACAAAAGACTCATTCCTATAAAATTAGAAGAGGAGTAATTCCCCACCCTCTCTTAACAGTAGTATTTTCACTTGGTCCCGAGAATTAAAAGGGAAATTTGCCTCACCAGGGTGCAGAAAAGCAGCTGAAGCCCCTTTTAGAAGAGGCCTGCTTCATCAGGGTGCCGAAAGGCAGTAGAACCCCTTTTATTTTACTTCACCATCAGGCAAGAGCAAGAGATCACGGGTATACAGATAGAACAGACACACCACAAATTATCTTTATTTGCAGATGACACGTTGTTATATATTACAAAACCACACACGACTATACCCAAAGTTCTTACACTCATAAACCAGTTCAGCAAGATCTCAGGATATAAAATCAACCCCCCAAAAATCACAGGCCCTCATACTTACCAAGAACAAATAGGAAGCACAAGCCATTGCAGACCAAGTACCCTTTACGGTTGCTGAATCCCAGATCAAATACTTAGGAGTAAACATCACAAAAGATCATACAAAACTATACGAAGCAAACTCCCCCCCCCCCCCCCAATCCTAAATCAAATTCGCAATGAGATTTCAACATGGCAAAGGCTTAAAACCTCCTGGCTAGGAAACATCAATCTATTTAAAATGATAGCATTACCCAAAATCCTCTACAAGGCTATGGCCCTACCTATACACCTCCCATCCAAATTTACAAAACAATGTGAACAAGCCATGCTGGAAGCAGTATGGAAAGGTAAAAAACATAGAACAAACAAACATTGATTAGAAGGAAAGAGAAGGGAGGCGTTAACATGCCAGATGTAAAAACTTACCTCAGAGCAGCCACACTCAGAACACTTAGATACTGGTACCACCCCACAAAGAACACTACCTGGGTAGAAATAGAAAAAAAAAGATTAGACATTTCAAACATACAAGAAATGATAACCACAAGTGGAATCGCATGCTCAAAGAAAATAACAGAACACCCTTTTGCACATGCCGCCATGCAACATTGGCACCAAACACAAAAAAACCCTAAAAATATCCCCAGAAGCATCGCCTGTCACACCTATAAACACTTAGGTGGCATGCAATGATAATATAGCAAAGAATTTAAGAAAAATATTAAGTAAGAGCAATATACACAGAGCTGAACAGTTGTTTAAGGACAGCCACTTCTTATCAATACAGGAAATGCGAGAAATAACTAAAACAAAAATAGATACATTACAATATCTTCAAATAAAAAACATGTTCACGGATAAAAATAAAATACAACACTATACTAGGAAACCCACGACCCTAGAAAAAACTCTGTTTAGCCATGCTACCAACAAGGGTCTAATAGCAAGGATCTATGGAGCGCTGATTGAGACTGAAGCCAATAAACCAATCACATACTTAGAAAAATGGGAATACGAATTAGGAAAAAAACTGAAAAAAACCAACAGATTGAAAAAATTGGATATCAAATGCACAATTGTACGAGCTCATTAGAAATTAAGGAAACCCAAATCAAGGTAATTTTAAGATATTACTTAACCCCAATTCATTTTTAAAAAATAGATGGCGGGAGCCTCGATCAGTGCTGGAGGGGTTGCGGGGAACCTACCTGCACTGCTGGTGGTCATGTTCGAAGGTGCAACAACTGGGACATACAGTATGGTCCTATATGAAAAAGGCCACAGGCTTGACCATACCATTCCGTCCAGAAACTGCATTGCTGGGACTGTACCCGGAAATACCTTTAACGAAACAACACCAAGAAACCTGCACACTTATGACCCTGGCTGGACTAAATATCATCACACGCAATTGGAAAACAGCAAAAGAACCTATCAGAGACCGAATAGATAAAGAGACTTTGGTACATGTACTCTATGGAGAAAATAGCAGCGACACAGGACAACAAATCGAAAAAATTCACTGCAAGATGGTTCTCCTGCATAGAGAACATAGAAGGACACACGATTAAGGACGAAACAAGATCTTACCTGGTGGGTTATAACATATAAAGGACAATAAAAACATACCGATGGAGCAAGTTATTTTGTTAGTAGATTTAAGTTTGTTAGTTGTTGAATGGTTCAATGTTTATAAAAATAAAAAATTTTATATTAAAAATTTTTTAAAAAAAATATTGCTGTGGATTTTGACATTTCCCCCCCCTATTTGGAAGCAAAATATATTGGTCCCCATTTTAAAAAAAGGGGATAGAAAGAATCCGGAGGCTTATAGGCCTATCAGTTTAATAGGTCTGTCTTCAAAGATCTATGGAAAGCATTTGCTTGGCCCTATACAAAGCTGGATGGAGCTTAATAACATTATGGGGGAAGAACAGGCAGGGTTCAGACAGGGTTACTCTTCCATGGACCAGTGCTTTGCTCTGTTCCATTATTATTATTATTAAACATTTATAAAGCGCCAGTAACAACCTGGCGCTGTACAGAACATATAATCAGCTGCGGTCCCTACCTGTGGCTTACAATCTAAAAGACAAGGAGGGGGAGACAAGGAGAGGGGACAGTGGGAGAGACATGGGAGAAGACAAACAAACATTCAGGCGGATGCGAAGTCTCAGGTGCGTGTACTTGGCTTGGTTACAAGGTGGTCGGTAGCAGCAGTCAGCAGAGGAGGGCTGACAGTAAGAGCAAGGGGAAAGACTAGAGGGCATTGGGAAAGGCAGCATGGAAAAGGTGGGTCTTGAGGAGGGATTTGAAGGAGCGGAGGGAGGAGGCGAGGCGGACGTCGGCAGGGAGGGAGTTCCAGGCATGCGGGGCAGCGAGGGAGAAGGGACGAAGGCGGTTGGGCGAGCAGGAGAAGCGAGGGAGAGCGAGGGAGGGGACAGCGGAAGAGCGGAGAGCGCGCGCAGGAGCGCGTAGGGCGATTAGGTCCGAGAGGTAAGGGGGAGCTTGGTCATGGAGCGATTTGAACGTGAAAACCAGGAGTTTGAACAGGATACGTTCAGGAAGGGGGAGCCAGTGAAGGGAGAGGAGGAGAGGCGTCACATGGTCGAAGCGACGGGCAGAGTGAATGACCTTGGCGGCAGAGTTTTGGATCGCCACAAGGGGGGACAGGTGGGAGCGAGGGAGGCCAGCAAGGAGGAGGTTGCAGTAGTCGAGGCGAGAGATAACCATGGCATGAACAAGGATTTTGGCCGAGGAGACAGATAGAAAGGGGCGAATGCGGGCAATGTTGAGGAGAGCGAATCGGCAGGATTTGGCCACAGAGTCAATGTAAGGTTTAAAGGAGAGGTGCGTGTCAAAAATGAAGCCCAAGCTGCGGGCACGGAGAACAGGACGGATGGTGACCCCATCAATGCAGACGGTCAGGTCAGAGGGAGAGGAGGGGGATGGAGGAAAAATGAGGAGTTCAGTCTTGGCCATGTTCAGTTTGAGTTGGCGTCGGGACATCCAGGCGGAGATATCAGAGAGGCAGTCGACGAGGCGTGAGCGGACAGAGGAGGAGAGAGAGGGGGTAGAGAGATAGAGTTGGGTGTCATCAGCATAGAGATGGTATTGGAACCCGTGGGAGGCAATAATTTCACCAAGGGACCGGGTGTAGATAGAGAAGAGGAGAGGGCCAAGGACAGAACCTTGGGGAACCCCAACCGAGAGGGGAAGGGAGGGGGAGGTCGACTCGGGGAGGGAGACATTAAAGGAGCGGTCAGAGAGGTAGGAGGAGAACCAGTCAAAGACAGAGCCACGGAAGCCCAAAGAGTAAAGCGAGTCCAAGAGGAGCGAGTGGTCGACAGTGTCAAAGGCAGCAGAGAGGTCAAGGAGGACAAGAACGGAGTAGTGGCGCTTCGATTTAGCGACAAGTAGATCATTGGTGATCTTGGCCAGGGCAGTTTCAGTAGAGTGGAGGGGGCGGAAGCCGGACTGGAGAGGGTCCAGGGAGGAGTTGGCAGAGAGGAGGTTCAGGCAGCGGGAGTAGACGACACGTTCCAGGAGCTTCGAAGCAAAGGGAAGGAGGGAGACCGGCCGGTAACTAGAGGGATCGAAAGGGTCCAGGGTAGGCTTTTTGAGGATGGGGGAGACAGTGGCATGTTTGAAGGCAGAGGGGAAGGAGCCTGTGGAAAGGGAGAGATTGACAACATGCAGAAGGGGGGGAGCGACAGTGGGAGCAATAGAGGTCAGGAGGCGGGAGGGGATCGGGTCAAGGGGGCAGGTGGAGGGGTTGGATGAAGAGAGAAGAGCAGAGATTTCCTGGAGAGAGGCAGGAGGGAAGGATGCGAGGAGGGAGGGGGGCGGGGGGCGGAGGGAGGCAATATCCCGACGGATCTTGTCAATCTTGGAGGTGAAGAACGACGCAAGATCCTGAGCAGCAAGGGAAGAGGGCGGAGGAGGGCAGGGGGGTTTGAGAAGGGAGTCGAAAGTAGAGAAAAGGCGGCGAGGGTCGCGGGAGAAAGATTCGATCCTAGAGGCATAATAGCGCTGCCTAGCTAGGGAGATAGCCGAGGAGAGGGAGGAGAGGGAGAATTTGTAATGGAGGAAGTCAGGGAGGGAGCGGGATTTGCGCCAGAGGCGTTCGGCAGCCCGGGCGCAGGAGCGGAGGTAGCGGATGGCAGGGGTAAGCCAGGGGCGGGGGTCGAGGGGGCGGACGGGGCGAGCAGAGGGGGGGGCAAGAGAGTCAAGGGTCGAGGAGAGAGAAGCGTTGAGAGCAGAGACAGCAGAGTCAGGGGAGGAGGAGGCGAAAACGGGGGGGAGAAGGGGGGAAAGATGTGCGGCAAACTCCGAGGGAGTAAGGGCCTGCATATTGCGGAAGGGGCGCATAGAGGGGGAGGCGGAGGGGGGTCGGTGGGAAAGGCTGAAGGAGCCGAGGAAGTGATCAGAACTAGGGAAGGGGTCAAAGGAGAGGTCAGTTAGAGAACAGTTTCGAGTGAAGACGAGGTCGAGGGAATGGCCGTCAGTATGAGTGGGGGAGTCGGTCCAGAGTCGGAGATTAAAGGAGGAAGCGAGAGAGAGAAAGCGGGAAACAGAGGGGGCGGAGGGCGTGTCAACGTGAATGTTGAAATCACCAAGGATAAGAGTGGGGATATCATCGGAGAGGAAGAAGGTGAGCCAGGATTCAAAGTCCGGGAGGAAAGAGGAGAGGGAACCCGGGGGGCGGTAGATGACAGCAACCCGAAGGTGTAGAGGGGAGTATAAGCGCACAGAGTGGGCCTCAAAGGAAGGGAAGGAGGAGGAGGGGGGAGGGGAGAGGGTTTTGAATTGGCAGTGCTTAGCAAGGAGCAAGCCCACACCACCACCCAGGCCCTCAGGGCGGGGGCGGTGAGAGAACGACAGGCCCCCGGAGGATAGAGCAGCCGGGGTAACAGAGTTGGAGGGCGTGATCCAGGTTTCCGTAAGAGCCAGGAGTTGAAAGGGGCGAGAGAGGAAGAGATCGTGGATGAAGGGAGCTTTAGCCACGGACGAGCGGCAGTTCCAGAGGGAGCAGGAAAAAGGCAATTGGTGTTTGGGAAGGCAGGGGATGCGGATGAGGTTGGGGGATGGGGAACGGCCGGGTTTGCGGGGTGGGAGTCGTGCACCGGCCTCGTATTGGCCACAATGGTCTGTGGAACACCTGGGTGTCGCGGGTTTGGGCCTAGGGGGAATGGGTAAGGGGGGATGAGGGTGGGGAGGGGGGATGGGCGTGGGTGAGGATAAGGGGTAGGTTGGCTGGAGAAAGGCTGCTGGTGAAGGGAGAGGGAGAAGGAGGGGGTGCGTGAGAGAGGCTAGAAGGAGGGAGGTGATAGAGGGCGAGGAGGCAAGGGAGGTATAGGGAGGCATCATAGGTGTTACCTGTTCAGGTATCGGGGGGAAGCCAGGCCTGCAGGTGTCGTGTGAGCGCGGGCGTGCTGTCCCACGGCAATGGGCGGCGGCGGCTGTGTAGCGTGGGTGCTGTCAGGGGGGTGGCTCCTCGCTGTCCTCGCTCCGGCCGCACAACGGCCACAAAACGGCCAGCGCCCTTTTGTCGCCGCCCAAGGGCTGCCGCCCGCTGGGCGCGGGCGTGCACCTTTGGCTTGTGGCTATGGGGTGGGGCCCTGCTCACCTGGAGGGGCTTTCTGGGCGCTGCAATGCCTGCTGGGGGCTTTCTGGGCGCTGCAATGCCTGCTGGGGGCTTCTGGGCGCTGCAATGCCTGCTGGGGGATTTCTGGGTGCTGCAATGCCTGCTGGGGCTTTCTGGGCGCGGGCGTGCACCTTTGGCTTGTGGCTATGGGGTGGGGCCCTGCTCACCTGGAGGGGCTTTCCATCTACTGAAGAAGTATGTTTCACAGGGCCAAGTGGTGCATGCAGCCTTTATCGATCTGCAGGGTGCATTTGATATGGTAGACAGGGTAAAACTCTGGAAGAAACTGGACCAAATGGGGATGGACCCAACCCTTTTGAAATTGATTCAGGCTTATTACAGCAGCACAACAACTGTTGTTAGATATGGCCCAGGGGGTGAATGCACGGAACCCTTTCACTCTATCAGAGGGGGTCAAATAAGGGTGTGTTATTTCCCCAACGCTCTTTAACTTATTCATAAATGACCTGACATCAACTCTACAGATGGCCTTTGTTTCTCTTTCCAAAATAGGATTATACAAAGGATTCTAAATGAGTTGGCGTCCTATGCAGAACAAAATAATTTGAAAATAAGTGTGGCGAAATCCAAAACAATGACTTTTGGAGCTAGAAAGAGCCCAGGATGGGTAATAGGGAAAGAGAAATTGGAGTCGGTGAAGGCTTTTACCTACCTAGGCGTAACATTCAATAAAACCTTGACTTGGGGAGCTCACATCCAGAAAATAGTAGTAAGTACTTATTGTTAGCTGAGGCTATTACAACAGCCAGAGAATAAGGCTGAGGGCTGATCGGGCAGGTGGAGGGATTCTCTCTTTTTATAACCAAACAGGGAAACGTGGTTGTTTGGAGGCTTTGAAGGTGGCTGAAATAAAATTGGACGCCACATTACTGTATGGGGCTGAGCTATGAGGATTAGACCAAAGGGCGTGGGAGGCCCTTGAAATAACCCAGGCAGGCCTCATTAAGAAATTATTAGGCGTACAAAGGTCTACCCCCCGAGCGTTGGTCACACTGGAGTCCGGGATACTAAATGTAGCCATGAAAGCCAAACTGAAAGTATTGCTTTATTGGAAGAAAGTCAAGGCACTCCTGCCAAATCGTTTCCCCAAACGAATTTATTTGGAGATGGCGGCCCTCCCTTGTGGGGTGAGTACCTGGCTCAGTGAGGTGAGGGAAGCTATGGTAAATTTGGATCTTGGTCACCTGATGGAAAATGTGAACTTAATTCCGTTAGGATTTGAAAGAGAATTAATCAGGCAACGAGTGGCAAACTGCGTTATACAAGAGGACAGGGCCAGGGTGAGGCAGTACAGGTACCTTATAGTCAGTCAATATGGTCTCCAGATGGAATCCCCGGCAGCTTACCTGGGGATGCCCTATCACCACCTGAGGCATGTGATTACAAGGATGTATTTCTCCCAGCTAGCATCTAGAGTCCAGGAAGGGAGATGGGCGCAGATACCTATTGCAGAAAGGCTATGCCCATGTAACTCAGGTCAAATTGAAGATTTAATCCATATCCTGTGGGAATGTCCGTTTTATGCCTCAGAAAGAATGAGATGGCTGACCCCCTTAGATGTATCAAGTATCGGCGGCACTTTACATAGGAGAAATGCAATGCTCCTTCATGATAAGAATGGGGAGATCATTGCGTTGCTGGCCAGGTTCCTGTATGCAGCTCAGATGCACAGAAAGAAGCAGCTAAATGAGATGAAAACAAAGTCTCTCCGTCGGGTAACTGAACTTGAGGATTAATGCTAAGCCCAGGGACCACTCATACGGGAGGTATTGAAATGGCTCCCTCTCGTTTGGATTTATATTTAGTGTTCTAAAACATGCTAACGTTTTATTTTAGACTGTAAGAATTGTGGAAATTGTGATTTGCATATGCATATGTATATATATCTAATACTGTTACAGAGACGAGGCATGTTTATGCTACTATCATTAGTATGATATGTTTTATTTGTCTATCTGTTTTTGGCTGAGGCTGTAAATAAAAATCAAATCAAATCGTCCCCTATGCCTATGGGTGGCTTCCAACATAAAATAAACAATAGGGATGGGTGAACAGATCGCGGTTCGGGTTCGGCCATTCGGTTCGGCTGCGTTCGTTTCGTCCGTTCGTTTCGTCTGCGTTCGGTTCGTCCGTTTGGTTCGGCAGTTCGGTTAGTTCGCCGAGTTCGGGTTCGGGTTCAGCCGTTCTGTTCGGCCGTTCAGGAAATGTTGTTATGGGTGTGGTTTTTGTTTTTTATATGGTTTTTTGATTTTGTATTGGGTTTTATATGGTTTTCTTTTGTTTTTTATTTGTTTTTTTTGTTTTTATATGGGGTTTTTTAATTTATTTTTTAAATCTAATATTATATCTATCTATCTATCTATCTACACTAAATCTAACTGCTATTAACTATTCTAAATGGTATGAACTAAATGGATTTTATATATATATATATAGCGTGTAATATGGGGTGGGGGGGAAATCACAAACAACACAAGGTTTCAGTTTAAGGTTTAAGTTTCATTTCAGTACAAAACTGAAATGAAACTTAAAGCAATCTAATAATCCTACTCAACGCCTGCTGTTCAGGAACAGTGACTAGCTCAGAAGGTGTTGGGAAGGGGGGAGGCAGATAGTTTCATTTCTTG
>QEPC01012307.1:354748-368383 GCA_003113815.1 Sphenodon punctatus
CAGCAGACTCAGGGCCAGTCATGCTTCCTCTGGGAGGGAGTTCCACATCTGGGGCCCAGCCACCGAGAACACCCTCTCCATTGTAGCCCCCCGCTTTACGTGGGGGACCTCCAAGAAGGCGCCCCCAGAGAGTCCATCCTGAGTCACAGAGGGTAAAGCGTTCCCTGAGCTATCCAGGTCCAAGACCATACAGGGTCTTATAGATCAACATCAACACCTTGAACCTGGCTCAGCACATTACAGGCAGCCAGTGCAGCGCACGGAGCACCAGTGTTATGTGCTCTCGTCGGTCCATCCTTGTTAGGAGACGGGCCGCCGCATTCTGCACTAGCTGCAACCTCCGGGCCAGCATCAAGGGAAGCCCCACGTAGAGCGCGTTACAGTTGTCCAGCCTTGAGGTGATGAAGGCATGGATCAAAGTGGCCAGGTCAGGTCCGGAGATATACGGGCGCAGCCTCCGCACCAGATACAGCTGGCAGAAAGCCGCCTTCACCACCACATTCACCTGCTGATCTAGACGGAGACCCACATCCAATAATACCCCCAGACTCCGAACATGCTGAGCCATGGAGGGGCGCACCCCCTCCACAAGAGGGGGCACCACCTTCCACACCCGGCCTACCACCATCACCTCTGTCTTATTGGGATTAAGCTTCAGTCTGCTCTGCCATAGCCAACTTGCCACGGCCTCCAAAACTGAGATAGCACGGAGATGGCAGGGCCTTCAGACATTACAAGATCACGCTCAACCACAGTGAACCACGGTCAATTCTGTGGTGGGGCCAAAGCACCCTGAATATCTGTTCGGCGGCCGCCAGATGTTCACCACAGTCAGTACCCAGATGGGGTCAAAAATAACCATGCTTCCGGACCTCTGGTCTGGACCATCTCCGAAAGCGTGGTCAAAGAGATTCCCAATGGGAAACAATAAAAAGTAATGTCCGGACGGCAACCACCGGCCGGAATCAAGTAACTTGATTCCCATCCGGGAACAAAGCACACAGCATCACTGCCAGGTAACGAACAACAACACAGGCCGGGGAGGGAAATTTAAAGGGCACACAGCAGCCCCAGCGCCTTCCGGGTGCTTTGACCACGGCTCTGCCCGGGATCGGCATAATGTCTGTTGCGCTGCCCTGGTCCGTGGTCTGGTGGCCTGATTCCCTGCTGTAGTTCCACTCCCGTCATGTCTGTTCGGGGCTTTTTTTGACCACGGGGGGTGGTTGATCTGTTCGCCCCGCTGGTAATCCACTGTGGTGAATCGGGACAGCATAATGTCTGAAATCACCCTGGGTCAGTTGAAAAAGAGAGGTAAAGCTGGGTATCATCAGCGTATTGGTGGCAACGCACACCAAACCCTCTCACGATCTCCCCCAAGGGCTGCATATATAGATTAAATAATTAAGGAGACAAGATTGAACCTTGTGGAACGCCACAGGCCAGGGCCCGAGGGCTAGATGCTTCTGCTCCCAAGACAACCCACTGGGTCCTCCCCGAGAGGAATTACTGGACCCAACCAAGGGTGGTCCCATCCAGACCCCCCAGGTCATGCAACTGTCTCAACAGCAGCCCATGGTCCACTGTATCAAATGCAGCCGAGAGATCTAACAGGACCAGTAATGTCGAACATCCTGCGTACATCTCCCGGTGGAGATCATCTACCAAGGCCACCAACGCCGCCTCCGTACTATGGCCGGGGTGAAACCCTGATTGAAAGGGGTCGAGAAAACCGATGCTGTCCAGGTGAGTCTGGAGCTGCAGGGCCACTGCCCATTCAATAACCTTCCCTAAAAAGGGAAGGTTAGAGACGGGTCGGTAACTGGCAAGTGCGTCCACATCCAAAGATGGCTTCTTCAACAGGGGGCGCACCACCTCCTCCTTGAGACCAGGGGGCAAACTTCCCTGCTGAAAGGACNATTTCAGTACAAAACTGAAATGAAACTTAAAGCAATCTAATAATCCTACTCAACGCCTGCTGTTCAGGAACAGTGACTAGCTCAGAAGGTGTTGGGAAGGGGGGAGGCAGATAGTTTCATTTCTTGCAAGCCTCTTCACCCCTGGTGCCTGGAAGTCTGCTCCTCAGTGACTGACACCTCCCTGTCATGTTTGACCTTCCAGTGAAGCTTTTTTTGCCACCCGAACTCACCCGAACGCAATCCAAACTGACCGAACTGTTTGGCCATTTTGCCATTTGGTGTTCGGTTTGTTCGGTATGTTCACGTTCGTGTTCGGTCGTCTGAACAGGCCGAGTTCAGGCTGAACTCTGAACTTCCGAACCGCGTTCGCCCATCCCTAATAAAAATCAATATAAAAATCCACACCGTTATTTAAAACAATTTTAAAATACCCCCATACAAAAATTTAGCCCACCCTCCCCTCCCCGCCTCCAAAGGCCTGGGAGAACAGCCATGTCTTCTAGGCCCGACGGAAGGTCAGCAGACTCAGGGCCAGTCATGCTTCCTCTGGGAGGGAGTTCCACATCTGGGGCCCAGCCACCGAGAACACCCTCTCCATTGTAGCCCCCCGCTTTACGTGGGGGACCTCCAAGAAGGCGCCCCCAGAGAGTCCATCCTGAGTCACAGAGGGTAAAGCGTTCCCTGAGCTATCCAGGTCCAAGACCATACAGGGTCTTATAGATCAACATCAACACCTTGAACCTGGCTCAGCACATTACAGGCAGCCAGTGCAGCGCACGGAGCACCAGTGTTATGTGCTCTCGTCGGTCCATCCTTGTTAGGAGACGGGCCGCCGCATTCTGCACTAGCTGCAACCTCCGGGCCAGCATCAAGGGAAGCCCCACGTAGAGCGCGTTACAGTTGTCCAGCCTTGAGGTGATGAAGGCATGGATCAAAGTGGCCAGGTCAGGTCCGGAGATATACGGGCGCAGCCTCCGCACCAGATACAGCTGGCAGAAAGCCGCCTTCACCACCACATTCACCTGCTGATCTAGACGGAGACCCACATCCAATAATACCCCCAGACTCCGAACATGCTGAGCCATGGAGGGGCGCACCCCCTCCACAAGAGGGGGCACCACCTTCCACACCCGGCCTACCACCATCACCTCTGTCTTATTGGGATTAAGCTTCAGTCTGCTCTGCCATAGCCAACTTGCCACGGCCTCCAAAACTGAGATAGCACGGAGATGGCAGGGCCTTCAGACATTACAAGATCACGCTCAACCACAGTGAACCACGGTCAATTCTGTGGTGGGGCCAAAGCACCCTGAATATCTGTTCGGCGGCCGCCAGATGTTCACCACAGTCAGTACCCAGATGGGGTCAAAAATAACCATGCTTCCGGACCTCTGGTCTGGACCATCTCCGAAAGCGTGGTCAAAGAGATTCCCAATGGGAAACAATAAAAAGTAATGTCCGGACGGCAACCACCGGCCGGAATCAAGTAACTTGATTCCCATCCGGGAACAAAGCACACAGCATCACTGCCAGGTAACGAACAACAACACAGGCCGGGGAGGGAAATTTAAAGGGCACACAGCAGCCCCAGCGCCTTCCGGGTGCTTTGACCACGGCTCTGCCCGGGATCGGCATAATGTCTGTTGCGCTGCCCTGGTCCGTGGTCTGGTGGCCTGATTCCCTGCTGTAGTTCCACTCCCGTCATGTCTGTTCGGGGCTTTTTTTGACCACGGGGGGTGGTTGATCTGTTCGCCCCGCTGGTAATCCACTGTGGTGAATCGGGACAGCATAATGTCTGAAATCACCCTGGGTCAGTTGAAAAAGAGAGGTAAAGCTGGGTATCATCAGCGTATTGGTGGCAACGCACACCAAACCCTCTCACGATCTCCCCCAAGGGCTGCATATATAGATTAAATAATTAAGGAGACAAGATTGAACCTTGTGGAACGCCACAGGCCAGGGCCCGAGGGCTAGATGCTTCTGCTCCCAAGACAACCCACTGGGTCCTCCCCGAGAGGAATTACTGGACCCAACCAAGGGTGGTCCCATCCAGACCCCCCAGGTCATGCAACTGTCTCAACAGCAGCCCATGGTCCACTGTATCAAATGCAGCCGAGAGATCTAACAGGACCAGTAATGTCGAACATCCTGCGTACATCTCCCGGTGGAGATCATCTACCAAGGCCACCAACGCCGCCTCCGTACTATGGCCGGGGTGAAACCCTGATTGAAAGGGGTCGAGAAAACCGATGCTGTCCAGGTGAGTCTGGAGCTGCAGGGCCACTGCCCATTCAATAACCTTCCCTAAAAAGGGAAGGTTAGAGACGGGTCGGTAACTGGCAAGTGCGTCCACATCCAAAGATGGCTTCTTCAACAGGGGGCGCACCACCTCCTCCTTGAGACCAGGGGGCAAACTTCCCTGCTGAAAGGACGCATTGATAATCCCCGCCAGCACCGACCCCAGTATCTCCCTGGAGGCTTTCACCAACCAGGACAGACAAGGATCTAATTCACAACTATTGGCCCTCACTGACCCCAGGATCTCCACAGCATCGGCTGGCGTCACTTCCTGAAACTCATCTCAGAAAGATGGACCAGACAGCACCTCCATCACCTCACACTCTATTCCTACTGTCTCTAATCCAGTGTCGAAGTTGCTCCGGATCCGAGCGATCTTGTCGGCAAAGTAGATGGCAAACTCCTCACAGCGGGCCTGGGACAAGTCCCTGTCCAGGCGGAAGGAGGCCAGACTGACCAGCCCCCGCACCACCCAGAACAACTCCACTGGACACGACTTTGCAGACACTATGAGGGTGGCAAAGAATTATTTCTTTGCCACCCTCACAGCCTCGACGTAGGACCGCAAATGGGCCCTACGGAGAAGTCGGTCGGATTCAGAGCGAGTCCGACACCAGCATCGCTCTAGTCGCCTGCCTTCCTGCTTCATACCTCACAGCCCCTCAGTAAACCAAGGGGTCCTGCGAGGTCAAGACAGGGGCAGGGGATGTCTCAGAGCCATCCTGTCAATGGCCTCCCCAAGCAAGATGTTCCAAGCCTGGACGAGTTTATCCACAGAGTGGCTGGCAGAGTCCAGGGTTAACTCCCCCAGTGCCTCCTGGAACTGTTGAGGTTCCATCAGCCTCCGAGGGCAGACCATCCTAACTGGTACCTTCCCCTTCTGGGGGTGACGTACTAAGAGACTGGTCATAAGGACCAGGCATCATTCATGCTTTCATCACCTCTAGACTAGACTATGGTAACGCACTCTACGTGGGGCTACCTGTGGGGCTACCCATGGTGACGGCCCGGAAGCTTCAGCTGGTGCAGAATGTGGCGGCCCGTCTCCTAGTGGGACTGGGCTGCCAGGAGCACATTACACCAGTGCTCCATTCTCTGCACTGGCTGCCGATAGTCTTCTGAGCCCGATGGTCTGGGCCCTGCCTATTTGTGAGATTGCCTCACCCCCTGGGTACCGGACCGACCCTTGCGGTTATCGGGAGATGCCCTCCTTGTGGTCCCCTGAGTCTTCTGGGGGGCCACACAGGGGAGGGCGTTCTCGGTGGCCGCGCTGAGGCTATGGAACTCCCTTTTGGTGGGGGTGTGGGTGCGTCTGGTTTTATGATTTTGGATGTTGAGATACGCTGTTGTGAACCACCCCGAGCTGCCTGTGCCAGGAGGGGCAGGATACTAAATGCTTTTAATAAATAAAATAAAGACGGAGGTGATGGTGTAAGACCTGGCTGTTCCACTAGGCCTTTGCTGAGGGAGATGGGTGAAGGGTGGGTTGGGGTTTTCTTTTGGGGTTAATTTTAATGTTTTTTATATTTTTATTATGTTTGTTTATTTTTATATTGTTGTTGTTCGCCGGCCCGAGATGCATAGGTAGGAGGGGGCGGCATATAAATTTGATTAAAAAATAAGTAAATAAATAAATAAATACTTCACACACAAAAAACATAACATTCTGAACTAGTTTAAACGCTTCGTTTTCTAGCTGCACGGTGCGACTAGATAGTTAAAGGCAGAACCACCATTATAAACGCCAAATTGAAAAGCCCTTTTTTTGAATAATTGACTTAAGGTTTCTTTTTGAAAATTGAATTATGGGTGATTTCAGACGTTACACATCTGAAAATCACCCAGGCTGAACCACAGTCGAACGCAGGCCGCGTTTGACTCTGGCGCACGTCTGTTGGCTCGCCGCCAGATGTGCACCACAGTCAAACGCGGCCCACGTTTGCATTCACCACACTTCTGGACCTCCGGACACAAGGAGGCCAAGAAGTGTGGTGAAAGGCCACCACGGCTGTGGTGAACGGAAAGTAACGTCTGGTTACTTCACCGCGGTCAATTCCTTTCACCCCTGCCCGTGGTTGAGGCAGCAGCCGGATTGGCCGCTGCCACCGCCCGTCGGCAGAGGGGAGGGCCACTGGGGAATGCAGGGGGCGGGGCGCACGTCTGTTGGCTCGCCCCTTCACCCCTGGCCGTGGTCCGAACCACCCCATGGCCCGTGGTGAAAGCGCCCGGCCATAACGTTTGAAATCACCCTCAGTGTTCAATTTGGTGGTAGGGTCGTATATGCAAAATTTGAAGAATATCCATTATGGTAATCAACAGTTATATGATTTAAAAGTTAATTGGTAAGGATCAATTTCTGATATCCTGACCTTTTTTTGCAGTTCGTATCTTCCCTGCTTTTGTGAGTTGAGCCCCAACACTTCACAGGCATGTAGCCTGAGATGTTGATGAAGTGCTGTTGTGGGCTGATGGTGTTTAGTGAAGCCAATGAAGAGTTAAACATTAAAACTTTAGTGCAGTTGAGCAGACGCCAACCGCAGCTTGGCAACAGAGCAGCATAAATAAAGTTACCTGATGACCCACCGATTCTGTTGAACAGCCCAGCCCCCACATTAACCCCCCCCACCGCATGAAGTTAAAACATGGAGGTTTGTGGGCAAGTGAAGCTGCTGCAGCTGCTTCTGCCTGCCCATAGCAGGAAGCTCAGAGGGTGGGAAAGGAGGGACAGGGGAAGGCAGACCCAGGAAACTGGCCACTGCCACAAGGGTGCATTAAAGTCTCCACATATAATTAGTCTTCCCGTTGCTTCTCTTTTAATGACAGGGATGACTTTTTTGAAGAAATTCAAAGTGTCAACATTAGGGGCATATATTCCTACTATTGTATATGACTTCCCTTCCATGACTCCTGTAACTATAAGGTATCGCTCCCCTAGGTCTTTGATTTGTTTTTGCTTTTTAAAATTTTGTGAATTTGCAAATCCCATGAACACCCCCGCCTTTTTACTATGAGCTTTTGCAAAATAGATATTGTCATAGTTTTTATGACTCAGTCTGAATTATCTTTATTTAGTAAATGTGTTTCCTGTCCTACTATTATATGGATTTTATTCTGGATGGCAAACTGCCATAGCTTACATCTCTTTATAGGGCAATTTAAACCCTTAGTGTTAATAGTACATATATTGAAGTCAGTCATGACACCTTACATTTCATTTCATTTATTTATTTATTTGTATGTATCCTAGATCTTACTTGTATCTTGGTGCTTATTTTTATCCTTTGCTGAGTCTTTTGACTCTCTTATGCCAGACTGTCCTTATAACTTTGCTTAAGCCATACAATCCCATTCGAGTTCATCACCTGCATCCCGTTGAAAATAAACAAATAAAGGAAAATTAATTTAACCAAAGAAACAAACAAGAAAACAAACATCTCCAATTAGAGAAGTTACCCTGTAAAGAGAGAAGAGTGGGGGTGTATGCCTAGGTTCGCGTATCTCGGATACTAGGCTGCCCACTACCCGAGGAGACAAAAAAAAAATTCCCTTTAATATTTTTACTTCCTTTATCTTCCCCCACTAAGCCCATTTTCCCTGCTATAAATTATAGCAAGTAATAACCCCCTTATCCTTAACTTCCATCCCTACCTTCTTTCATTAGCTCCTTTACCATTTCAACACAGTGAACTTTATTTCTAACATATGTTATTAACCTTCAACTTTAAAACTTGATTCTAAGTAAGCAGCCCCCCCCCCCTCAGAACTTTTCAAACCCTTATCTGTGTTGCTATGCTGCCATCTTGTGGACATTAGCTATCCTTGCAGCTGCCTAAGATAGCATGTCAGGCTCAATGACGTTTTCAGTTTCAATGAAGTAGAACAGTTCCTTTCCCCCTATTTTGGGGAATATGAGTCCCTGGGGCTGTGTGATGTTTTTCAGGTGTCTGGCTGTCTCCAGTTGACATTTTTCATATATTTCGAGATGTAGTCATCCAGTTGCGCCACTTCACTGAAGACTCTAAGCTTATCTTTGTAGAAAAAGGAAAACTTTGCAGGTAACAGGACGTGTGCCCCGATGCCGTTTGTAGAAAAGATCCACATGGTGTTTCCACTTCCTTCTTTTATTTACCATTTCTACTGAAATGTCAGGGAAGAAATGGATTTTGTTGTCTTTGTATATAAGATCCCTCTGCTGCCTGGCTTCTTTAAATATTTCTTCCTTATCTGTATACCTCAGGCATTTAAATATTATAGCTCTGGGAGGTTTTCCCTGCTTTGGCTTGGAGCGAAGTGCTCTGTGACCTCTTTCTATTTCAATCTGCTGGAATGCAGGTTTCTGGGGGAAGGTTCCTCCCAGGACTTTTTTAACCAGCTCAGGGTATTTTCAGATGTTACGAGATCACGCTCAACCACGGGGAATTCCCACATGGTGATCGTGGTCCCGTAACATCTGTTGGGGCGAATGGAAGCGCCCCGCCAGATGTTCTCCCCCGTGAATCACGGGGGGAGGGGGGGAGAATCACTTTGACCATGCAAACGGAGGTCCTGCCCGGACCATCTCCATTTGCGTGTCCAATGTGGTTCCCTCCCATGATCAAGGGGACCGTCTCATCTGTTCCTTGACCACGGCCCGGAATCAGCGGCGGAATTCTGGGCCATGGTCAATGCCCGGGGGGGGGCGCCTGCCCGTCTCCCAGAGGGCAGGCAGCCAGGGGAGCGTGGGTGGTGGTGGTGGGGGCTGTGTGGCCGCACGTTGGGCCGTGCAGCCCCGCCCCCCCCAGATTCCCCACTGGGATCGGCCAACACGTCTGTTGGCCGTTACGTGTTGGTCCCGGCGGGGAATCAGTAGGGTGTTTTTGTGATGGGGCGAATTGAGCCCTGTCACGTCTGAAAATACCCTCAGTCACATTGCTGCCCTCTTCGTTTTCAGGGATACCTATTATTTTTAAGTTACAGTGGCAGCTTCTGTTTTCTAAATTCTCTACTTTATTTAGTAGAAATATACTTGATTTATCTAGACCAGCCACCTTCTCTCCCTCTTCCTTATGGGAGTCTTCCAGGGAGCTCACTCATATAATAATGTTTTATTAATGGCACTGGCTAATAGCCATGGCCCAATTAAAACGTAGAAAAAGTCAATTACCAGGAAATAAATAAATACAACATACTAGCAATATTTAAAACAAAGTCATACTTGTGACCCCGCTGATTCACTCAAAAAGGTGAATTGTCAATCAACTCAAGAACAATGTTTACAGAGTTCCCAGGCCAGCTTGGCTAAATTAACAATGATGTCCGAAGCTTTGGCCATCGTAAAAAAGATCAGTAACTGTTGGGGGGAATAATAAGGTCTGAGGGCAAGCCAGGGGGCAAGATATGACTCTCTCGCATACTGCGTTAGCGGGGAAACAAACAGGGAGTGTAATAGATCATCAACATGGCCTAAACTACAAAGACATAGTCTATTTTCATACCAGATTCCACTGCGTCGTCCCACGAGAACTTTGGTCGGGAGTAGATCACAGCGTAGGAAGGTCAGAGCCCTACGTAACCTAAGGTCTTCCAGTAGATCCAGATATAACTCAGGCCCTGATGAAAACTTAACTTATAAAAAGGCACACTCCTGAGTATCTGGATCGATCCTAAATCCGCCTGGATAGCTTCATCCACTAGCTGTTTTCTTATTAACGACTTTCTACTACACCAAGGGAGAGAACTAAGTATGTCCGGGGAGAGACCAAGGCTATAAAGATGTCTCAAAGCCCTACCTCTCCATGACCATGAGGAAGACCATGCCCTGGCCTCCTCAAAACAGCAGCGCGGAAGCCTGTCCTACAGCATATCCTCAAGCCTGAACCAATAATTCAGTATGGCAGTGAGTATATTAACCTTCATGGGCATAATTCCAGTTTCAAGAGGAGCTCACTCTATTTTCCAGCTCATTCACCTTTTTTGAGAGCTGGTCAAATTTTTTATTTAAATTTTCAGTAGTTATTACCTTTCCAAGTTCTTCTTTAATTGTATCCCGATCTCGTTTTTCAGTTTCATATTGCACTTGAATCATTTGGATTATTTTTTTTTCTAATTTGGGCAGCCTGGGTGATTCTTCTTCTTCAGAGGATCCTGATGCCTCCTCTGCTGTTGTTGTGGTGGCCATTTTTTCTCCCGCCTCTTCCTCCTCCGTTTCTGTGTCAGGGGCTCTGTTTTGAGCCCTGCAAAAAGCTTTGATTGTGCCCTGCCTTTACCTTTTTTTTGTTCTTTGAGCATCCTGGACCCTTCCCCGACATCAGTGAGAGGTTATTTTTTAATTTTTTTACTTTCTTCTTTTTCAGGCCGAGATCTGCTCCTTGGGCAGCACGGAGCCATTCCCCAATGCGTCTACTCTCTGCGCATGCTCAGAGCACCCCCCCATTGTTATGTAGGGTTTTTTGGGGTTTAAATTTGTGTTTATTGATAAGTGTAACATTTACAAAACATCATCATAAACACACTGTTCCACCAACAAGGAACAACTTTAACATCAACAGGTGGATTCAGGTAAGATTTTTTGATTATCATTTCTGTCTTAAATGTAATAGTCAAATAGGAATGCTTGTTCATCTTCCTGTGGGTTTGAATTGTTCATGAGGGAGATGAAAGGTAGGCTTTCAATGAGATTGAAAGGTAGGCTTACAATCTCCCTTCCAAATAATATCTCCCATTAACTTATCACATGCTTTGAAGAAGGACTCTGGCAAGTGAATGGACGGGCCATTAATTTATATATAATCTTGGGTAGCATTATCATCTTGAGCAAATTTACTCTGCCCATCCATGTGCATAGTAAGTTTTTCCACTCTGCTGCTTCTATACTAAGCTGTTGCGGTAAGTTTAGGAAGTTCTCGTTATATAGCTGGTTAAGCTGTTTTGTCAGCTTTACCCCCAAGTACGTCACTGCCCACTTTTCCTCTGGAAAGGGTAAAGCATGTTTTATTTTCTCTCTCTGTGTTTCAGTTTCCCCATAGATTAGAGCAAGTGATTTTGCTGTGTTTATTTTATACCCCAAAATAGTCCCAGATTCACTTATCGGTTGCAGAAGTGGTGGAGTTGAGTTTACTGAGTCCCTTAAAAATAGAACTGTGTCATCTGCATACATTGCTATCTTATGTTCCGTATCGCCTATTTTGATCCCCGCTATTTTTTGTTCTTGCCTTATTGCAATTGCCATGACTCCAAGCACTAGGTCAAACAAGAGTGGGGACAATGGACAGCCCTGTCTCGTGCCTTTACCCAGCCTAAATGTTTCAGATTGGCAGTTGTTGATAGTTAGTTTAGATTTTGGTTCTTTATTTATTGCCCTTATCCATCTGATAAAGGTCCCCCCAAATCCCATTTTATTCAAAATCTGAGTGAGACATGTAATTTCAGTGCGATCAAAGGCTTTCTCTGCATCAAGCAAAATAATCGCTGCCTGTTCTTTTGATCCATCCAGGTGGTGCATTATATTGAGGACCCTACGAATATTATCAAATCCCAAAAGTGTGGGAATAAAGCCCACCTGGTCTGGGGTTATCAATTCCCCAATAATTGTTGCTAATCTAATCAATAGGGCTTTAGAAAAATGTTTAAAGTCAACGTTTAATAATGAAATTGGTCTGAAATTCTCACACCTGTCTGCTGGTTTCCCTGGTTTTGGTATTAGGGTAATGTTGGCTTCATAAAATGAATTTGGCAGTTTACCTTCCTTTAGGATTTCATTATATGTACTTACAAAGTGGGGAGCTACCTCATTCAGAGTATTTTTATAGAATTCAGCTGGCAGTCCATCTGGGCCTGCTGCTTTGGTATTAAGGAGACTTTTGATAACCTTTTTAATTTCCTCCAGTTCTATAGGCCTGTTAAGATAGCTGACCTGGTCTACATTTAATTTGGGGAGTTTATATTTTTGTAAAAATTCTTTTACCTTTTCAGGGTCTGGGTTTGAAGAGTAATACAGTGCCTGATAATACTTCAAGAACTCTTGATGAATACCCTCATCATCAGTTATTTTAATTCCCCCTGCCAATTGTAAAGAAGAAAAATGGGATTTCTTATGTTGTTTTTTAACAAGCTTGGCTAACATTTCCCCTGTTTTGTTATTGTGCGTAAAATAAAATCCTTTCATTTACTTAAGCTGAGCTGTTGTCTTTTGTATTTCTTTCATATTTATTTGTTCCCTGATTTTGGTAATTTGTCTCACTCTCTTTTTAGTAGGGTTGCTTTTATTTATCAGCTCCAGTGCTTTTAGTTCCCTAAAGTAGGGACGGGCGAACAGAACTGAGTTCGGAAATTCAGTTCAGTTAGAAAATTGAGTTCAGTTCGGAAGTTCGGTTTGGTCGACCAAACTGGTCGAGTTCGCTCCGAACTGTGTTCGCCCATCCCTACTATATAGTTCATTCAGAAATTCTCTGGTTTTTTTACATAATGAAGCCTTCAGGGCTATCCTTTTCCCTCTGATTACCGTCATCGCTGCCTCCCATAGTGTTGCTTGCATATTTACAGTGCCTTCATTTAACTCAAAATACTTCTTAAGTTCTGACTGGGTTTGCTCGAGAAAGAATTTATTTTTTAACCAGCCTCGTGATAGTTTCCAGCTATTTTTGTGTTTGTTTTGTGTATTTTCATTCCATTTCAGTTTTGTAATGACCATGTCATGGTCAGATGATGTATTGTGCTTAATATAGCATGCATTGCACCTTCCCACCTCACTTTTATCAAGGAAGGAATAATCAATATGAGTGTAAATATTGTGAACTGATGAGTAAAAGATATAATCCCTTCCCTTAGGGTTCATATATCTCCATACATCCTCTAGGTTGCTGACTTTAAGCACGGTATCTAAATTCCTTTGCCATGTCCCCGGGGTCTTATTATTCGAGTGGTCTTTCTCCTCCCAGCAGGCGTTAAGATCCCCCTGTAAGATCAGAATCCCTTCTGCATGTTTTTCTATTATGGGCAGAGCTGGGGGAAGCCCAGGACCAGGAGAGCAGGGGCTGCGGGTGGGGACTGAGGGGCAGCGGCAGAGCTGGGGGGAGCCCGGGACTGGGAGAGCAGGGGCTGCGGGTGGGGACTGAGGGGCAGCGGCAGAGCTGGGGGGAGCCCGGGACTGGGAGAGCAGGGGCTGCGGGTGGGGACTGAGGGGCAGCGGCAGAGCTGGGGGGAGCCCGGGACTGGGAGAGCAGGGGCTGCGGGTGGGGACTGAGGGGCAGCGGCAGAGCTGGGGGGAGCCCGGGACTGGGAGAGCAGGGGCTGCGGGTGGGGACTGAGGGGCAGCGGCAGAGCTGGGGGGAGCCCGGGACTGGGAGAGCAGGGGCTGCGGGTGGGGACTGAGGGGCAGCGGCAGAGCTGGGGGGAGCCCGGGACTGGGAGAGCAGGGGCTGCGGGTGGGGACTGAGGGGCAGCG
>QEPC01012307.1:370638-383316 GCA_003113815.1 Sphenodon punctatus
TCTTGCAGGAGCTCCTCTCCTGAGCTGTTAACTTGTTCAAGTCCAAAATGGAAGAGAGCTAATTCTTGAAGAAGAACTTCCTTCTTCTTCCTCACAGGAGGCCTGAGGTCACTTCCTGAGGGTCCTGGCCATTGTCATTGTTATCAAGGTGGCGGGCCTGACCTGGCCATTGTTGGTAATAAAGTGGCCACTTGCCATAACAAAGGGAATACCTTCCCCCACTCTGGCAACTGGTTTCAGCATTCTGCTCCCACTGAGCTTACAATCTGTTACTCTTTATATTACATTACACATATCCCCCCCAAATGGGTGCATTATCTCCCCCAAATGGGTGTGTTGCCCCCATGTCCCCATGACAGTGCCCCCGGGTGCAACAGGATGGGGTAGAAATGACCCCAGCAGCGCAGAGAGCAAAGCCTGAAATCTGTAATCCTGAGGCAGCAAAGAGGCTCCCGGCATCTGATCAAACAGTCCCAGCCCCCACAGCACCTGAACCCACCTGTCCCCATGGCTCCTCCTGGCAGAGAGAACACGACCCAGATGGGGAGTTATTAACCCAGCAGTGATGTCCATTATGAAGGCTTCACTGGGAAAGTCATGATAGCAGCAGAGATGTTTGTATTTCATTCCCACTATTTGTATGAGTCAAAGAAAGAGGTTTTGTATTCGCCATCTGTTGTATAAGCCAGAGAGCTATGTATTGTATGGACAATTTGCTCAAGGTCACTGAACCTTAGCCAGTAAATTTGCATTGAAAAACTTCAAAAGCCAGAACACTTACACTGCATAAAATTCAGCTAGGGCTAAATGACCAACAATCGCAGTTAATCAACACCTCAAAGCAAGGAGACTGGCAGAGTCAAAAGGTGTGCTTAGGACAGGAGAGGAGACTCACTTGACAATCAACATGTGACCTGAGCTGACAGTAAGATGCAGTGTTCCTGTCTGCGAAGATGAGACTAATATAACCCCTTTTACTTTTCTGATGACGGTGACGCCCTGAGATACAGGCGACAAAGGATTAACCCCTTCCAGGCTGGCACACTCTGGGGAGAACGGTGCTCAGCAGTTAATGTAATAATTAGAGGAGTAATTGAGTTTACCTTGGCGAAAGCCGTAAATAAATTTTGATTTGAGTAATCAAGTTGTGACTGTTTTTGGGGACTGACAGCGAGAGGGAAACCCCAATGTTCATGTGTGTGTGAAAGAATGTGTGTGTGTGTGTGTGTGAGAGAGAGAGAATGAGTGAATGAATGAATGAGCATGTTTGTGAATGTGTGTGTGTGTGTGCGAGTGAAAGTGTGAGAGTTGAATATCAATGTCCAGTGCGAGACACAGTTGAGAAAGTGCGTCACTGGCCAGAGCTGTTGTTGTTATTATTAGCAAGCATTTATATAGCGCCAGCAATGTACCTGGCACTTTACGAAGTAATGGAATAGACACGGTCCCTGCACTAGGGCTTACAGTCTGAGAGATGGGGGTCTGCTCAGTCAGTTCCACCCCCTGCTGTCCCCATGGCTCCTTGCAGAGAACATGACCCAGGAGCTCAGAGAAGGGGCTCCCAGCCCTATGCTCAGCCCACTAGACATTGCTGCCTCCGCTTTGGGAAAGTCAGTGGCAGCTGCCCCTTCCCCAACCCCACCCCAAAGAAGTGCAGGAGGCTGAGGGCACACAGGAGGTGGGGCCAAGCAGGTGAAATATTTAGGGTGGCAGCCCCCCAGTCATAACCCCCTTCTCTTCCCCCACCCCCAGCCCCAGCCCAGTGCTTCCTGGCCCTGTTCCTGCTGCCGGGGGAGGGCTAGCTCCTGTCTGGGCTCTCTCTGTGCCGTCAGGCTCTACCGACTGGGAGACCCCCGAGATCTCTCAGCTTTGTAAGACCCACCAGATGTGACTCTTACAACGCTGAGAGATCTTGCCGCGTAAAAGGGGAATTGTACGTTCACACATTAAAAAACTCCAGCATTTATAACACCCGGTATTATCTCGAGCACTTCTACATATAAAAGGTTTATTTGTTTAGCCATTGGCCATAACAAAGAACACAATATTATAACATGTCATAACAACACTATAAAAACTTAACAACTTAAAAACTTAAAACTAAGACAAACAGTAATGAGTGGGCTATAATATATATCCCACTATACGTCTGATGTCGCTTGGCTTAACCGTACGAATACCTGATTCGGTAGGGGACGTAACACATGCTAACACTGTTGTTCCCCAGGAGCTAAAAAATGCCGGCCTGTAACCACTGGTCCCTGTGCTATGACGCCCTCTCCCCGACATTACACTGTGAGCTGCCTGTGCGAGTCCTCCTGTTTGCGGCACAGGGTTTGTGTCCCCACCCCCCCGAGCAGTCGTAATCCCCCTTGGAATGGGGCCCTGTGAACTGCTGCTGTTTGCCCTGGACTCTGTGCTATGCGGGGCATGTTTTTGGGACAGAAGGAATGTCAGTTCGGCAGGGAAGTGGCTTGGTGCTTGGCTTTTCAGCTGCTGTCCCATTGGTCTCCCAGCTGCATTAAATGCCCCTTTGTGTTCCTGAGCTGTCTGTGACTTGTGTGACATGTACAACCCATGAGTTACGCATCGCATGGGTTTAACGTGTTGTCACCACGTGCCCTGATCTGGCGGTCAGCTCTGTCTGTGGCAGCAGTTGTCTGGGTCCGCCTTCCCCTGTCCCGCCTTCCCCGTCCTCCAGGATTCCTGCTATGGGCAGGCAGAAGCGGCTGCAGCAGCTTCACTTGCCCACAAACCTCCATGTTTTTACATCATGCGGCGTGTGTGTGTGTTAAATGTGGGGGTTGGGCTGTTCAACAGAATCGCTGGGTCATCAGGTAAGTTTATTTACGCTGCTCTGTTGCCAAGCTGCGGTCGGCATCTGCTCAACCGCACATACGCCAGAACTAAAGCTTTAATGTTTAACTCTTCATTGGCTTCACTACACACCATCAGCCCACAACAGCACTTCATCAACATCTCAGGCTACATGCCTGTGAAGTGTTGGGGCTCAACTCACAAAAGCAGGAAAGATACGAAGTGCAAAAAGAGGTCAGGATATCAGAAATTGACCCCTACCAATTAACTTTTAAATCATATAACTGTTGATTGCCATAATGGTTATTCTTCAGAGTTTGCATATACGACCCTACCACTAAATTGAACACATCATTCAATTTTCAAAAAAGAAATCTTAAGCCATTTATTCAAAAAAAGGGCTTTTCAATTTGGTGTTCATAATGGTGGTTCTGCCTGTAACTATCTAGTCGCACCGTGCAGCTAGAAAATGAAGCGTTTAAACTAGTTCAGAATGTTATGTTTTTTGTGTGTAAAATATTTATTTATTTACTTATTTTTTAATCAAATTGATATGCCGTCCCCTCCTACCTATGCATCTCGGGGCGGCAAACAACAACAATATAAAAACAAACAAACATAATAAAAACATAAAAACATTAAAAATAACCCCAAAAGAACCCCCCCCCCTTCACCCGTCTCCCTCAGCAAAGGCCTGACAGAATGGCCAGGTCTTACACTGTTTACAAAAAGAGGGAAGGTCTGAGGCCAGGCGAACCTCCAGGAGGGAGTGTCACAGCTGCAGAGAAGCCACCAAGAACACCCTCCTCCTGATCGACACCCGGGAAACACCAGGGACCTTGCCCCCAGCTGACTGCAGAGGCCGATCTAGGATCTGAAGGGTGAGGCGATCCAGCAGGTAGGTGGGGCCCAGGCCGTTCAGGGCTTTAAAGGTTAAAACCAACACCTGGGATTGGGCCCAAAAGACTATCGGCCGACGGCAGTCAGTGCAGAGAACGGAGCACCGGAGTAATACACGCACAATGATTTGTCCCCTAAAGAGATGTGCTGCCGAATTCTGTACCAGCTGCAGTCTCCGGACTGTCACATGGGGTAGCCCCACGTAGGGTGCATTACAGTAGTCCATTCTTGAGGAAATAAAAGCATGGATGATTGTGGCAAGATCCGAGTCCGAGACAAACGGCAAAATGCACTCTTTGCCACAGCCGCCACTTGGACATCCAGGTGGAACTGCGCGTCCAGGAGCACCCCCA
The DNA here is from genome assembly GCA_003113815.1 of Sphenodon punctatus. Classification (NCBI taxonomy): domain Eukaryota; kingdom Metazoa; phylum Chordata; class Lepidosauria; order Sphenodontia; family Sphenodontidae; genus Sphenodon; species Sphenodon punctatus. Next base: position 374,709 of record QEPC01012307.1, read on the forward strand.
GACTACGGACCTGAGATACCAGGGGAGGATGGACTCCCCATGACCATCACCTCTGTCTTTATTTTATTTATTGAAAGCATTTAGTATCCCACCCCTCCTACCACAGGCAGCTTGGGGCGGCTTACAACAGCGTATCTCAACATCCAAAATCATAAAACTATAAAGCACACCCCTACACCCTCATCCCTCTCCTCCCTGCCGCCCCCTACCCATCTTCCCCACCAAATGCCTGGCGGAACAGGCAGGTATTGAACTTTTACGAAAGGAGGGGAGGTCCGGGACCAGATGCAGATGGAGTTCCACAGCATCAGCGCAGCCACCGAGAACGCCCTCCCCTGTGTGGCCCCCTGGAAGACTCGGGGGACCACAAGGAGGGCATCTCCCGATGACCGCAGGGGCCTGTCCAGTACCTGGGGGGTGAGGCTGTCTCACAGATAGGCAGGACCAAGACCATTTAGGGCTTTATAGGTTAAAACCAACACCTTGCATTGGGCTCAGAAGATTATCAGCAGCCAGTGCAGAGAACGGAGCACTGGTCTATTGTGCTCCCGATGGCCCAGTCCCACCAGGAGACGGGCAGCCGCATTCTGCACCAACTGCAGCTTCTGGGCTGTCACCATGGGTAGCCCCACGCACAGTGTGTTACCATAGTCTAGTCTAGAGGTGATGAAAGCATGAATGATGGTGGCCAGGTCAGAGTCCGACACATACGGTCTAAGCCAACGTACCCGTTGTAATTGGCGAAAGTGTTTGAGGATGCTGGACAGTCTCCCATATCTTGCTCACTTACAACTTAGGGTCTATGCACCCACACTTTGCCTTGGTCTCAGCTCAGGGGGCAACACTGAAGCTGGGGACAGCAAGCTCCTCCCCACTTTAGTATTATGGACTTGATCCCGGTCTCCACTGTAGCCACATTTCTCCTCCCTTTATAGCTCCCCTCTGAGGCAGCAGCTCAAGTGCATCTGATTACTACACAGGTGATTAAGGGCAGGCAAATATTTCCCCTAGTGTATCATGCACTGGGAGTATTAAACTGTATTGGAAAGGGATTTGGCTGTCTGTGGGCTGTGGCTCCTAACTGAGGATTGGTTGTCATCTGCTTTCCCCTCAGGTGCAGCCCTTAAAAGGGATCAGGCTGCCGAGAATTCATAAAAGCTATGAAGCTGCGCTGCCAGAATAACCCATCTCGCAGCCTCCCCCGCCCCCATACATACCCCCCATCACCTGGGTACCCCCTCCCTGTACAAACACTGCTCCTCACCCCTGGCTCCCCACCCCCTTTTCCCATGGATATACATCTCTCATATCATCTCTCTGGATTGTCCTCGCATACACACCCCTCCCAGCACTTGTCTGTCTGTTACCGATACCTCTGCCTGCCCCCCAGCCTTGTCCATTCAGACACATCACCCTGCGTGTGACCCATCCTGATGGGCGGCACCTGATAACAGCAGCGTGCAAATACTTCCGCTCCTGGCCACGCGCTAAGCAAACACCAGTAGATTAAAATGCTGGAGCAGCCCAGGCTGGTGCAGTTTAAATGAACTCCCAGTAATTCAGTTTATACTTAGCAAGCTCACAGACCTCAGAATAGTAAACTTCTCCCTGGTTAGGAACCAGAACTGCACCGCGCTGGGTACTGCACAAGGGACAACAAAGGGGTAGATGTAGGGTTGCCATATAGGCATGTTTTACAGGACACTTATGAGAAATATAGGTTGCAGGGCTGCACTGGAGCCCATGCAGCATATATCTGCATATCAGGCTACCCTAGGTAGATGGCCCCGATATCCGGCCTTTGCTGGGGCAGGATTCCCTCAGGGCAGAACTCGCTCCCCAAAGACCCATCTCAATTCTTCCCTCCTCACCCTTAAAACCCCTCTGAAGATCTACTTCTTCTCCAAGTGCTTTTAGGAGCCGCTGCTGGTTTCCCCCTTAATGTTGCCTGGTCTCCCTTTTTACCTAGTGCTTTAAAAATGTTTTAATTAGATTTCATGTTATGCCTGTAGTTTATGATTGAGATCGTTTTAGGATTGTGCAGCACTCTGAGTGCCGTGCGGCAGGAGGGCAGGATGAAAATTAAAAACATGAAAGTCTAATTCTATGTTCTGTACAGCACCAGGCCACACGACTGGTGCTATATAAATGTTTATAATAATATAATATTATTCTCTTATTATTCTGTGGTGACCATTTAGCTTCCCATGCTGGCAGAGCGAGAGTTTTTTAGACAAGGGCTCCGGACCCCATCACCCATGTTTCAGGGCTGCAGGGGGGGGGGGGCTGGGCGCCATGCTCTGACACCACCCCACCAGGCTCAGCATGGCACAGACTGGGCAGCCGCACAGGCCCGTTGGGTTGGGCTGCCGCGCCGGGGCCACACACAACACATGGGGTCTGTGAATAAACTGGAAATGAGACCGCGAGTGTGAGAAGCGCTGGTGTGAAATAGGGCTCCGCAAAGCGTCACATGTGGGGGGGGCATGACAATTCAGGAGGGGCCCCCAACACGTGGAGCCCAGGAATAAACTGGAAATAATAACATCCGTGTAACAAAGAGGCCTGCGATGCAAGGAGCCTGGCCCCCTGAAAGGGATGTTATGTTGGAGCCCACACGACCATTTTGCACGGGGCCCAAACTCCCTAACTCCAGCCCTGCACTCTCCTCCGTTTGGTCTTTTGCTGGGACGCTCCCAGTATCCTCCCCCCTTCCTCTTTCTTGCCTCTTGGGCACAGAGTATCGATTGCTGAGCGGCGAGGAGGGCTGAGCTGGGCGTGGGGGAGATGGGAGTTGAGGGATGGGGCTGACCCTGGGGAGAGAGTTGGGGGAGGATGGAGCAAGGAGGTGAGACTGGCGCACCTCGCGTATGGCAGACTCACAGCAGAGGGGGAGCTAGGTGGGAATGGGCCCTGCAGCAGATGATGGAATAGGGAAGCGTTCTTTTAAAGAAATTTTCACTGGGGGGGGGGAATTAACTCAAAAGGGCACCTTTAAACAATGCCAAGGGGCACTTTGAACTTTTATTTTAAAATATTATACATAAATTCATATAAATAAAGGAATGTTATGATACCTGTATTTTAATATTAAATGTTTGTGATTTAAAGAATTAAATCTAAAAATGTCCAGAATTCCAAAAGACGATGGCTGCAGTAACAGCAGTAGTTGAAGACGACTTGTTTACTTAAGTCATTTGACAGAAGCTTGTTGGATTTCTTTATGTTATAAATCTCTTGCCTGTTTAAGAGAGTTGGGCCAAACATGGGTGCTTCCTCTAGGGTGTAAAAGCTCAGAGGGGAGGGGGTTACATACTTAATGGAGGAGAGCCAGTGCGGTATAGTGGGTAAGAGCGAATGCAACAGTTCAAGGGTGAACTCCCACGTCATTCTCTAAACGCCAGTGTCTACGGGGGGGGGGGGGGGAAGCTGTATAAATGGCCCCAGATGACACCCCCCACCCCCCCGGATCACCGCTGCATGTGAGTGAGATGCTCGCAGCTCCATCTCAGTTTTAATCTCCGTACCGGCGTTCAGATCAGGCATGAACGCCAGACCGGAGTTTAAAGCGGGGATGGAATTGTAAACGTCTCACTCACACGCAGCGGTGATCCGGGGGTCATCCAGGGCTGTTTATACACTTTCCGGGGCCCCCACAAACACTGGTGTTTAGAGCATGACGTGCGAGTTCACCCCAAGTCTCACCTTAGCCAGGAACTCACTGGGTGACCGTGGGACAGTCATTGATCTCTCAGCCCAGCCTTACCTCATAGGGTTGTTGTGAGGATTCAGAGTTGAGTTCGTTAGGCCTAAGGAAGGACCCTGTGAGCTCAGAAAGCTTGCCCATTTCCAATTTCCCACCAACAATAGTTGGCCCAGTCAAAGAGGCCATTCAGGCTACTTTGTTTCCACCTTAGTCAGTCAATGTTACAGTTAACAAGTTACAGAAGTGTGAACCACCTCAGCCTAGGGATAGGGTGGGATAAAAAAAATAAATCTAAGGTTTCCTTTTGCATTTGGCATTGTGCACCACGCCTAAAACCCCCTCTGAAATATAGGTACATTGGTTAAAAGAAATAAAGGGAAAAGCTGGAAGAGAAGGGAAACATTTCTTTGCGTCTCTTTCAGCACTTGGTATCGGGCACTACACTTACACAACCAAAATCAGAATAACCACACGCCCTGTGAATCCCTAGCCCCTCTCTTGTCCTGCACTTGGTTCCCACCAGGGTCCTGCCCTGAACTTCCCACCCTCCTAGTCCAAAGGCTGCATGTACACGTTGAACAGGAGAGGGGATAGGATGGAACCCTGCGGTACTCCACACGTGAGGCCACGGGGGGGGGGNGGGGGGGGGGGGGGGGGGGGGGGGGAGAGATGAAAACTCCCACACGCTGGGTTCTCCCGGCCAGGAAAGAGCGGAACCATTCAAGAACAGTTCTGTCAATCCCTGCCCGGTCCCACAGCCGAGTCACCAGCAACTCTTGATCAACGGTATCCGATGCAGCCCAGAGATCTAACAGGATCAGCAGGGTCGAATGACCCCAGTCTAACTCATGGGATAGGTCCCTAAAAAGGGAAGGTTAGAGACTGGCCGATAACTGGCAAAGATGTCAACGTCCAAAGATGGCTTCTTGAGCAGAGGCCGCACCACTGCCTCCTTGAGACAGCCCAGCACCCTGCCCTCCCCAAGGGAGGCGCTGACTATCCCCACCAGCAATGGCCCCAATGTCTCCCGGCTAGCCTTAACCAGCCAGGACAGGCATGGATCTAATTCAGAATTGGTGGCTCGAACAGTCTGAAGAGCATCCCCCGCATCTGAGGGCGACACCGTCTGAAACTCATCCCACAAACCAGGACCAGACGGGGCTGTCACTGCCTCAGACCTGTTCTCTGCTAAAAAAAGTTGCATCAAAACCTTGGTGAATTTGAACAATTTTATCTACAAAAAAGTCTGCAAACAAATCACAGCGAGCATTCGATAGTTCTACGTCCAGGTGGAGGGAGGCTGGACTGACCAGCCCCCTCACCACCCGGAACAACTCAGCCGGGCGGGACTTAGTGGACGCGATGCGGGCAGCAAAGAAAACCTTCTTTGATGTCCGCACTGCTATGGCATAGGTAGGTAACCAGACTCTATGCCACAACCGGTCCACTTCAGTACATGAGTGACACTACCCTTGCTCTAACTGCCGCCCTTCCTGCTTCATCCGCCACAGCTCACCCATATACCATGGGGAGCTGCGATGTTGGCATTCCAGGAGCGGATGTCTGGGAGCCACACAGTCGATGGCCTCCGTCAGCCTGACATTCCACCTAGACAAGAGGTCATTGAGTGAGCAGCCATCAAGGTCCGAGGAAACATCCCCTAGAGCTATCGGGAACCTTTCAGGTTCCATAAGCCTTACTTACTAGTAACATGTCATGGACTGGTATCACAATGGGTGTTGTGGAGGGGGAAAGAGTCGGAATAGAGAAGGAATGAAACTGCACATCTGTTCCTAAAGTAAACTTTGACTTTAGGCTACAAGACACACAACTTTCTTTCTCCCCAGGGTTTAATGAGGGGCTGCCTTTGGAAAGAGGGAGTGGGGTTGCCGTGTTGGTCTCACATGTAAGAAATGGAGACAACATAGTTCAAACGGTCTCTTTTATTGGACCAGCTTCTGTTGGGGAGAATGGGCAAGCTTTCGGCCCACACAGGGCCCTTCCTCGGGCATGGAGAGTAGCCCGTCAGAATGTGCCATTGCAGGACAGGACTATACAGCAATAGCACATGGGACAGAGCGGCTAAGACAAGGGGGGGTGGGAGATAGGGAGAAAAGAGAGACACTTAGAAACAATGAATCAATATAGCAGTAAAGCAAACAAGTGGGAAACAGCTACTCAAGTGGAGGGAATCTGCACATGAAAGAGCTGGGTACATCAGTAAAGAGAGGGGGTAAGAAACAGTGTGTTTAGCTACTGATAAGTATAACTGGATAGAAAAGGCCAGGCCTCTGTCACTATATTGCTTCAGGGTTTCCAAATAATAACAACCGAATATCCAGAGAATAAATGTCCACAAATCCAAATATCAAATAATATCCCCACTATTTATCCAAGTATTATCAACAACCATATCCAAATAATATCCACACAAATCCAGCAGCAACATGTCAGGAAAGCAACAGCAAAAATGTATATCCACATCTAACAACCAAAAATCCATATAATATCCACCTAATAATATCAGAATATCTGATTAATAACCAATATTAACAATCCATAGAACATCCAAATGATATCAACAGGAAAAACTAGTACGCATTGCAGACATCCAATATTATAACTAGCAAAGACCCAAATAATCTACAAAAATCCAAATTAACTATCAATGAATTGGGGTGGGAGTGGTTTGGATGGGCAGGCAGTGAGAGTGGGGTGGTTTAGGGGATGTGTCTTGGGGGGAGTTAAGGGTGGGGAAGGGGTGCAAAATGTGGGGGAGGGCTGGGAGGTTAGGAGATGCTGCTGTAGAAGTGGGGTGAGGGCCGGGCTCCACAAAAAGAATCCAAAGCGTTGACACCGGATGAGAGGGTTCGAGGGGGGGGAACACTAGGGTGAGGGGGATGCTCCTGTCTTCTGGCACTGGCTGCTCTGAAACAACAGAGTGCAGGGCGGTGGGGGCTTCATAGGAAAGATTTGGTTTGATGGGAGTGGGGTATGGGAGGCGAGGGCGGGGGGGCTATAAAAAGCAAGCAAGCACCTACCGAAATGATGACCGCCTAGTGTGGAGCCACAGCTGAACGCACTAGGAGCAAGGGGCAGGATGGAGGCAGGCTCTTTGGGGCAGCTAGTTTGCAATCAGCGGGTCCCCTGGTAGCTGATGGCAATTGGCCAGCCAGACTTGCCCCTCTCCCACAGGGCTGATATCACCGGTTTACTAGGACCAAGTAGGTGGAACAAAAGGGGGGGGGGGCGAGGTGGTGTTTAACAGCAGCTGCTTCCCGGTGCTGCTGTCTGCTTCTTGTTCTAAAGATAGGAAGTTCTTCAACTGCAAACTGGGCAGTTAATACTTCATCAAGCGCCTCTCCATTCAAAATAGACAGAGGAACAAAGGTGACCAGGGCGTGGGGGCAGGGGGAGAGGAAAGAGGCAGGCTCTCTAGCCGGACTCACGGGCATAAAATTCTGTCATCGCAGCCCTGTCTGAGGGAGTCGGAGAAATACAGATTTAGAGGGGCCAAGCAAAGTGAAAGGGCACTTTACGGGGGGCAGGGATTTTGAGTTCACTGCGGCGGAATTAAAGCCCTGGAATAGGGCCCCCTTCTCCCCCTCCCGGCAGCTGGGCGCACAGCTGCACCAGGGCTACGCCCTACCCCAAGGCTCATGGACCCAATGCATCAGCCCCACCCGTCCCTATAACAGTGTCACGGGTTGGAGGTCCGCCCCCCTCCCCTCGCCTCGCAACAATTCAGGAGCGAGGAGGCGCCCAATAATCTAGAAGAGGCCAGAACCCGCGGCCTGAAACACAAGAACCCGCGGCTCCTGAAGGAGGAGTTTTGTTTAACTGAAAATGAGATACAGTGACATTCTCCTTTTCCTCCTGGGTGAATCAATGCGGGGTCTCTCAGACATTCCTGCCTGACCGGGGGGGTCTGCACCATCATTTCATCCAGGGTCCCAGCTTCTCACAATCGCTCCCAAGCTTTGTGCCTGAGGTGACCCTATTTAGAGAGTTAAATACAATCCTGCAGCCCCGAATTCAACACATTTGAAATCTGAACATTTGTAGCAGCATGTTTTCTAGCCGGTCTGTTTGAGCGGTATCCTGGGCAGTGGGCAGAGATCTGCAGCCGCCCAGCTCCCTGCTTGTATAGCTGGAGTTCGCCCCTCCCAGTAACAACTCCCGGAAAGGGGAACGCCCAGCTGCTGTTCAGCCTTGGGCACCAGGAAAGCGAAACTAAGTTTCTATCCTGCTGTCCTCGTGGCCATGGCGGCGGCTGCTGCTCGGGATCCAGTGAAAGTTCTCCAGGAGGAAGTGACTTGTTCCATCTGCCTGGATTATTTTGCAGACCCGGTGATTCTAGACTGTGGGCACAATTTCTGCCGAGCCTGCATCACCCAAAACTGGGGCGAATCGGTGGAAAACTTCTCCTGCCCCCAGTGCAGAGAAATCTGGCCCCGGCGGAGTCTGAAGCCCAACAGGCAGCTGAGCAGTGTGGTGGATGGGGTCCGGCGTCTCAGCTTAGCGCCGAGGGCAGAGCCGGGGTGTGAGAAACACCAGGAGCCTCTGAAACTCTTCTGCCAGGATGACCGTGTTCCCATCTGTCTGGTGTGTGACAGAGCCAAGGAGCACCGAGCCCACACTGTGCTCCCCATTGATGAGGCTGTCCAGGAGTACAAGGTAAGAGATGCCACTTGCTAGAGATGGAGTCAGCCCCAAAGAGCATAAGGGAGGAGCGGGATACATCTGTACTGCAGATGGGAATTGCCATAGGTGACCCCCCACCCCCTCTAGAGGCTTCCCTCATCGCCATGAATGTTGTGGTCTCCCAGCTGCTAAAAGGCCACTTTACCTGGTGGCCACTCCCCCTACATCAGCAGCCACACTCCCCCCCCCCCCCCCCCC
>QEPC01012307.1:384096-400053 GCA_003113815.1 Sphenodon punctatus
GGGGGGGGTTCGCCCTCCTATAGCTGAGCAGGTTCGGAGTCTGGGGCTGGTGTTGGACTCAGATCTCCGCCTGGATCGACAGTTGGAGGTGGTGGTGAAGGCCACCTTCCGCCTGTTGTATCTGGTGCGGAGGCTGTGTCCATACATCTCTAGGCCGGACCTGGCCTCCCTCATCCATGCCTTTGTCACCTCGAGGCTGGACTACTGCAACGCGCTCTACGTGGGGCTGCCATTGTTCCTGGTCCGGAGGCTGCAGCTAGTGCAGAATGCGGCGGCCCACCTCCTGTCGGGGACGGTTGTCGGGAGCATATAACACCGGTGCTCCGGACTCTGCACTGGTTGGCAATAGCATGCCAAGCCAGGTTCAAGGTGTTGCTAATGATCTATAAGGTCCTTCACGATCTTGGCCCCTCGTACCTCAGGGACCGTCTCGCCCTCCGTGTCCCAGAGCGACTCCTTCGGTCTGCTGGGGGTGCCTTCCTGGATGTCCCCCGTGTTAAGCAGGGGGCCACAATGGAGAGGGCATTCTCGGTGGCCGGGCTGCATCTTTGGAATTCCCTCCCGGAGGAAGCTCGCCTGGCCCCAAGACTTTTAGCATTCTAGCAGGCTTGTAAAACCTGGCTGTTCGCCCAGGCCTTTGGGCAGGGTGGGATAGGTTTTTTTTTTTTAGCTCTTCCCTGCCCTTCTTTTTTTTTTTTTTTATTCTCCTGCCCTTGTGATGTTTTTAAAATTGTTGATGTTTTAAAAAATTGTTTTTATTAATGTTTTTTAGTTGTACGTCGCCCTGGGATGCCGTAGGCATATGGGGCGAATCATAAATGTGTATAATAAATTAATAAATAATATTAAATCAGACTGGTCCTTCTGCTCCAGCCAGACCCCTCTTTTGTCTCTCTCCATCTACTGAAGAAAAGACTGGATAGTCCTGCTCGCCCCACCCAGCTCGATCCAGAGCTCTTAGCTGTTACGCTTCTCACTGTCCCACAGAAAGAACACACAACAGAGAGAGATTTTAGGAAGCGGTGGTTGCTGTAAAATGCTCCCCATTGTTCCCGCTGGTCATTAAGGAGCAGGGTTTGATTGTGTTGCAGGAAGCAGTCGGAGCCGAAAGGCAGAAGGTTCTTTCCGAATTCGAGAGGCTGCACCAATTCCTGGAGAAACAGCAGCGCCTCCTGCTGGCCCAGCTGGGAGTGCTGGAGACAGAGATTGGGAAGAGAGAGGATGTCACCAGGTGCTCTGAGAAGATTTCCTGTCTGAATACCTTGATCAGGGAGATGGAGGGGCGGTGCCAGCAGCCGGCCGGCCAGTTCCTGCAGGTGAGGCTGGGTAGAAATGCCCCAGATCTCTGCCCCAGCAAAGCCCCTGCTACTGAATCGTGACCGACAGGTTACACTGGTCCTGGAATTCGCAGTCAGTGGTTTCTCCCTGGGGCAGCAGGGGGAGGGTTCTGATAGCTCCCCCGAGAGGGGTACGGTGGGGAAGGGAGGGGCACCCAGCCAGTTTCCACCCAGACAGTTCAGGAATTGGGGTCTGTGCCGAGGAGATGCCAGACCGCCTAAATTAGTATCAACTTCTGCTGTCTTGGCACCTCCTTCCTCTGCACCCAGCCCCCCTGTAACTATGTGTCCCCATAGCCCCAAACCTACCCCCTGCTCCCATCTACCCAGCCCCTCCATACCCAGCCCCTATTCCCCAGTCTTATTTTTTTTATTAGCCCAACATTAAAGTTAGTCAATGTATTATTTTAAATAGGTAAAAATTGACATGAACCAAGACCTACAGACCTATGCAACTTAGCGTTTTGCAGTTTTTATTCCCTACAAATCCTAGGCTCTGGGCTTGGTGTGGTTCCCAGGAGCATTTCCAGCTCTGAGACCCATGGCTCTTAAACAGCAGAGAGAAGGTTCATCTGGTTTTTAAAGAGGGGAAACCTCCTAGTTCTGTTGTGACTGAGCTCTCGTTCTCTCCCTGTAGGACGTCGAGAGCACCTTGAGCAGGTACGTGGCTGTCTCACACTCCCACCCGTGCTGAGAAGGAACCAGGGGACTGTGATAAACAATAAGGAGGCCTTTGCTACTGGGGGTCTCTTAGTTTGTGTAACCGGGAATAGATCCCTTTGAAAGCTGAAGGATCATGGGGGATGTAGTCCTGTAGGGTAATAGTTGTGTAGTCCAGCTGTGAAGTCTGGTGAGGTGTCAGCTGACTTTTACAGGCTTAACAGAAGGGCTGGCGGGAGGTTTGGCTCCATTGGAGAAGGCGAAAAGGCAGAGAAGAACCAAGTGCTGAGCGATGGAGAGGCTGAGGAATGAGGAGAAAAACCTTCAGCTTCCCTCCCAGGTGGCAGGGGTGTCTGGCATTTGGACCTTTATCCCCAACAGCCTGGGTGCAAGACCAGAGACTCGGCGAATTCACACGTGCAGCAAATATCTGGATTTTTAAAAACTGGTTCTCAATAGTTTGCTGTTAACAAGTCCTGTTGCATTCACATGCATGCCATACCGATTTTAAGTACAGCGAAATAATGCATTCAGACCTTCTTGTAGTGCGTGCTTACCCGGCTGCTCAGTACGGTTCAGTTACAGGAAGTGGCCTGTGGGGAGCCAGAAGGTTGCTACTTTGTAGCAAAGTACAACTTTGCTGCAACTTTGCAACAACCTTTGCTACAACTTTGCAACAACCTTTGCTACAACCTTTGTAGCAAAGGTTGCTACTTTGTAGAATCAGGGAGTAAAGAGGGAGAGCCTGAGGCTGCTGGAAAGAAGCCCCTCGCATAATGAGGCGCGCTGCTTCTCTCCCTGGTTTCTTTCCGGTATCCCGCTGCTGCTACTGCTGCAGCACTACGGTAGAGGCAGAGGCAGATGATTGAAAGTCCCTTGGAGGGAAGAACTTTTTTGGGGAGAAGCATGGAGGGGAAACATGGAGGGGAAGAACTTTTGGGGGGAGAAGCTGGCTGCAGCCTGCACCCAGCGAGGCAACTACAGGGCTCCAGCTGGTCTCACTGCTTCCGGTAGGGGCAGGAGTAAAACAGCGCACTTGGAAGCACGGTTGCATTCACATCAGAAAAGATTACACACTAGTTAAAACCAGTACGATGTTGCTTTCACACTGCTGTTAAGTGCGGATTTATTGAAAACGGACAGCAAAAAGGTAGGTTTGAGTAGCTTTTCAACACGCGTTGCTTTAGTGCGATATTGACTCCATTTAATCGAATTTAAGTGTTCAGACAAGGCATGAAACATTCGTTTTTTTAAAAAAATTGCACAAATCAGAACGTCTGAATCCCCCCTCAGCTCCTTGCTTAGTTTGGGACTGAAATTGTACAAAGACAAGGAAGCCGGATTGCTTTTGTGGATCGGCATCATGACAAAGCAAACTGAATAGAATTTGAGTTTAGAATGGAAAAGAATATTTGTTGCTGTGCTTCTTGTTGTGTCATGATTAGAGATTGGTCCTTGCCCTGAGAGACTTGGGCTACAGTCTTGTTTGTTAATGCCCAGGGATATGGGCATGAACCTGAGTTTCAGGGGCATGTACTTAGCTTTCTTACAAGGGGAGGAGGGGGATCCTGCAGGATAAGTCTGTCTAAAGCAGAATCATCAGTGAGATACAATCTCTGGGGCGAGGTGCTAAGGGAAGCCTGAGGGAAGAGGTGAGGTGGGTGTTTAGGAAGGACTGGAAGCTTGGGAGGGAGGGAGCAGGGCGTAGGGGCTGGGGGAGGAAGCTCCAAGCCTAGAAGGCGGCCTGGGAGAAGGAGCAAAGGCCGTTCAGGGAGCAGGAGACTGGGGAGGGCGAAGGCAGAGGAGGAGGAGCAGCGTGGGAATGTAGTGGAATATTGGGGCAAAGAGAAAGGGAGGTGGTTCAGTAATTGTGTTTTCAGTGGTGCTATTTGGTGGGGCATTCCCTAATTTTTTTTTAAGGATTATGATTGGTCTCTGTTGATGTGACGCAGGCGACTGGTTCTCTTCATCTCTCTCAAATCGCTCCTTCAGCATCTGTCTTGCTGGTACCTCCTCCACATCGCTCCCCTCTCTGTGGGAGTTCCCCAAGGCTCTTTCCTGGGGTTCCTCCTCTTCTCCCTTGACACTCTTTCTCTGTATAAAGTCATTGAATCTCACGGCTTCCAGTACCACCTGGATGCTGATGACACACAACTCTATCTCAACTCCCACGCTCTCCTCCATCCTGACTCGTATTGCTGACTGTTTCTCTGACGTCTCTACCTGGATGTCTTGTCGCCAACTCTTATAGTCAAGACCGAACTCCTCATCTTCCCCACAAAACATTCCCCTCCTACTTCCATCTCAATTTCCATTGATGGCATCATCATCCAGCCTGTTTCTCAGGCACGTAGCCTGGGATTGATCTTTGACTCCTTCCCCTCCTTTATGCCCCCAATGTAGGCAGTTACCCAGTCCTGTTGTTCACTCTGTATAATATTGCTAAATCTAGCCCTGCCTTACAGTTTCCACTGCAAAAACTTAGTCCGTGCTCGAGTCATCTCTACACCTTGACTACTATAACTTCCTCTTTACTGGCCTCTCCTGCTCTGATCTCGCCCCCCCCCCCCATCTCTGTTCAACACCCTGCTGCAAAGGTCATCCACCTTGCCCATCACTTTGACCACGTTCAGCCCCTCCTGTCTGTTCTGCACTGCCTCCCTCTACGGGAACTCATTCAGCACAAGCGCCTGGTCTTCACTTTCAAGGCTCTTAATGGTCTCGCTCCCCCATATCTCTCCGCTCTTGCAGGGCCGGCCCCAGGGTTTGTGAGGCTATGTGCAAAGGTTTGGTGCTGGGCCTAATTTGCATAATTAGGCCCCCCCTAATTATGCAAATGTGTACATTTACATAAACTTTATTCCCACTGGACAGGAAGGATTCCCATTCTCCACCACTCCAAGCAACTATGGAGTAGCACGGCCTCCCCATGCTTCTCCCTGCCCCCCCCTCCTGTTTGCCACCCCTTGGCTGCCTTTCCTGGCGCTCAGCCGAGTGGCCATAGACAAGTATGGTCTCCCAATGCTTCTCCCCAGCCGAGCGTCTACCACCACTCCCCAGGAGTGGTTCCACTGCAGGGGCAGCCGGGCGGGCAGTGAGGCAGACAGTAGGCACTGCGTCCATTTCCTTACTGGAAGAGGGGGTGAGCTTAGGCAGTCTGGCCTCCAGGGCCTGTTGCTTCTTGCTGCCGGTGCCGCCTGTGCCTTATGCAACCAGGATGGTGCAACCAGTCCAGAGGTGCTGCTATCAAACACACCAGACACCCAAAATGCAGCTAGCTTATTAAGCGCATTATGCCATGAAGAGACTATCTATCTATCTATCAACCAGTTCATTCTGCCCCCACCCCATAACCACTTCATTTGCACCCCTGCCCCCATATAATCAATTCACGCTGCCCCCACCCATAACTATTTCATTTGTGCCCACGGGGCAGCGTGAATTGATTATATGGGGGCGGGGGTGCAAATGAACCGGTTATGGGGTGGGGGTTTAAAGACAGTATTCCTTTTAGCAATAACTTCATTAAGAAAAGTTAGTGAAATAGCAGCCATAATAATCTCAGAACCATATTTGCAGATTTAGTTTCCAAGATAGAGTAGACTCTGGCTCCCGCGAGGCCATGTGCGACCGCACATGTTGCACGTGCCTGGGGCTGGCCCTGCGCTCTTGTATCCTGCCACACTCCTGCCCACCCTCCTCTGCCCCCACCCTCGCCTGCTCGCAACTTCTTTGCTCCTTTAAACATCTTCGTCCCTTTTCTCTTGCTGCCTCCCATGCCTGGAACTCCCTCCCTAGAAACATGTGTTCTGCGCCCTCCCTCCCAACTTTCAAATCCCTCCTGAAAACCTAACTTTTCTGTCAGGCTTTCCCTAGCTTATCATGAGCGAAATTGCATCCTCTTCCCCCCTCACTCAGAATTTCTCCCTTGTAACTAAGTGAAGAACGTGCACCTGCAACTTCTCAAGTTCATGAATGTATCCCTGTCTCTCCTGATGTTTCCCCTTCCTTGTCTTTTTTAAATTGTAAGCCCCTTGGGGTAGGAACCTGTCTACTGATTGTACAGTGCCAGATAGATTGCTTGTGCTATATAAATAATAATAATAATAATAAAAAATTAATTATCTGAATTGTATTTGCCAGTTGAAACATGCCTGTGTGTTTCAGCCCTAACCTGCTAATCAGTAAGGGGGGGGGACCTTTTCCCTCTCATGGGGCCATTTTGAAAATGAGTACAAGCTCTGAGGGCAGGATGGGAAGTTGGGGGTGGGGAGGCTTTAGCGGGGTGCTCAGGATGGAGAACGAAGAGGAGGTTTCAGATCATGGCTCTGTGCCATGGATCCATCCCCTTAGCCTTGAGGACAAGCTCTCATCTCCGCTCCTTTGCTCTCAACAGATTCTTCTGTGTTTAAGAGTAGGGGCTGAATCCATGGACCAGATCCTAGAACTGGAAAAGAATTTTTAAAAATATCACCACCACCACCACCAGGCATGGAAAGGATTTGGCCAACAGGTCGCAGGCTTCCAACGTCAGATCTAAAGTTAGTTTTTTCACCTCAGAGTCACTATTCAGAGGCATTGTGGGAAAGTGCAACATGTTTTAGCATCATTATGATGGTGGGAACAAGAAATGGAATTTTCTCCAGTGTTAAGTGCTGTCTAAATTCCAAGTCCACATGAGAGAGATGGCTGTCACATGCTCAAAGCTGGCTCTGGTTTGTCATCCTGATATCGTAAATGGGGAAATAACGTGAAACTTTTTCACTCCAGGTACAAGCAGAGGCCGCTCCAGCAGCCGGTGGACAATTCTCCTGAGTTGGAAGAGACACTCGGGGCCTTCTCTCTAAAAACTGCTGCTCTGCAGGAGACTCTACAGAAATTCAAAGGTACCAGGAAGGAGCTCGGAGGGGAATGGGCAGGATCCCATAAGTGCTGTCCCCATGGGCACAAGGCTGATCTGGCCAAAGATTCTAGTCGAGGGAGGGTAGGCAGAGGGTGGGGTTATTAAGGAGGGAGATGATCCAGACCAATGATCCATCCAGCCCAGCATCCTTTCTCTGATAGTGGCAGCTTCCATTGCTTCAGAAAAGTGTCCCCTGGATCATTTAATTTATTTATTTATTTATTTATTTATTTATTTTATTTAGTTATATTTATTAGCTGCCCCCTCATGCCTACGGCATCCCGGGGCAGCTTACAACACTAAAAACAATAATAATAAAATATGATCAATTTTAAAACATTTTAAAAAACAACCCCACCCATTACTTTAACATCTCCCCCCCCCACTTCCCTCCAAAGGCCTGGGCGAACAGCCAGGTCTTCCAGGCGCGACAGAACACCAGCAGACCTGGGGCCAGGCGAGCTTCCTCCGGGAGGGAGTTCCAGAGTCGCGGCCCGGCCACAGAGAATGCCCTTTCCATTGTGGCCCCCCGCCTAACACGGGGGACCTCCATGAAGGTGCCCCCAGTAGACCGCAGGGATCGCTCTTAAACGTGGAGGGTGAGGTGGAGGGCCAGGCGGTCCCCATCATTCCCTGCTGTTCATTCCTGGCAGTCAGAGGTCTCATCCCCTGACCAAGTTGACTAATTGTCACAAATAGACCTATACTCTAAGAACTTTATTTATTTGTATTTATTTTATAAATTTTTACCCCGCCCCTCCTGCAACGCAGCTCGGGGCGGCTTCCATCATTAAAACAATAAAATACAATAAAATCTATCTAAAACAGTCATAGATACTTTACACATTAAATATTAAATATTAACAGGGCTAGACAAAACCACAAAACAAATGAGTAGGGGACTAAAATCTCCCTACCCACCCTCCCTCCCAAAGGCCTGGGCAAACAGCCAGGTCTTACAGTTTCACCGAAATGTTAGTAGGCTACGGGCCAGGCGAGCTTCCTCCGGAAGGGAGTTCCACAGCCGCGGTCCCACCACCGAGAATGCCCTCTCCATCGTGGCCCCCCGCTTAACACGGGGGACCTCCAGGAAGGCACCCCCGGCCGACCGCAGGAGCCGCTCTGGGGCGCGAAGGGCGAGGCAGTCCCTAAGGTATGAGGGGCCGAGACCGTGTAGGGCTTTATATACCATCACCAGGACCTTGAACTTGGCCCGGCACACTATCGGCAGCCAGTGCAGAGCTCGGAGCACCGGTGTCATGTGCTCCCGGCGGCCCGTCCCCGTAAGAAGACGAGCCGCCGCATTCTGCACCAGCTGCAGCCTCCGAGCCAAGAACAAGGGAAGCCCCACGTAGAGCGCGTTGCAGTAGTCGAGCCTCGAGGTGACAAAGGCATGGATGAGGGAGGCCAGGTCCGGGCCAGAGACATACGGACGCAGCCTACGCACAAGATAAAGCTGGCGGAAGGCAGCCTTAGCGACTGCCTCCACCTGCCGCTCCAGACGCAGGTCTGCGTCCAATACTACCCCCAGACTCCGAACCTGCTGAGCTACAGGAGGGCGAACCCCCCCAACTAGGGGGGCCACCACCCCCTTCGCCCTCCCCACCACCATCACCTCCGTCTTATCTGGGTTGAGCTTCAGTCTGCTCAGCCGCATCCAATCCGCCACGGCCTCCAAACATTGGGATAGCAACGAGATAGCAGGGTCTGGGTCAGTAGAAAAGGAGAGGTACAGCTGAGTATCATCAGCATACTGGTGACAACGCACCCCGAACCCTCTCACGACCTCCCCCAAGGGCTGCATATAGATATTAAACAACAGCGGAGACAAGATCGATCCCTGCGGAACGCCACACGGTAAAGCGCGGGGGCACGATGTTTCCTCCCCCAGCACCACCCGTTGGCTCCTCCCCGAGAGGAATGAGCGGAACCATTCAAGAACGGTCCCGCCCAGACCCCCCAGGTCACGCAGCCGTCTCAGCAGCAGCCCATGGTCCACGGTGTCAAAAGCGGCCGAGAGATCTAGCAGGATGAGAAATGTCGAACATCCTGCATCCATCTCCCGGCGGAGGTCGTCTACCAAGGCCACCAACGCCGTCTCGGTGCCATAGCCGGGGCGGAACCCAGATTGAAAAGGGTCAAGGAGCCCGATGTTATCCAGATGAACCTGGAGCTGGAGCGCCACTGCCCGCTCAATAACCTTCCCTAAAAAGGGAAGGTTAGAGACAGGTCGGTAGCTGGCGAGCGCGTCTACGTCCAACGATGGTTTCTTCAGCAGGGGGCGCACCACAGCCTCTTTAAGGCAAGGCGGCAACCTCCCCTGCCGAAAGGACGCATTCACTACCCTCGCCAGCACCGTCCCCAACGTCTCCCCGGAAGCTTTTATTAACCAGGACGGGCACGGATCCAGTTGACAACACGTGGCCCTCACAGACCCCAGGACATCCACCACATCGGCCGGCGTCACTTCCCGAAACTCTCCCCACAAAGATGGACCAGACGGGCCCTCCGCCCCCCCGCGCTCTTCCCCTACTGCCATCAACCCAGCGTCAAAGTCGGTCTGAATCCGAGCAATCTTGTCTGCGAAGTAGGTGACAAACTCCTCACAGCGGGCCCGGGACAAGTCCCCATCCAGGCGGAGGGAGGCCGGACTAACCAGCCCCCGCACCACCCGAAACAGCTCCGCCGGACGCGACTTCGCAGACGCTATGAGGACCGCAAGGAACTCCTTCCTCGCCGTCCTCACAGCCTCAACATAGGACCGCAAATGGGCCCTATGGAGAAGACGATCGGAGTCAGATCGAGTCCGACGCCAGCGTCGCTCTAGCCTCCTGCCTACACGCTTCATACACCGCAGCCCCTCAGTAAACCAAGGGGTCCTGCGGTGACGAGACCAAGGCAGAAGGCGTCTCGGAGCCACCCTGTCAATGGCCTCCTCCAGCAAGTTGTTCCAATGCCGGACCAGCTCATCCACAGAGTGGCCGTCCACGTCTAGGGTTAACTCCCTCAGGACCTCCTGGAGCCGCTGGGGTTCCATCAGCCTCCGAGGGCGGACCATCCTACGTGGTCCCTTCCCCTTCTGAAGGGGGTGTGCTAGAAGACCGGCCTGAAGGAGATAATGGTCCGTCCACGACAAGGGCACCGCTGTCACCTCCCCCACAACCGAACCCCCCGCTTCAAGGCCAGAGCCGAAGATCAGGTCACAAAACATTCCCCTCCAACTCTTCAAATTTAACTGACCTGAATTTGCAGCTGCAAGGCAAATTCATAGGTTAGATCAGAAAATCTTAACCTATGAATATTGTGTTGGTTTTGACTTGGCTTGTGTGTCTCTTTGTAGCCAAAATCCCTGCTCCAAGGCAGGATATCCCGTAATGTGGGGCAAGAGGTCTGGGATGCCAAGATTCTCAGTACCTTCAGATGTGACGGCCCTACCACGGTCCTCTCTGGGCCATGGCGGGGCCTGTCACTCTGGCTCGGATCCGGTCAGGCCGCCAAAGAAGTGTGACGACAGCCCAGGCTGGGGCGACGCACGGATGTGCATCTGCATATCCCCTCCCCCGTGCTGTGTGCAACGCCCCGCCCCCGGCTGACAGGAAGCCAGGACACCCAATGACGGCCACCATAGTGCCCATCCCCCGCTGCCACTCTGAACCGGGTTGAGTGAAGTGGCTATCGGACGTGATTCGCTTGCTTTACTCTGAGTCCGCCGGCCAACTCCTGACCGCAGTGGATCTTCTGCACCAGGGATCTGGCCTGGGGATTCAGTCGGCCTTACCTTTGAGAGCCCCCCCCATCTCTGCTCCCTTCCCCCTGAGCTCGCTCCTTCAGTGCTTGAGGGCAGGGGCTGGATCCATTGGCCAGAGTCAGGAACAGGAAAGGGGCCAGATGAAAAACAGCTGTGGGTCGTATCTGGCCTGTGGGCCGGGGGTCCCCCTCTCCTAATGGCTACTTTGTGAGGAAACATGGGAAACGGAACCAGATGGAAATATTCCATGAAATATTTTCACTGTCTCTCCCTTTCCTTTCAGAATCCCTGCTAGCGGCTTTGGGGAAAGCAAAGAAATCTGCCCTGACATCACACAGAATTGGAGTCACAGCCTGGCCACCGGCCGGGCTGCGACTTCCTTTAACGAAGGTTAAAGCTGCAGCTGCTACTTCCTTTAATGAAATGTCTTCCACAGAAACTTTCTTTAACAAAATGTCTTCCACAGAAAATAACGAAATGTCTTCCACAGAAAAGTTCTTTGGTTTCAAATTTAGCTCGTGAGCGTCACGGAGGAACATAGGGTCACACACGTGTAACATGGGCCTACATGTAGACTAGAAGCCTGGTAAATATGTAAAGCAAAAGGTTCCACAATCCACATATATGTAATGTTACAATGGAGAACTGTAAAACCCAGATCAGAGCTGTGACCCGTGACCAAGCTCCAGGAAATGCAAAGAGATACAAAGAATGTGTATTTGGGAACCCTAGCCAGACAGACTTGTGGAGATGCAAAACAACTGACAGGCCACACATTTTCTCCAAGGCGGGAAACCCAAGACAAAGGGACCATGGAAGATATTTAAGCAAGGGCCATTAAGCGAGCTTCGCTATCGCTTGCCCAGAGCCACCTTGAGCACTCTCATTGCATCCTAAAAGCTGCCAGCCAGCTAGGCTGGGAAAACCATGAACTGAGATGCAAGATTTTGCTCTCTAGCAACTCTAAGAGACCAGTGTCCAGTCGCTTACATTAATGACTGAGAGGAACCAGAACTTATGGACCTTGTAGGGTAAGATGCTTATTTAGGAACTCAACCAGTATAGGTTAGGAATGCGTTATATTTACCTTTGATTTCTAGTAACCACTCTGTATCAACTATCTTGCTTATGTAATCAATAAACTTACTACTTATCTTTATGAAGAAGTGTCTGTGTCTAACATTGGAACACAAGTGAGCAACAAGAGTTGTCAAACCCTTGCGAACCCAGAGATTAAAGAGTTTGTAAACAGGAAGGATCGGGCCCTTGAGTGACAAAGGGTTGTCCCTGCGGCAGGCTTGAATCGGCCAGAGAGAAACACTGATTCAGGTGGGCTGTGCGCGAGGGAAACTGAGTCACTCAAGTTCAAGTTTATTAAGGCTCCGGCTTTCGCCCTGGCCCCAAAATAAAACAATTATACAAATAACACAAAAGTATAAGACCACATAAAAAATAAGACAACAACAAATGTGATGCCATATAGACAAAATAGAAATAGACAGGTTAACAGCCTAAGCCAAAGAAACTAACTTCTATTAATCATAATCTATTAAGAGCTAAGAAAAGCCCCTAAATAGTGACATTTACAAGTTAAATTCAAATCCAATTACTAACCTCTGGCAATAATGGCCTATTTACAACAGAAAAAGTAAATTGATGAATAACCCTATTTACTTTGACTCCAAGCTTCTCAGCTTTCCACGTCTATATAATCATAAATATATGAACTATACCGGATTTTGATCTCCTCCCCCTGATACCAGGGGTTCAGACATAATCAAAGATACAATATATCTCTATCTCAATAGTGCATAATTCACTCTCCCTCTGTATCATTGAAAGATCTAAATTTCTTGGCTAAGTGGACAAATAATGCCAAAGCATTACAGTCCTCTACTCTCTTGAGGTTAAATAGATGTTTCATTTGACATATAAGATCAGCATATTCTTTCCCATGGAGCAGCGGGGCAATCCAGACCTCTCTCAGATTTAAATATAAGGGGCACCTCAAAAATATATGATCGTTTCTGGTTCGTTTAATTGGCAAATACAACACCTCTGCACCTTCGGTAATGCAGTATGCCTTCCTTGGACTATAGCAGTCTCTATTAACTGGAAGCGAGCCTTCGTGTAGCTCCTACGCAATTCCATAGAGCTCATTAGTTCTAAATAACTTTCTAGGCCAAAGGATTCTTTGACATGCCTCATCCATGGGGCTGCTTTCCACTCCGTTAATATTGCTAAATCTTCCTGCTGTCCTATATCTAGAATCCTATCTTTGAGTAGTTTCTTTTGCTGCTCTGGGGGCAGTTGCCACAGTTCCTGCACTGAAAACCCTGTTTGATTGAGGAAGGTGTAAAATGTAGTAAGCCAGGGATAAATCTGTGAGCTAGTATTCATTAATTCTTCTAGGAGGCAAAGATGAGTCAAAGACATCTCATCTTGATTTATTACATGGATCCAGAAATTTAAGAATGCAATTTTCTTAAGGCATAGTATTGAAAAAATACCAGTTTCTGCCCGCACCACAGCTGCTGGAATTGCTTGGGGGACCCCTAGCACGCCTCTTAGAAATTTATTTTGAATTATTTCAAGCTCCTGTACCTGCATCACTGGGATTATACCTTGGCCATAGCTTAAAACTGCCTGTGACCTTGCCTTGTATGTCTGCAGAATTTTTGAGAAGGAGACTGTATTGGATTGTTTAGCAATGGCCAGGATAGCTTTAGAGGAAGAACTTGCCCTTCCTACTATATGTAGTTCATGGCCTTTCCAAGAGCCATTGCCATTGAAAACTACTCCCAAATAGGCAAAGGAGCGCACCTCCTCTACCCTTTCCTTCTGTATCACCCAGGTACGCTTCCCTGATCTTTTCCCTGCCACCATTATTTTAGTTTTATCAAAATTAATCTCCAGACCATTCTCCTGGCAATACATTCCACAGGCTTCCAGTAAGGTTTTTAGGCCTTTCCTGGTTTGTGACAACAGAACAGTATCGTCAGCATATTGCAAAATTGGCACTGGATACATTTTAATCTTCGGAACACAATGATCACACACCTTCAATTTACTGCTCAGATCACTTACATATAAGTTAAGCAGGTATGGGGCTAGCACACAGCCTTGCCGCACGCACTTATTAACTTTAAACTTTGAAGTGTATTTATTATTGTCTGGTAAGCGAATCCTTGCCGTGTTATTGATATGAAGTTGAATTATTAAAGCAAGAAGGTTCTCATTAATGCCTAGCTGAATCAGTTTATCCCACAGCTGTTTCCGTGGTACTGAATCAAATGCCTTCCTGAAATCTACAAATGCCAAAAAAAGGCTGGAGTGACGGATCTTAACATTTATTGATCAGCTGAGATAGAACAAAACAGCTATCCATTACTGAACTTGATTTTTTAAAGCCAAATTGTTCTCTTGGTATCAGTTCATATTCTGTGATCCAGGCTTCTAGCCGGTTCAAGAGAATTTTCCCATAAATCTTACCCAAGACTGGCAATAGGCTAATAGGCCTATAGCAGGCTGGGTCATCCACATCTCCTTTTTTAAATATGGGGATGATAATACTCTCCCCCCATTTAGATGGTATCTGCCTTGTCACATTAATATATGTAAATACCCTAGCTAACAGAGGCGCCCACCATCCCAGTAGATTCTTAAATACTTCTACACAGATGAAATCATATCCTGGGCCTTTGTTGTTTTTAAAACTAAATATAGACCTCAAAATCTCATCTTCTGATACCGTACCCAAGAACTGCGCACCCTTCAAGATTTCATTCCCCTCGGGCCTATGGCATCTATACACCTCACTCCCATTCTCAGTAGTTCTATCATGTAGAAGGTCCTCAAAGAATTTAATCCAGTCTCTTCCCCGCAAGACCAGAGGTCTTCTTCACCTGTATTGTTCCCCCAAAAGCTCGTACAAGTGACCAAAAAAGTCTAGAATCTCCTGTTTCTGCCGCTACCTTCAATCTTATCCAGAAAAGATCCATATGCTGTTTTCTCCTATCTCGAAGTAATGTCCTATATGACAAACATGCAGTTACATAGTGTTGTCTATTGATATATGTGGGGAAAAAGCACCCATTTTTTGTGGGTTCTATTAAGATACTTCTTCCATTCCCCGCATTCGCTATTAAACCAACCATGAATACTTACTTGCCTACTTTTGCCCTCCTTAGATAACAATGAGTGGCCTAACCTGTCAAGCAACCTAAGAAGACTTTGTGTAACCTTAGCCATGGCCGCCATATCCTTCCCTTCCAGATCGACAGCTAGGGTTGCCCATTCCTCTTGGTGCTACTGAGTCACTCAAACCCGGTAAAGTGGGGGTGCGGACCTCCAACCCGTGACAGTGAGGCTCAATGGCTGTTGAGAATCCGGGAAATGGAAATGTCAGGTCTCCAATGGATTCCTGTGGTCTCGACTCACGGATTTTGGGATTTCCCTGCTCCTTGATTTGTAAGGAAGCCTCAGAGGTGTTTTCAAATGAGCAAAGCGGTGTGTGTGTGTGTGAGAGAGAGAGCTCTAAGTGGCACGGCTGGGGAGCACCCACGCAGGTGGAGGGAGTGGGGAGGTCTTCAGACGGGCACCTCCCAGAGTGGCTACCCCAGCCACAGAGGTGGCCACTGTACATTTCATGGAGTAGTCTGGATTTCCCAGCAGGGCTCTGTGAGTGGTCAGGAGTGCACAGGCAACTCGTGGGGGGGAAGCATAGTGGCATTGCTCCCCCCGCCCCCCAGATTTTCAGAAGCCCTATAGCACCCTATGGAACCCCTTCCCAGCCTCTACTCCTGTGCTGCCCCCCCTCCTCCGAAGGTTACCGGTGTCCTATGCATGAGTGGGCGCTCCCTGGCTCGCAGGAGCGCGCATCCAGCTCCTCCATCTTCAGACAGGTGGGCAGATGCGTGGCTCCTGGGTGGCCGTGCAGGGTTGCATCTTGTCTGAAAATACCCCTTTATGCCCCAGCAGTGCGGAGTCATCTGTCACATGATCCAGCTCCTATGGAGCACGTCACTACAGCCCAGAGCCTGTTATTGTCTTTCCCCCTAGAGGGAGTGAGAGAGCACTTCTCTGCTGGATTTCACACCGAACCGGTTATTAGCCTAACTCCCCACTAGCGGGAGCGTCACTATCAGCCCCTTGTTAGGCCAGGCTCCCAGTATCCCTGTTACAGTGTCCTCAGAGTCAGGAATAGGAAAGGGGCCATATAAAAAACCAGCTGTGGGTTGTATCTGGCCCCTTCCCTCTAATAGCTACTTTGTGAAGAATTGTGGGAAATGGAACAACTGGGTTGTGCA
>QEPC01012307.1:411291-421621 GCA_003113815.1 Sphenodon punctatus
CTCTCCCAGCAGTTTTTGTTCCTTCCTATTCCTAATCCATTGCCATCCTCCTCCTATTTCACCCATCCAACCCATTTACCTCCATATTATCATTTATTTAGATTATATTAGATAGATTTAGGTGTTATTTTTTGGTTTTTACCCCTCCCTGTGTTCCCTGTGTTCAATCTTCCTTCCTCCCTCCCCCCTCCATTGAATCCTTTCCTTCTTCCTCTTATTCCATCCCTGATTCCCTTCCCCGGTTTTAAGTTTTGGATTTATTTAGAGTAGGATTATTATTAGATTGATTTTCATTTAAGTTTTGTACCCCTCCCTGTGTTCTTTATGTTTCCCCCTGTGTAATATTGGATAGATAGTTATTAGATAGATATAGTAACCCAAGCCTTTTAACATTCCAACGGGCTTGTAAAACCTGGCTGTTGGCCCAGGCCGGTGGGGAGGGTGGGTTAGGGATTTTTTACTCTACCCTACCCTTATATATTTTTCTTTTTTATTCTTTTGTTCTAACCCTGGGTATTTTCAGACGTTACGAGATCACAGTCAACCACAGTGAACCACGGTCAATACCCACATGGAGCCAAAGCGTCCTGAAAGTCTGTTTGGCGGCCGCCAGATGTTCACCATGGTCGATTCCCACATGGGGTCAATTTCAACCACGCTTCCGGGGCTCCCAGCTGGATCATCCGCGAAAGCGTGGTCAAAGAGATTCCCAGCGGGAAGCAGCAAAAAGTAACATCTGGATGGAGACCATGGCCTGATGGGATTCCGGGCTGTGGTCAAATTGGGTGGGTGCTGTGGCCGCATTGGCCGCGGCGCACGCTCGTCTCCCCGGAGGGGGGGTGGGGCCATGCGGCCGCACGTTGTGCCACACGGCCCCTCCCCGATTCCCCGCTGGGATCAGCCGGCATGTCTGTTGGCCATGATGGCGGGATTCTGGCAGGGAATCACAGGGAAAATCACGTCTGAAAATACCCCCTGTTTTAAACTGTTATATTATTATGATTGTTATATTTTATTATTGTACTTTTATGCTTTTAAAATTGTTAGCCGCCCCGAGCTGTTTTCAGGAGGGGCGGGCTATAAATTGATGAAAATAAGTAAATATACATAGTAGTTAGCTTAGTTATAGAGATAGATAGAGATACAGTGTATTTGTAGGACAAGGCCTTTGTAGTTAGTTATTAGGATATTCCATTTAGTTCAATAGGATTTAAAATAGTTAATAGCAGTTAGATTTAGTGTAGAGATAGATAGATAGATANGCATTTCCTGCCTGCCCAGCTGATCCAATTGTCTTTCCATACTTCCCACTGTAGCAGGAGATGGGAGGTTGGGCTGGAGCCACAAATCCTGTAGCCAGGGCAGGCTCTGATCGAAGGGGAAACTGAAAAGCCCTGAAAAGATTCTCTGTGTGTCTAACAAAATGTATATCTCATTGGGGCTTTCAGTGTCTCCTTGGGCTCAAACACCAGCAGCCAGTGGCCCCACAAGTCATTTGGGCCACGTGCACTTAAACCCCATCCTGTGTAATTGGGGGGGGCACCCTCATTCCCATGTCAGCTGAGTCCTTGGTCAAACGCCGTTGTTTTAAACAATGTATGAATTCTTGACAGAGGCCGCCGAAGAGTGGAAGGGTCTGAGCCATCTCTCCCCCACTCTGCTGGCAATGGGGTCCGTGGAAGCAGTTGGGGATGGGCAGGTGGTTGGGAGAGGGGTCTGAACGGGCAGCTCGGAGGGTCACACCATTCATTCACAGATTTATATACGGACAGAAAGGTCAGCAGGGACCAGTGACATCATCCAGGTTGACTGTCTGAATAACACAGACCATAGATTTCCCTCCAGTTAATATTATCGTTATCCTCTAATGGGTGTTTGGCTAAAGCAGAGGTTTTGCTGAAGGTTTATGATGTATATTAACTACGGGGCAACTAGCAGACATGTCTGTGTAGATTCTTCCATACACAGAGGAGGAAAATAGTCATTTCTCAAATTGAGGGGAAATCTGCTTATTAGAAAGTTTCCTCCCCACCATTCCCTGCTCCATGGACTCAGGACGTCTCTTACCAAACCAGGAGAACTGTCTGGGGAGAGGAAAAACCTCCAAATTAGAGGCAAATTTAGGATACGAGCTAAAGAAAAGGGATTGAACTTGAGGTTAAAGTTAATTGACAGGAGATTTAATGTCCTCTCTCCCCCCATCCCCCGTTGGGTGAGGATAACAGAGAGCAGCCGTTTCCCTCCAAAAGCAGTAGTGTCTGCCCTTCCAAATACGAAGAGGGTGGAGAGATTCACTCAAGAATTAAAGGGGAAAGCGGCAAAATCTGAGGAGATGTTAAAACAGATCTAAGCTACTTTAGCCCCATCTGCTGCAATTACAAAAAAGGGGTCCATATTTAAGAAGATTGAATATAAATATGAGCATTGTGAAAAAAGTGAAATCTGAGAGGATTTTTAAAAAATCTTTGATAATTTAAAGGGAAAACAGTAAAACCTGAGGGGATTTTAGGTGAATATTTGATCATGAGGTGGAAAGTGGTTCTTTCTCACTCCCCAGCCATCCCCTCAGGCAGTAGGGAGCTCTGGGAGAGGCGGCCGCTTTGAGCAGGGGACGGGAGGGAGGTTGGATCCAGAATGTGCCGGAACTTGGGTTCTTTGACAGTTGAGGGTCGGTAACAGCTGAGCGGGACCCTCCTGTGGGAGGGAGCTGCCAGCCCCATTGCCCGTGCACACACACACACACCCGTCCCTTGTTGAGTAAACACTCAAGCTCTTTTCCCACCAAAACCTGGAGAAGCGGCTGCGGATTAAAATGGGCGGGAAAAGGAGCCCCAGGTCTGAGGGGATTTTTATATCAATAAAAAGGGACAAACAGGAGGGGGAATTGGATCCAAACTCAGAAATAAGATCAAAATTAGTCCATTTCTGAGGAGATTTGATATCTATGTTGAAAATTTAAGAAGAATGATCTGTGGCAATTTTATGTTGAACTTTGACAATTCACATTTTTTTCATGCCCTTAAACTTAATGTTCAGGACAGGTTACAATACATAAAACATATTTTAAAATGGACTCATTAAACCAAATAAAGTCCCATATATATTAAAAATGCACAAACCTTTGGCTGCTTGCTCAAGCGCTGATTTTCACGTGAGATTGAATTTCCCGTGAAAATAAACACGTGAGTGTCCGCGGGCCGGGCTCAAGGCTTTATATGAGTCTTTTGGGGGGAATTAGCTCAGCCCCGGGACCCAAAATGTTTGTGTTCTCAATTTGGCCCCTTCTGGGCCTCTGCTTGGCCCTATGCAGGCTCCTACAATAGTCTTTAGAGCCCCTCTGAGCTATCAGTAACAGTGGGTCCGTTCTCCGCACCCACACAAATATTTGTTCCCTCAGAGATCACTTCTCTATTTGACCCATCTCAGACCTACCAACAGATTTGGCCCTGCTCAGGGCTTAATATCACAGCTGGCCCCTCTCTGGGCTAAATGTTTTGGCCCGTCACGGGGCTTCAGCACACACACATTCATCAGCCCCATTGGAGCAATTTCTCTTGGATTTCCCTTCTTCCCTTTCAACCACCACGGTCCGCCAGGGATGGGGCTTCTCTGACAAAAGGCGGGTCCCCAAAACTTAAATATAAACAAAAGTTAAGCGCCTGCTTGGCTAGTGTAACGTAAGTCTCTGGAAGCCATGTTCTCAATCGCACAGTTCTGTGTCGGGCCTGAGGCCTGTTAGCGCTTCTTTAAAGTTCCTAACAAGTAACAAACAAATGTCCTTCCTGACATGGATCCCACCTGGATACCCAGCACTGTCCGTCAGTGAAGACTTGCCTTATTCTCCACAGGGCTGAAGGCGTTCTCCCTCTCTGGTTCTTGGGGAGGCTTCTTGTTTGATAGAGTGACCCAACAGTGCCCCTCTCTCCTACGGGCCTCTCTCCACCTGCCATCTCTCTCGGCTCTTTCATGCACCTCCTATTCCTGGGAGCGACTCTCCTGCCTCAGGAGGAGGAGAACGTGCAGCCTCAGCTCATTAACAATCAGGCGTTAGCTCGCTTCACAGGTGATTATGCAGCTATTTAGTGGTGGGCTGCGTATCCATGTTACCGTTCATCTGGTCTCCGAGTGGGCGGGGGGGGGATGTTGTTTCCAATAAATGCCTCCCCTTCCCCATCTCCCCAGCCCAGTAACTCACCCAGTGGCAGTGGTGGCGGCAATGGTGGCAGCGGAGGCAGCAGCAACGTCTCCAGATGACTCTCCATTAGGGATGTGCGAACACCAGGGGGTTCAGTGTTCGGCATGTTCGGGGTTCGGCCGAACCCAAAACTGTTCGGTTTTGGCCTGTTGCGGACAGTGAGATGTAAAACAATTTAAATACCTCACTCTCCACCTTTCGTACCTAGGACAGTCAAAGATTACATGTGAAAGAGTTTCTACTACACCGTGATTGCAAATCGGACAGATACGGTCACCAAAAGGGCTCCCCTGTATCTGCCTTCAAGGATCACCGAGGGGAACAAATTAAGGCGAAACAACGTCAGTGCTTGTCTCGCCTGCCAGTCAATCCAGTTTGTTAAATAGTAGGAGACTTTATTTGGAGGCCTAATATCAAGAAAATTTGGCGCTACCTTCTGTGTGACTATAGAAGCCTCCTCCAATTGGATCTCCTGGTCCAATACTCGCTTTCTAATGAGATTACATGCCATTTTGAAATCCATTAGGTGTAGATACTCTTTCGAGAAACCTAATTTATGAAATTTATCCTCGACAATCGAGCATGTATCAAATGGTTTGTTCTTCCAGATCTCTTTGACTAAGGAACTAGTTCCTATATGGTGCGAAGACAATTTCAACCAGTATGACAATATTGCTATTTCCGCCTGGGACTTTAGAGGCTATGATAGCATTTCAGTCCTTAACAAGACTTGAGGGGTATGTCACGGAGGAACATAGGGTCACACACATGTAGCACAGGCCTACGTGTAGACTACAAGTCTGGTAAATATGTAAAGCAAAAGGTTCCACATGTATGTAATGTTACAATTGAGAACTGTAAAACCCAAATCAGGNCTTACATCAAGGACTGAGAAGAACTTATGGACCTTGGTAGGGTAAGATGCTTATTTAGGAACTCAACCAGTATAGGTTAGGAATGCGTTATATTTACCTTTGATTTCTAGTAACCACTCTGTATCAGAAATCTTGCTTATGTAATCAATAAACTAACTTCTTATCTTTATGAAGAAATGTCTGTGTCTAACATTGGAACACAAGTGAGCAACAAGAGTTCTCAAGCTCTTGTGAACCCAGAGAGTAAAGAGTCTGTAAACGGGAAGGATTGGGCCCTTGAGTGACAAAAGGGTTGTCCCTGTGGCAGGCTTGAATCAGTCAGAGAGAGAAAACTGATCCAAGTGGGCTGTACGCAAGGGAAACTGAGTCACTCAAACCCGGTAAAGTGGGGGTGCGGACCTCCAACTTGTGACAGGGTACTCCTAGGGTAGCGCGGAGAAACTTATTCTGCAGCTTGTCCAACTGGTTCACAAAGTTGTTTCCCCAGATTGGGAAGGCATATAGAATTTTAGGTACACTTTTTGCCCTGAAGAGACAGAGGGCTGGTTCTACTAGTTTGCCCCCCTTCGAGAAATAATAACCTATAACTACCTGGCTTACATGAGAGGCCTGTTGGAGTACTGCCTCAAAGTGGAGTTTCCAGCTCAACGAGGCAGCTATGGTCACTCCCAAATATTTAAAGGAGGAGACTTGCTCAATCTCCTGTTGATTCATTAACCACCTATACTTTTTCTTTTTAGCCCCTGCCACCATAATTTTCGTGTTTGAGTAGTTTATCAGTAAACCTTCCTGGGAACAGTATAAAGCAAAGCCCTCCATAATTCTTCTTAGGCCCACCTGCGTGGTTGATAACAGAATGGTATCGTCCGCATAGAGGAGTATAGGGAGCTGCCTCCCCAGTATACTAGGCAGGTGGAATTCTTCCTTTTTCATGGACTGGATAACATTGTTCAAAAACAAATTAAATACTGCAGGGGCTAAAATACACCCCTGTCTCACACCGATATCAACCCTTATTTGCTTAGTCGTTTTTTGCTCGTATGAATAGCGGACTTGTAAAGAATTATTCGTGTACAACTTTATAATTAAATAAAGAAGGCGAAGGTCAATGGATAAGGAACTCAGTTTCCACCAAAGTCTCTCCCTATTAATAGAATCAAAGGCTGTCTGGAGATCAATAAAACACAAATAGAGTGAGGAGTTGTTCGCCTGCTTAATATATTTATGTATCAACTGGGAGAGAATGAATACCTGATCCAGAGTCGACTGTCCCTCTCTAAAACCTGCCTGTTCAATTCCCAGGATATCTTGATCTACCATCCAGCGTAACAAATTTCTCAAGCAGGTATTTTGAATAGATTTTAGAAATTAAGCAAAGGAGGCTAATGGGTCTATAGTTTTGTGGGTTGCCAGAATCACCCTTCTTCAAAACCGGAATTACGATGCTGTTTTGCCATCTATTTGGGAGCATACCCATGTTATTAATGAATGTAAATAAGGGGGCTAATATATTAACCCACCACTCAGGATTAGCCTTCAGTAATTCAGGGGGGATATAGTCACACACACCGGCGCTTTGTCCCTCTTCAGGCCATTAATCAGATTTATAATTTCATCTGGGGTAACCAAAGGCCACTCCTGCAATAATTCAGATGACTGAACCCATTGCCTAGTATCTAAGGAAGCCGGCCTTGAAAAAAGGGACCTAAAATGGTCCTCCCACAGGTTAGGAGCTAAACTGGGGAGATTCCGTTCTCCTTTATCTTCGCCTTTTTATTAGCTTCCAGAACCTTCTAGTATCATTTTGTCTCGCGGCCGCTACCAAATCATTCCAGTCCTGTCTCTGTACTGCCAGTTGTTTTGTGCTAAGGGTAGATTTATAATGTCTTTTACCGGCCTGAAATTGTTCTCTATTCTCTCTAGATGGATTACTTTTCAGTTTTTTTGCCAACTTCCGCACGTTAGCTCTTAAATTGCGGCATTCTCCATGAAACCAACTAGTGTGGGGTGTGGCCCTATTTTCTCTTTTAATCCCAATCAGCAAAGGAGTTATTAAACTCACAATTTCCTCAAATACGGTTATTTTATTCGCTGATGGGCATAAGAAGGCGTGGCAAAGATTCAGCATTAAATCCGATTCTAACAATTTAGCAAAGTCTTCTTCTACCTTGGTGGACCATTTTTTCCACACCCCTACTGGCACTAGATCCTCCCTATCAGCAGATGAATTACTCCAGCCACTTCTCTCTGTAACCAGTCGAGCTCTTTCCGGGTTACAAAAGGTGAGAATTAAAGGTAGGTGCTCCGTTATATAATGAGGGATCACCTGTAATTCCACAACCGCAAATAATAAAGGGTTTGCTTTCAAACATAATCCAGAACACTGGAAATTACCTTCTAAGTAGGTGAAATTACTTTTTAAATCACCATCTAAAACCCCATTGAGAATTGTCAAGTTCCACTTTGCTATAAAGTTTTGCAATCTGGGGCCTGTTCTACAGGTGTTTACATCCCTAGAGGATCTAACATTATTAAACGGGGGTAACCAACAGAAAACCTGATGATTCCAAGTTCTGTTCACCACTTGGATTTCCCATCCTTGTATTAAAATCCACCTCCCCCCCCCATAAGTACAGCAGCCAACAGGTATTTCCCAATAGCCTCCTGTAAATTTTCATTCATAGCCCTCCATATTTCATCATCATAATAAGGGGATGAATTAGGAGGGATGTAGGCAGTACTCACTAATAGTTCAAAATCCGGAAGTAAAATGACATGCCAAATAGCAAAAAATGCCAAAAAAAGAAGAGACCAAAGACATCCTCATACACTTATTTTCTTTGATAAGGAGGGCCAAACCCCCACTTGGTCTACCTTTGTTTACCAAAGACACTGCATTTATACACAAAGATTTAAATCCTGAGATTGCAAAAGGCTCCAACAACCAAGTTTCCTGGAGGAGGATCAGATCTTGCTTTCTAATAAAAGATACAAAATCAGGATCCTTAGTTCTGTCGCCAACCTGCAATATTCCAGCTAAAACTTCAGTGCCCAGGATTGAGAGGGTAACTGTCAGTTCCCTAATAGTGATTGCTTATCTAACTGAGCTGAGCTTTCCTGAGGCTTATTTTTTCCTGATATTGGCTTAGTAGAAGATTTAGATTTACTCTCCTCCTTAGAGAGCAAAGGGCTTTGCTCCATTGGCAGAAAGGTACCAACTCCACAAATTGGAGCCTCCCCTTCCCTTCCCACTGCTAATGTTGGCTTAGTGGATTTAAGTTTACTCTCCTCTTTAGTAAGCAAGGAACCTTGCTCTATTTGAAGCGGGGATCTGTGCCCACAAATTGGAGCCATCCCACCCTTGTTTGGAGCAGCTGACTTACTTTCAGTCAGTGTCCCTGCAGAGGAGGCCTGTGTTACCAACTCATTAACTCCCTGAGCACTATCAAGAAAACTTGTCCAAGAAAGGTCAGATTTCAATAGAGGCTGAGTGTAGGAAGCACTTACGGTCAGAAGATGTCCCTATTGGGGCTGAGGCTGAAAGGGTAATTTTTCTGAGCTTAATCTTTGAGAATCCCCTAACTGCGGGAGTTGGGACTTTACTATTTTTAATTTGTTCTACCTTATCGTGTAGTTTTCCCATATTCTCTATAAATAACGATTGGTCTGTCATCAGGGCTCTATCCCTCCTCCAATTTAAATTCCTGTTTTCCTTGAGTTTACAGGAGGGATGCCTGACTTCCTCCTGGAGTTGGACTTCCATCATCTGACCCTCTGAAAGGTCGATCAAAACACTGGGTTTCCTTTTGTTTATAGACTCAGCCGGGTTAGCCCATTTATTAACTGCTGCTGTCTCTGCCTCCTTCCTATGAGGCAGAGGATATAACTCAGGCTGCCTGGCCTTCCCCATAGTAGATCTCCCTGCCACGGAGCCTACTTGGTCAGGAATCGCGAAACATGCCTAAGTTGCAAGCCTTGGCAATGAATATGGCTCTCAAATTCAAAAAAGCTTTGTGCTTAAAAACCATTGACACAAACTCATAAGATTTAAAGGTTACCTTTACTACCCAGCGTCCCTTTGTATGGCACAGGTGATCCATGACACTAATATCTTTCCTTGTTATGGGAATACATAAGAGAGCTCTTAAATGTTCTGCCACGTCTAAAGGGGAACACCAGAATGGTAAGTTCCCAGACGGAAGCAGCAAAATTGTAAAAATACCACTGTACCTGGTAACAAACTGTAAGAATCCCTTTTCTCCTGGCATGGGACTACCTTCCCATGCACCTTTGCAGCTACCAACCCTCTATCAGGTTCTTGTGGAGCTCTGCAGTCCCCACTATAGGAGCTATGGGAAATTTCCCTCACTGGCTCAGCCTGCTCTTTTCCAACACCTTTGCTAGAATCTCCTGCAAAGCTCCTGGAAGAGGGGCTAATTTATCTATTTTACTATCATGCGCATTTATCTGGAGGTACAAATGATGAGCTGTGTGCATAGTAAGTTGAACGTGATCAGCTAAAAGACCCACAAGAGAATCCTCGTATAACACTTCAGCCTTCTGCAAGGAAGGTTGTGGGGAAGCAAATGCTAGACTATCCACCTGCCGATCAGCTACCTGGTTGGTTAACCCAATTAAGGGGCGATGATTTCCTTGTAGATTTGCCAGGGGGGCATAACGATTACTATGGAAAAGCCGCGCTCCGGCATTACTTCTACTAATTGTGACTGCATCTGTGGGGGAACTAAAAAGCAATCCATTTTCTGTTGTTTTGAGGTCTTTTGTGCCAGAAGGGAGCTTGATGCCACCTCATCCCGAGATCTTTTAACAGACGACATAAATGGGCTATCAACACCCCCTCCGCTACCTGAAGCCCTGACCTCTAGGGTGTAAGTGAAAAGAAATGAAAGGGGGTTCAGTTGCTTTTCTGCACCCTGGTGAAGCAGGTCCCTTTCAATTTCCGGGATCAAGTGGAAATACTACTGTGTTTGAGAGGGTGGGGAATTACTCCTCTTTCTATTTCTAGTAATGACTCTTTTGTTCAATCAAATAGACCTTTTATTCAATGATAGCAACTCAATTTAACATACCAATTGTAAATGAAGCATTTGCACCTTTAACATATGATCCCTCACCTACCCTGACTACTAATGCCAGACCTGAGAAACCAGGGGAGAATGGACCCCATCAATGATCTTATTCTTTGTAAAGCGCCAGGTACATTGCTTGCACTATATAGATGCTTATAATAATAATAATA
>QEPC01012307.1:424585-451695 GCA_003113815.1 Sphenodon punctatus
CCAAATCTGGGAACAAGCAGAGGTAACATCATTCAAGGATTGGGTCCTATAATTAATCATAGCAATCTGTAAGCGAGTGCGTACTGCTGGCTGGAGGCCAGCCACTGCCTGAGTGACCAAGATACCTTGGGATTTTTCTGCATAAAGATTCAACCCAGAGTGTAATTTGAAAACAATAAGAAGGAGGAAAAAAAGAGACAAGCACTAGGACCCTACAGAAAATTGCAAGAGAAACCAAAGCTGGAGCCGTTTCTCCCTCAATGGAGCAGCCTGGGGAGAAAGGAGAAGGGGAAGTCACAGGGAATAGGGAACACTTTAAAAGGGATCCCGATGTCTCAGGACGAGGAGAAAAACATTCCTGAACGGTGGATTTATTGGCCTCATCGTCCCATAGACATCAGGCATCCATTTGTTTCAAGTGAGTTAATACTGGGATACAAAAAGAGCCAGTCAAAAAAACCCACTGCAGCTCTGGTTGATCCCGAGTGTAGAGAAATTCAATTTCTCAACCCATAACACTGATTTTCCATACTGGCGAGCCATGTATCCCATCGGGCTATCTCCCAGTGAGTCCTTAGACTCTGCTGTTCTCATTATAATCAGTACAGCAGCAGGATTGCAATCAATTCAAACTTTGAGGCAGCCTGGAGAACTTAGTTCTGATACCTGCACACCCGGAGCCCCTGCGGCGTCCCCCTGGGATTTTTAAACAGATGCAGCACTTACCGCAGGATCTCCAAGGGACTCCTGTGTTCCTCGAATCCCACTTCTTGACACCAGAATTGATGTGGAATTCCGTGGGTAAAGATTGAGACGAGGAGGCTGCAGATGCAAGCAGCAGATACTCTTTATTCAGCAGATTAACACAACGCCTTGTGGGCCTCTAGGATCATGGAATCCCGAGCACCCCCCCAACAAAAGGCAGTACATTCTTATACCTAGATCCTTGGGCGGAAGGACCATATATAGTTTGTCGCATCTGCGTAATTGAAACTGGTTACCTCATAACTCCTAAAGTAATTATTTTGAGAACAGACTGCTTACTTCTAAGTTCAAGTTAGAATGAGATAACTGTTGTATGAGAATATTTAGGGAGTTTTCTAGCAAAACTAAACTAAATCCAAAGCTGTATTCTTGAGCACTTGGCTCATCCTCATGTGCAAGAGGCAATCTTTAAAATTGAGCCTTATCTGTGTGAGAAGGAACAAAGCCTGCCTTGTGAGAAAAGCAAAGCCTGTCTTGTTAGAAGGGCAAGCAAGCATTTTTAATATGGCAAGGTAACTGTAGGTCATAGGCTCTTAATATTGTCTATGATGGCAGAGGGTACCACAGGGAAAACAGACTTATTGGGGTTTTCTTCATCAGAGTCACACAGTCGATGGCCTCTGTCAGCCTGATATTCCACCTAGACATGAGGTTATCGAGTGAGTGGTCATCGAGGTCAGAGGAAACATCCCCTAGAGTAATCTGGAACCTTCCAGGTTCCATAAGCCTTCGGGGGCAAACCAATCTAACTGGTTCCACACCCTCCCAGGGGCCAACATGTGCCAGGATATCCGCCCAGAGGAGATAATGATCCATCCATGACAAGGGCACTGTTGATACCTCCCCCGTCTCAAGGCCTGTGCAAAATATCATGTCCAGGGTATGTCCTCCAACATGTGTGGGGCCCACTACTCTCTGAGACAGGCCTATGGTGGCCATGAATTCATGCTCCACCCCTTCAAGACTGGCATCAGCGTGGATATTGAAGTCCCCCAGAACTATCATCCTGGGGGACCACAAAACCAGCTCAGTCAGTGCGTGCAGGGAGGCTGCCGTACGGGTGGGTGCATGGTATATCAGCAGTATCCCTACTCTGTCTCTTGCCAAATCCAACCCCAGATGGAGACCCTCTATACCCATGATAGGTCGCACAGGAAATCTCCTCACAGACCAGGCATCCTTAAAAATAATGGCTACACCACCACCACCCCATCCCTCCAGCCACGGCTGATGCTGTACAAAGTACCCAGTCGGAACAAGATCAGCCAATATAGCAGGCGTGGATCCCCCCCAGGGAGTTTGGGGCACTGCCCCCCTAGCACCCTGGGGGACCCCCGCCGCGCCGTGTTAAAAAAAACAAAAACAAAAACTGCCGCCGCTTTTGACAGCCGCAGCAGCCTCTGACCTGCTTCAGAGGCTGCTGTGGCTGTCAAACTCTCTATCTTCCTTCTGGGACCCACTCTCCGAGCCGCTCTGAGAGTGGGTCTCGGAAGGGACAAAAAAGGCTGAGCTGCTCAGCCACCCAAACCGCATTTTCTATTAAAAACACATTTTGGGCAGCTGAGCCCCTCAGTCCACAGCACGTATAGGATGTGCTGTGGAGGGAGGGGCCTTGATACAAACGCCCAGGTGAGACGTTTTGGTCTGGGTGGCTGAGGCAGGGAGCAGCACGCATGCGCGCTGCTCCCTGCCTCATGGGTCACTCGGACATGGCTGGTGGCGCGCTTTCAGTCTCAACAGTGCGCAGCCAGCCAGCCTGCTCCTGGACCCTGCGCTGCTGCTCTCCCCCCCAATATGCCACTCAGAGCAGTGGGGGGGGGGAGAGAGCGGCAAGGCAGGGAACTTTTCTTTTTTTTTTAATTGCCCATGCATCCTGGCTCCGGAGGAGCAGGACACATGGGCAATTTAAAGCCAAGTAAAGTCCCCCCCCACCTCTGCCTGCAGCTCGGGCCGCCAGGGACCACCGGAGCAGCAGCCAGGTAAGTGATCCCTCCCCCCACCCTGCTCCCACCCCACCCCCCGAGGGCTGTCTCTTATACACATCTAGATGTGTATAAGAGACAGTTTCAAGGGTCCCCCCACCCTGATGCATTTATCAGCATCAAGCCAAGGCCAGGGGCCCTCTGAACCCCGATCACCATATCGCACCACCCCACCACCAACTCGATCTACTCTGTCATTTCGATATATTTTCTATCTTGGTAACACCGTGTGCCATTCTTTTCCCTCATTCCACCAGGTCTCTGAGATTCCTATTATGCCTATATCTTCTTTTAACGCAATACACTCTAATGATCCCATCTAACTTCTTAGACTTCTAGCATTTGTATATAGACATTTAAACGTATCCTTTTTATTTTTAATCAGTTTAATGTAAGTAACTGTTTTAGTTATTTGGGGATCAATAGAGGTTGAGTGTTGCAAACTGATTTCCACCTGAGCTGTCTGGGGATTTTTCCTGTCTTCTATATTAGGATACTCTAATTCCCCTGAAATAATGGCATCTTTTGCAGCTGCCTCAGCACGAACTTTGTGCTGCTCAGCACCTGGCGGCTTTCCCCCAGTTTTTAGTTTATTATTATTTTTATTGATGACACTGGCTTTTGCCCTGGCCCAAACTGATATACACAAAAACATAACAATTATATAAACAAAAATAAACAATTATGTAAACACACATCAAATTAAATAACATCAAATTAACAACATGAGTAAACCATAATCCCCTCCCATTTCCATTTAAACCAATGCTCCACCTCTATTACAGTTAAACAACACTTGTTAAAATTAATATAACCAACCAGCAACTCATTCAATACCCGCTACACCCCCAATTTATACCTATATTGACAAAAATACTAGAACGCCCATTATATATTCAAACAACAGCTGCCAGCTACCAAGGTCACCTAACAATTATCTTTAGACACACACATATTCCTGTTTATTTACAGTCGTGCTTTGTAGGGAGCTTGATAGGAAGGATAGGATGTTGCTTCCTAATAGCCATTGCTCGAGTAGCAAATGCTGACAAATTAACAACAACATCTCAGTCTCTGTTGTAACAACCAAATGAACTTTTCTTTTTTTGAGAAAAATTTCAACCATGGCAATACTGGGGACAAGAAATGATTCCTAATATCATTAAAGAAGTCACACTCCATAATGTAGTGGATGGTATCTTCTATAACTCCTTGACCACAAGTACAACCGTCTTTCATCCCTGGATACCGTTAGCCGTCTGCCCATAATAGTTGCTGTTAACATCCGCTCCATATGTAAGCTGGATAGGTGAGTACAAAGCTCGACCTTCAAATCGAGCTTCAAATGCTCAGTTGTCCCATTCGGGACCCAATTTACGTATAATGGGGCAGTACGACTTGCCCTAATGTTGGCAAGTTCATTTTGGTGAAATAGATCAACCAACCTCTCCTTAAGGGCACCTTTCTCACTCATGGAGAAAAATCTGGAATCTTGGGAATAATAATATCCCAGTCCTACCATATTGAGAGTGTAGCTTAAAAAAGATAGCCATGGAGAATGAAGAGCAGGAGACCTAATTTTATACTCCAAGTAGCACATTTTGGGCAGACGTCCTGGGCTGAAGGTTAACATCTTAAACCAGTAACAAATACATTTCCTTTGAATAATCAAAAGAACTTATTCCAGTGCCAGGTCAGAACTTAACAGTGCTGCTGATATAGAATTAGATAAACCCAGGATAAATCTGCAGAACTTGTTCTGTGGAGTCTTTATATCGTTACCTGCCACCTTCTGCTCCATAAGTAATTTGGGGACTGACCTTTGCTTTAAAGGCTCTCAAGACTGCTAGGACAGATCAACTTGCATGTGCCTTATGAAATTTTCTAATACCTGCTAGAGCTTGTAGGCTCTTGATCTTAGCACTATCAAGATGTCTTGCCCACGAACCCCCTGCTGCAAAAAGAACACCCAAATAGCAGAAAGATGTCACGGAATCAATTTTACACTCATCTATATATCAAGTGTGGTTCCGTGCATGCCTTCCCCATTGAATTACCTTGGTTTTTCCATGATTAATGTACAGGTTGTTAATTTTACATAAGTCTGAAAAATGCGTCATGGCTCTTTGGAGACCGATTGGGGAATCTTGAGATGATTATAACATCATCTGCATTAAAAAGGACACCCACTTTTGTTAACAACATTTTTCGGGGGGTGTGTGTGAGTTAATATTTTGTAATTCTATAATAACATTTATTTATTTATTTAACAAACTTTGTACCCCGCTCTTCCCACCACAGGCAGCCCAGAGCGACTAACAACAATAGAAAAAATATAAATATGATATAAAACAATTTTAAAACACTTTAAAACATAATAATCAAAAACAGGGGGAAAAAACTCTACTCCACCCACCCCCATCCCCACCCACCCTTACCCCTCTCCCTAAATGCCTGACAGAACAGCCAGGTCTTATAGTTCCTACAGAAGGTCCGGGGTCAGACAGGGCCCCACCGGGAGGGAATTCCAAAAGTGTGGCACGGCCACCAAGAACGCCCTATTCTGCATGGCCCCCCAGGAAACCCGGGGGACCTCCAACATGGCACCCCCAGATGACCACAGAGTCTGATCTAGAACCCGGTGAGTGAGGCGGTCTCACAAATAAGCAAGGCCCAGGCCGTGTAAGGCTTTATAGGTTAAAACCAACACTTTGAATCAGGCCCGGAAGACTATTGGCAGCCAGTGCAGAGATCGGAGCACTGGTGTAATGTGCTCCCTGTGATCCAGCCCCACCAAGAGCCGGGCCGCCGCATTCTGCACCAGCTGCAGCTTCCGAGCTGTCACCATAGGTAGCCCCATGTAGATTGCATTACAGTAGTCTAACTGAGAAGTAATAAAAGCATGGATGATCGTGGCCAGATTCGGAACCGAC
Source organism: Sphenodon punctatus (assembly GCA_003113815.1). Lineage (NCBI taxonomy): Eukaryota > Metazoa > Chordata > Lepidosauria > Sphenodontia > Sphenodontidae > Sphenodon > Sphenodon punctatus. The sequence continues at coordinate 430,266 of QEPC01012307.1, forward strand.
ACCAGCCGCCGAAGTTGCCACACCAGATGTAACTGGCGGAAGGCACTCCTCACCACATCCACCACCTGGAGATCCAGGCGGAGCTGTGCATTGAGGAACACCCCGAGGTTCTGTACCTGGGAAGTCAATGGAGGGCAGACCCCAACAATCGACAGGGCTGTCAACTCTGCTGACTTAGCCACTAACATCCCCTCCATCTTGTTAGGATTCAGTCACAGTCGGTTAGTCCTCATCCAGTCCCCCACAGCTGCCAAATACCAGGTAAGCACCGAGACAGCTGGGCCTGGGTTGGTCAAAAATGAGAGATACAGTTGGGTGTCATCCTCATACTGATAACACCTCACCCCGAACTCTTTGATCACCTCACCAAGCAGCTGCATATACACATTGAAAAGGAGAGGGTACAAAACTGAACCCTGCGGGACCCCACATGGGAGGTCTCAGTAAGATGAAAAACAATCACCGAGTATCACCTGCTGAGTTCTTCCGGTCAGGAATGAGCAGAACCATTCAAGAATGATCCCGCCCACCCCTGCACTGCCCTGCAGGCGCATCACCAACATCTCATGGTCAATGGTATCAAATGCTGCCGACAGATCTAAAAGGACCAATAGGGTCAAATGACCCCTGTCCTTTTCCCAGTGAAGATCATCCACCAGGGCCACAAATGCTGTCTTACTGCCATGACCTGGACGGGAGCCAGACTGCGAAGGATCAAGATAACCAATGTGGTCAAGATGCTCCTGGAGCTGCTGAGCCACTACCCATTCACTAACCTTTCCTAAAAACTGAAGGTTAGAGACAGGCTGATAGCTGGCAGGGGAGTCAGCATCAAGCGATGGCTTCTTGAGCAGAGGCCACACCACCGCCTCCTTGAGACAGCCCAGCACTCTTCCCTCCCGCAGGGAGACGTTGACCATCCTGGCCAGCAATGACCCTATTGTCTCCCGGCAGCTCTTAACCAGCCAGGACAGGCACAGATCTAATTCACAAGAGGTGGCTTGAACAGCCCCAAGCAACCCCACCACATCAGCGGGTGTCACCGACTGAAAGTGATCCCACAAAATCAGACAAGTTGGGACCTCTACAACCTCTACCTCCTTCACTGCATTAAGTGCGGTATCAAGGTCTTGGTGAATACGAGCAATTTTCTCTGCAAAATAATCTGAAAAAAGGTCACAGTGGGCGGAAGATGACTCAATCTCCGGGTTGAGGGAGGCCGGACTGACCAGCCCCCGTACAATCTGGAACAGCTCTGCTCGATGGGATTTCGCAGACACTATGAGAGCAGCAAAGAACTCCCTCTTTGCTGTCTGCATGGCCATGGCATAGGCTCGTAAACTAGTTCTATGTCGCAATCTGTCGGTTTCAGCTCGAGATCGATGCCACCATCGCTCCAACAGTTGCCCCTCTTGCTTCAGGACCCGCAGTTCCTTGGAGAACCAAGGGTCCCTGCGGGGCCGCCGCCTGGACAATGGACTCCTGGGAGCCGTTTGATCGATGGCCTCCATCAGCAAGATGTTCCATAGCTTGACGAGGTCATTGATGAGATGGTCATTGAGGTAAGAGGGTAACTCTCCCAGAGTAGGGCTAAAATGGCAGCAGCTGTTACCGTGTCGCCATTCCATTCCAAGAACTTGGCACTTAATGTGTCTTGCCGCCGACTTCCCCTCGATATTTCCATGATTCCGCATTACCTGCTGCCAGTATCTGCAGATGCGGCATGTCTGCAGTTTGTGAACACAAGCGGTTTTACGCCGCCTTCTGCCACTGAGCGCGAGTCTCTGACGCACCGTGATGCTGAATAATAGATCATTGAATGAATGAACTTAGGGTGACTCTGACTACCTGCTTAAGAGTCTGCTGCAGGGGCGTAGCCACCATGGTGCGGGGCGGGGGATGCATTTGAACCCGTGTCCTGCCCTGGGAGGGGGCCGGCAGCAATCAGGGCCGGTCCCAGGCATATGTGGCATCCGCGGAAGCCAGGTGCCCCGCTCCCGAGTCTCGGAGGACTCTCTCTTGCACCACCGGCACTGCCTTTTTAAACAGCTCAGTTGTAGTCCCGCAGCACTGCTACACGGGTGGGGGGAAGAGTCACCCCCCTTGCCCCTCCTTCTCAGCAAAAGTTGCTGCCTTGTAAACAAATTTCTTCTTCGAGGGGCTCCTTCCATTCTCACTTGCGCGCCCTTCTCTTACCGGCATATACCAAGCTCACTAGCTTAAAAAAAAACCACGTGACATTCACACGCCCCCACCCTATATAAGGTACCTAAACCCAACACAGTTCCTTCCAACCCTGAGCAATTAGGAAGAAAATTCCATGCTACAATGAGGCAGAGAGCCATCCCAGCAAAGGGGAAGAATTTGTCCTTGGCACCCTAATGCACAAAAGAATTCACAGAAGAGCAGGAACTCCCCCCACCCCATCCCCTGGATAAGCATCAGGAGCCAGGCGCTTGCTCACTGCTGCTGGGGCCAGGGATCCCTGCACTCTAAGCGGGACAGAGACTAGTGCACAAGGAGGGACAACAAACAGGGCAGCACCCAGAGTTGAGCTTTGAGGGAGGGATCTTTGTTGTCCCTCCTTGCGCGCTAGTCACTGTCTATGTCCCACTTAGAGTGCAGGGATTCCCCAGCAGCAGTGAGCGAGTGCCTGGCTCCTGATGCTGATCCAGGGGATGGGGGGGCGGGGAGGAAATCCCTGCTCTTCTGTCAATTCTCTTGTGTGTTAGGGTGCCAAGGACAAATTCTTCCCCTTTGCTGGGATGGCTCTCTGCCTCATTGTAGCTGCTCTGCATCCCCAGTTCTCTCTATGTGGCAATCACAAAGGGAAGAGGGAGGATCTGTCCATCCTTCTAACAGAGACAGCACTAAACAACCAATCCTCTCAGCTGAATGGACCCCCCAGAGCAGGCTGCCTTCTGCCTGCTTCCCCCCTCCCAGGCTGTAGATCCAACCTGCATGGAGTGTCATTTTGTTAGAAAATTCCCCCACCGCCTCTTTCTAGACTTGGTACTCTCCCAATTGTAAGAATGGGAGGAACCACTCGAAGGAGAACAGAGGGTTGCTACCTTGTAAACAAGGTTCTTCAAGATGGTTCCAAACATTCTCACAAGCACCCACCCTTCCGACCCCACATGGAATTTTCTTCCTAATTGCTTAGGGTTGGAAGGAACTGTGTTGGGTTTAGGTATCTTATATAGGGTGGGGGCATGTGAACGTCACGTGGAGTTTTTTTAAGCTAGTGATCTTGGTATATGCCGGTAAGAAAAGGGCACGCAAGTGAGAATGGAAGGATCCCCTCAAAGAAGAACTTTGCTTACAAGGCAGCAACTTCCCCCGTGCCATGGTGGCTATGACCCTGGCTGCAATGCTGCGAGAATCACAAAGCTGCTGCGCTTAAGGGAAAAGGGAAATTGTGGCAAACCTGCCGCTTCTGTGTGAAATCTACAGTGGCAAAAATACCATGGCAGCAACGCGGAAAGCCGTGAGTGCAAGGTGTGAAAATCGCTCCCTTCCTAACTGTGCTGCTTGGTGCGGAAGAGCACTTTCCGCTGGTAAATGCTGCCGCAGCAGTACAGCATTTCAGCCCTACCCCAGAGTGCCTAGAAGCCACACTGGGTCAATCAGCCTCCGGGGGCAGACCATCTTAATAGGCTCCACACCCTGCTGGGGGAGACGTGTCAGAAGGGAAGTCTGTACGAAGTAGTGATCCGTCCATGACAAGGGCACAGTTGATATCTCCCCCATTAATGGAGCATCTACCTCAAGGCCAGTGCAAAACATGAGGTCCAAGGTATGTTCTCCAATATGCGTGGGCCGTTGACCCTCTGGGACTGGCCCATGGTTGCCACAGTGGGCATGAACTCATGCTCGGCTCCCCTGAGCACCGCATCGGCGTGAATGTTGAGGTCCCCCAGGACTATCATCCTGGAGGACCGCAACACCACCTCCAACACAGCCTCTCCTAGAGCATGCAGGGAGGCTGCTGTACTGGTAGGTGCATGGTATACCAGCAACACTCCCCAACTGTCCCTTGTCATATCAAACACAAGGTGGAGACCTTCAATGCTTACCATGGTCTACACTGGATACCTCCTCTCAGACCACCCCTCCTTAAAAATCATATCTACACTGCCCCCCCTTCCCTCCAACCACAACTGGTGCTGCATGGCATACCCGGCTGGAACAAGATCAACCAGGATAGGCCCTGATTCTTTGTCCAGCCAGGTTTCTGTAATACACACGAGATCGGCGGCACAGTCCAGGATCACCTCCTGGACTGTTGTTGCCGTATTCACCACCAATCTCATGTTTAACAGCACCAAAACCGGGCCAAGGGCCCCCTGACCAAGATTCACTTGCTCATCTGCTGGGGGAGGAGTAAGTGGGACAGGCACTAGGCATCTGTCCCGCCTCACCACTCCCACTCTCCTCCCCCTGAGACCATATCTCCGCTGGCCTATCACGACCCCAATAGCCACCCCTACCCCCTCCGGCTGCCAACCCAGTCCCCCCTCCCTGGCTGTCCCACCACGACTGTGAGGGAGATCCCTGCCCCACCCACCCCATTCCCCCCACCCTTTCCCGGGACTCCCTCTTTCACAGGGAGTCTGCCCACCCTATCCCTCAGGTGATGCCCCCCATATCACCAGGCGACAGAGCCTGCTCCCCCCCTTCTCCCTGCCTCCCCCCCGACCCTTCCCTACCACCGGAGGGCCAAATACCACCCCCTTGGACTCACCCCATCCCTCACACCGAAGGGGTCGCCCTACCCTCCCTATTCCAATCCCACCCCCACCTCCTCTACCCACACGTCCCCAGCCCCTCTCTGCCACCGAGGAGTACCCCAAAAGCCAACCCCCATACCGTCCCCAACCACATCAATTCTTCCCAACCCCTCCCCACTCCCTCTCCTCCCCTGCCTAAAAAACACATTCCCATCCCCCATATCTTCATTCTACACCCCCACCAGCATTACCTGTCCCACCGCCCCTGACCCTGCCAAGGGCCACACCCAACAGGGCCCTTGGGTGCAACCCTTAGGTGCGCTGCCTGTGGCACATGCCTGTAGCATAGCCAAGCCATCAGCCCCCTTTGGCCCCGCAAGGCCGGAATTCAAAACCTGAGTGCCAGCCCCACCCCCTCCTCCAACCGGGGGAGGGGGAGATGGCAACAGGGGCCGGCCACTCACTGTCCCGTTGGTCCGATAGGGCCCTCAGACTCGCTGCTCTTGCCGCCACCTCTTCCATCCACTTCACATATCATTCACATATATGTTAAACCAGAGGGGAGCACCAACAGGCACCCCTGGCGAATGCCCCTACTTGTCTAAAACCTCCCTGTTATCTCCCCTGCTGAACCAAATCTCACACATGCCCATGATGATACAGAACTCTCAATTTCAGCAAATCCCAGTCAATACCTAGTAGACATAGTTTGTTCTACAAGTGTTCCCTATTTATCGTATCAAATGCCGAGGAAAGGTCCAAAATGGCTGAATATAAAGTGGACTTTAAAACTTTATTATACTTATGTATCAAATATTGTAAAGTAAAAATATGATCAATTCTAGCATAGCCTGCCCTAAAACCTGCTTGTTCCTCCCTAAGAATTTCTTTGTCCTTAACCCAATTTGTTAATAGGTTTAGCAGATGTCTCCCAAATTTTTTTGCCACAATGTTAACTAAAGAGATAGGTCTATACGACTTCGGGGAGTTCTTCAAACCCTTCTTATATATTGGAATTATTATGTTCCCTTTCCAAGAATCAGGGATACGCCCTTTTGTGATAATACAATTGTACCATACAGTGAGGACTGGGACCCACCAGTCCAAATCAGATTGGAAAAGCTCAACTGGCAGGTCATCGAGGCCCAGCGCTTTGTTACTCTATTGTAATTTTATTAGATGATCTACCTCAAGTTCTTTCCACAAATATACATGATTTATTGCAGCCAGCTGGAATTCCCTTACCAGGTTAATTGGACTTTGTACTGGTTCACTTGTCATAAATGGCTTAAAATAATACGCCCTCCAGGTACTCTCACATATACTAACGTCAATATTGACTGTAAAACCCCTCGTAGTCTTAGTAACTAACTGCCAAAAGGCTCTGTTGTTCTTAGTTAATATGGCAAGCTGCAACTCTTCTCACTGCCTCTCAATATATTTATTTATTTCATTTATTTATTATAAAATTTGTATGATGCCGCCCTCCTGCTAAAAGCATCTTGGGGCAGCTAATAACATATTAAAACAAATTAAAAAACAACAATACAATTAAAAACCCCACAATAAAACTAATTACCCCCCAACCCTCCCAGCCCATCTCCCTCAGGAAAGGCACGGCGGAACAGCCAGGTCTTCCATTGTCTACAGAAGAAGGGGAGGTCAGTGGTCAGGTGGACCTCTGGTGGGAGGGAGTTCCACAGCTGCAGTGCGGCCACAGAGTACGCCCTCTGCAAGGTCGACACCCGAGAAACCCGGGGGACCTCAAGGAGGGCGTCCCCAGCCGACCGCAGGGGTCGATCCAGGATCCGGCAGTCCTGCAGATAGGCTAGACCCAGGCCATTTAGGGCTTTAAAGGTCAACACCAACACCTTGAATTGAGCCCGGAAATATATCGGCAGCCAGTGCAGAGAGCGAAGCACCAATGTAATGTGCTCGTGTCGGTCCGTCTCTGTTAGGAGATGAGCCGCCACGTTCTGCACCAGCTGCAGTCTCTGAACCAGCACCAAGGGTAGCCCCATGTAGAGTGCATTACAATAGTTCAGTCTCGAGGCAATAAAAGCATGGACGATCGTGGCCAGATCTGTGCCTGAGACATACGACCGAAGCCGATGCACCAGATGTTATTGGCGAAATGCCCCCTGCACCATAGCTGCCACCTGGACATCCAGGCAGAGCTGTGAGTCCAGGAGCACCCCCAGACTCCAAACCTGAGATACCAGGGGAGGATGGACTCCATCAATGATGAGGGCCATCACTCCCCCGGCTTTCCCCACAACCATCACCTCTGTCTTGTTGGGATTTAACTTTAGGCGACTCGCCCTCATCCAATCCCCCACAACCGTCAAACACCGGGTAAGCACCAAGATTGCCCGGCCTGAGTCGGATGACAAAGAGAGAGATAGCTGGGTGTCATCAGCATATTGATGACACTGTATGCCAAACTCCCTAACAACCTCCCACAAAGGTTGCATATACACATTGAACAAGAGACGGAACAGGATCCCTGCGGGACTCCACACGTGAGGCCCCGGGGAGAAAATGAAAAATCACCCAGGACCACACGTTGGGTTCTCCCAGCCAGGAAAGAGCGGATCCATTCAAGAACGGTCCCACCAATCCCTGCCCAGTTCCACAGCCACATCACCAACAACTCATGATCAACGGTATCAAATGCAGCCGAGAGATCTAACAGGATCAATAGGGTCGAACGACCCTGGTTCAACTCATGGGAGAGGTCATCGACCAAGGCCACAAGCACAGTCTCCATGCCATATCCCAGATGAAAGCCGGACTGCAAGGGATCAAGAAAATTAATCTGGTCCAGATGCTCCTGCAGCTGCTGGGCCACCACCTATAAAGGGAAGGTTAGAGACCGGCCGTTAGCTGGCCATGACGCCAATGTCCAATGATGGCTTCTTGAGCAGAGGCTGCAACACCACCTCCTTGAGACAGTCCGGCACTCTGCCCTCCGCAAGGGAGGCATTGAAAATCCCCGCCAGCAACGGCCCTAATGTCTCCCGGCTGGCCTTGACCAGCCAGGATGGGCATGGATCTGGTTCACAATAAGTGGCTTGAACAGTCCCAAGAGCATCCCCCGCATCTGAGGCCGACACATCCTGAAATTAATCCCACAAAACAGGACAAGACAGGGCTTCTATCGCCTCTGGCTCACCTACTGCTAAAAATGTTGCGTCAAAACTGTGGTGAATTTGAGGAATTTTATCTGCAAAAAAGTCCACAAACAAATCACAGCAGGCATTTTGATGACTCTAAATCCAGGCGGAGGGAGGCTGGACTGACCAGTCCCCTCACCACCCGGAAAAACTCTGCTGGGCGGGACTTAGCGGACACAATGAGGGCAGCAAAAAAACATTTCTTTGCTGCCTGCACCACCACAGCATAACCAGACTCTATGCCGCAATCGGTCAACTTCAGCACATGAGTGATATCACTGTCACTCTAACTGCCACCCTTCCTGCTTCATCTGCCGCAGCTCCTCCGTACACCACGGGGACCTGAATGGTCGGTGGTTCGGGAGCGGATGCCTGGGAGCCACCCGGTTGATGGTCTCCACCAACACGGAATTCCACATGGTCATTGAGTGAGTGGCCATCGAGACCAGAGGAAACATCCCCCCTTCCAGGTTCCATAAACCATTCGGGGCGAACCATCCTAACTAGTTCCTCACCCTCCCGGGGGCTGACATGCGCCAGGATACCAGCCCGGAGGAGATAATGATCCATCCATGAAAAGAGCACTGATGACACCTCCCTCACTAACGGATCCTCCACCTCAAGGCCTGTGCAAAATATCATGTTCAGGGTATGTCCTCCAACATGTGTGGGGCCCACCATTCTCTGAGACAGGCCCATGGTAGCCATGGCGGCCATGAACTCACGCTCTGCCCCTCCAAGACTGGCATCAGCATGGATGTTGAAATCCCCCAGGACTATCACCCTGGGGGACCACAAGACCACCTCTGACACTAGCTCGGTCAGTGCGGGCAGGGAAACTGCCGTACAGGTGGGTGCCCAGTATATCAGCAGTATCCCTACTCTGTCCCTGGCTAAATACAACTCCAGATGAAGGTCCTCTATACCCATGATAGTTTGCAGAGGAAATCTCCTCACAGAGAATGTATCCTTAAAAATAATGGCTCCCCCCCCCGGGTCCCCAGCTGAGACTGATTCTGTATGGAGTACCCAGCTGGAACAAGGTCAGCCAATATAGGCCCTGACTCAGTGTCTAGCCAGGTCTCCGTAATACATGCGAGGTCGGCTGCCTGGTCCAGGATCATCTCCCAGACCGTAGTTGACTTACTGGCTACCGACCTCGCATTTACCAGCAGCAAACCAAGGCCAGGGGCCCTCTGGGCCCGCTGCGGGTCCGCTGTGTGTGCCGGCTGTCAGCCTGTTCTCCCTTTTCCCCCCTCCCTTCCCGTTTCCCTTGTGTGGGCGTTCCCTTGTGTGCCTTGTGGCTTCATTTGCCCTCAGGCGGCCATGTCTGTGTCCCGCCCCTGCCCGGTGCCTTGTGGGAGTTTTGCGCCTGGCGGGGGTTCGGCTGCACGTCTGTTGTGCTGCCGCGGCCCGCGATGGTGTGACCCGGTTCCGGCCCGTGGTCCCATTCCCGGCATGTCTGTTTGGGTCGTTTTTCGACCCCCGCGCGTGGTTGCGCTGCTCACCCCCCCTGGTGGTTCACTGTGGTGAACCGGCCGACCGTAACGTCTGAAATCACCCACAGACTCTGTCATATATGTGAGCTGCAAGGGGGAGTGGTATCCTCCTCTCGGTGACTATTTAGGAGATCTGACGAGCGAACTTCCCCCAAATCAACACATTGTAGAATATGCTTCAGGAGGTCCTAAAACGTATGGCTACAAGCTGAGTAATGGTAAAGTGTGCATGAAGGTGAAGGGGATTACACTGAACAGCGCCAATTGTGAAAAAGTCAATTTTGAGACTTTGAAAGATCTGGTTTGGGACTATAATCCAGGGCAGGAAGAAGCTAAAAAGATAACGATTGAACAACCCTCCATAGTAAGAGACAAAAAACGTTTTCAAATAGAGACAAGGACTCTTAGGAAAACACAGAGAGTGGTGTATGATAAGAGGGTGCTTGGAGAAGACTACCGTAGTCTGCCCTACGGGTATTAACCATGGACACTAGGTGGCAACACCCTTTCTCTGCTCTGATCGCAGGGCCGAGCGGATCTGGTAAAACGTACTTTATAAAAAATCTGTTAGACCATGGGAGGCATGTGCTTTCCAGCATGCCTGATAATGTAGTATGGTGTTACAGCTGCTGGCAGCCATTGTATAAAGTGATACTTTGTAATTACCCCTTTGTTAAGTTTGTAGAGGGTCTGCCCGAAAGTCTGACTGATAATGTTTTGTTCCCTATTCATAAAACGAGCTGGGTCATAGTAGATGATCTAATGCAGGCTGCCTCAGAGAGTGAAGAGGTAGAAAAATGTTTCACGAAGTATGTACACCACCATAACCTTTCCATTCTTTATATAGTTCAGAACCTCTTCTGCAGGGGTAAAAAGAGCAGAACCATTCACTTGAACGCAAAGTATTTGGTGATTTTTAAGAATCCTAGAGATAAGCTTCAGGTGGCCGTTCTAGCCCGACAAATGTACCCCGGAAAATCCCAGTTTTTCCTGGAATCTTACGCAGATGCGACCCGTAAACCCTACGGTTATTTGGTGGTGGATTTAATCCCCACCACCCCTGAGGAGTACAGATTAAGAACGGGGCTCTTCCCTCCTGATTGGCCGATCGTATATACTATGAAAAAAGGGAGTAAAAGACGCTGATTTTTCCTCACCACTCCCCCATTTTGTATCGCCTCTGCGGGCTCAACATGTCGGCTCGGGTGCAGAGAAACCTACCTCTTCTGAAGCTACTTGTCAGGGCGCCGTTAAGTCAGCGGAAGGCTATTCTTTGTGCTGCTTCTGATGATCTGTTGATTGCCATATCTGAAATTGCTCTTAATGTTTTAAAGGGAAACCTCCCCCTCAACCCCCGACAGATAGGGGTGTTGAAGAGAGAGCGAAAGACTATAAAAAGCCTATCTAATAAAAATACCTCTCTTAAAAGAAAGCGGCAGCTGCTGAAACAAAGAGGAGGCTTTCTTGCTCCCTTACTGAGCATAGCCATTCCTCTCCTTACTGGCCTACTAACAAGACAATAATGGAATACAGCGAGAAAATGTATCTCGTGCCTGAGCGTCAGCTAGAACAGCTGAGAGTTAGCCCTCCTCCAAACGAGGTGCCCATTACACTCGCTGTAACCCGCACATTGGATGCAGAAATGAAACACATTCTGCAAAGATCTGACTTGGGGGAGTATGAGAAGGCTAATCAGTATGCTTCTGTACTTCAAAAATATTTAACTTTGGTGAAGCAGGGGGATGTGGAGAAGGGGAGACTCACATTGCAGATGCCCCCTTCGGATGATACATCCCACTCTGATCACATTTCAGGGTCAGACCCGATCATTCAGGATGTGTTGAGGGGGGTTACTAAGCAGAATCAGGTCAATGCTGAACTTCTGCTGGATAAACTAAGGCAGGCTACTCCTCAACCCGCCTGGGATGAACGGGGTACTTTTTTGTACAAAGGCACGCCAGTAAGAGGCTCTACCATGCTGGACCTGGTGCGTGCAGCTACTCAGCACCACGCTCTCAAAAAAAACCCAGCGGGCTGGGATGTTTTTGTAAAAGCCTTGGCTGAAGCAAACGTCCCCTCCTCTCTGATAAGAAATACCTCTACCCGGGAACATCTTAACAATGCCAAATCATCCATCATGGCCCCGCTCGAACCATCCTCTCCCCTTACCCCTTCTAGAACTAGACTGGCCGGTATGTTCAACTGGATCAGGATGTAAAAAAACAATGTCTTGTGAATTATGTGTACTTTTAAATAAATGTTTAACTTTTCTTTTAAAGAACGAATTTTGTCTTGTGTATTACTTTTAACCCCGTCAGGGAAAAGAACAAACAGTCCTGATTAGTTTTAAACCCACAAGGGGGAGCTTTATTGAAAAACATGGCTGTGAAATTCAGTACAGGAAACACAGGTCTGGGCTTGTCGTAACATGCCCGCCATAATCCTGGGCCTGTCCAAACAGTACTTTTTATTTTTTACAAAACGAGTCACCATTTGATCATTTTCTGCTAAATTATCAGAATACATTTCCACAATTTGTTGAAAAGATAAACCCTTGCACCGGTGATGGAGGAAAAAGACACAATGAAAACCACAGGCCACAGAGTTCGGGTCTTGTAATTGAGAACGTTGAAATACGTTCCTACAACCATTCCTGTTCAAAAAATTTAAAATGCTTCTAGGGAACAGGGCACTGTCAGGGGGTTGTCCGTAAGAGTCAAAAAACTCGCCCTGGTTGTGTTCTGTCAGGTAGATGGCCAACCAATGTTCTCCAGGATGGGTATGGGGGTGTGTGTTGACCACCAGCCCAACAGGCCTTTGCGCCAATCTCCCTTTAGGGAGCCAATCGCTTGGGAACACATCTAAGAAAGTCTTTCTTGTGTAAGGGTCTGATGATAAAACACGTAATATCTGTAAGGTGTCCATGTTACATATAGTCAAACAGCACGTTTCTCCTCTGGTTTATCTCTATTACATTGTCAAAAACAGCATAAACGATCATGTTGATGGTGATGGGTAAGGCTACAGCAAAGCGTATTTCCGCCCTCAGGTTTCCATTTTTAATCAGTGAGTAATGATCTCCGCCTTCCTGATCGGGAGACAGATCAAAGGCAAACAGCGTGTACCCCTGTGCAAACTCCTCACGGTCGATTAGGAGGGCACGGTCTTTCATATGTTTGCCAGCGGTTTGTACCAAATTCATGTATTCCCTCACGCAGTTTTCAGCTGCGAAGTCCGGTTGCAACGGCTTGGCCGGAATCTGCTCTCCATCCACATAGAGCGCCACAAAATTAATATTGTAGTGTTTGAAATGAAAGGGGTTCTTTGCATAATTCCCGCTGTGTGCATCATTATCCACCATCCCCAGAACCAGCAGCTTGGGGAGTTGCCCCAGAAACAGGTTCTCCTGATTACTGACACGACTGCCGGCGGGGATGCTGAACACTTTCATGCCCACTCGATCCACAGGGTATTTAGCATTGGAGCTAAGCAAGGCCTCGGCATGTCCTAGGCGAACTCCTGGTGCCACGCGTACTTTTTTCACAAAAAGCGAGGCATTTAGAAGCTGCAACTTGTACCGCCTGGCAGGCTCATTACTCATGAGGCAGAAAGCATCCTTGGATCGGGTCAGTTTTATTTTCAAATCCACCCCGTTCAAAAGCAGTTTTTCTTGAAAAAACAGATCGCTGTGGAGGGGGCCCAGCAGCTCAACTTTTCTGCTGTCTCTGCTAATGTGTGCCCTCTTCTTAAAACCCTCGTTACCCCCGTCCAAAGCTGTTGTTTCGTGATGTCCCGCACTGTCTTTGTAAAACAGGCCTGCAGAAAATTGTGTGGAGAGGGCATCTCCGCCGTAATTGAGCACAGATTCTATGAATGCCCTGTAAGGGTAGCAGTTGTTGCTCTGGCTAATGAGGCGATCCCCCAGCGTAACATCCAACTGACTGAATATGGAGGCCACAGGATAGTTCACCAAGCCCACCTCTGTGTCTGCGTCGATATTAGCGCCGTTTTCCTTGACAATCTTACAGCTGAGGTAGAGTAACGTGTTGTTCAAATCCAAATAGTCTATTCCATTTCCAGCAATGAAAAAATCAAGAGGTGCCGTCTCCCCCACAGCCGAGAGAGGGGGGATTTCGATGTACATACTCTTCTCGATGCTGGTTTGTGTGGGGGCTACTTGAAACAGGTCTAGTTCAGATTTGGTGCATTCCTCGGATCCACAGTGAATAAAAGCCATGTTGATTAAAAGATATCTCCCTTCCTTAGAGCCAAATGCCTCCTCTTTCGTACAGCCTTCCTCCGCTTCTGGTGTGGTCTCCTCTGCACAATCCGCCTTTTATGGGCTCGAGGGGCCCCCACCCGCCACGTGTTTGATCTCTTTCTCTTAACTCCTCTTCTTCTCTGTATATACATAAGGCCAGAGCCCTCCTGCTTATCAGAGGGGGTGATTTTCTCCATGACAGATCGACTAACGTGCCCCAACACGTCCTTGGCTATATTTTGGGCGGCTGTTTTGGCATGGGGTTTAATCAACTCGAAGCCCCTTCTTAAAAGAGGAACAGCTTTTCGAAAGAGACTGCGAAATATCCCCCCAATACCTGCCCCATACATCACTGGGGCTCCATGAAAGCCTGGGAGGGCATATCCGGCCTGGGCTTTGTAGTAGTTGGTATAGACCCTGGGGTCCCCGTAATTTTTTACAATCACCATCTTAAAAACTCGCTGCTCTCCGAGGGCGTATGTGTAGTTTCACAACCACCTTTCCAAAACGAAATGAGACGTGCTCGTTCTGATCTGTCTTTATTTCAATGCTGATAGTGTCAATGTGGTGTTTACTGATTGGTACGTAGTGAGGCTTGTCGTAGGTGATGCTGACAAACTCGTTGCTGTTCCCCCGCACAGGAACACAACGCAATAACGGCACTGAGAAATCCCCCACAATCTGGTGTTCTACAATGTCTGTGTACAGGTACAGAGAGTTGAATCCCCCCGTAATGTCTGCAGCGTGGGGGAATTGCTGATGCGTTAAACCTGGCGACGCCCCTAATATAGGGGCTAGAGCCCCACGGGCTAGGAAGCTGTATGATTCAGCTATGCTAGGGGCTTCAACCCCACGGAGCAGGACCCTGGACGTCTCAACGGTGTCCACTCTAACTTTTCTCCTTACAGGGTCAAACCTCAGGGCTACAGGAGGTGGGTTAGTACCTCTGGGTATCTGGTTGTTTATTTGGTCCAGTAGTACCGCAATGCTTGAATAATAGCCGGGGGCGAGGGTGTAATGCCATTTTGCAGGTCCAAGGCTGATTTCATAAACAGTGGGTAATGCGACGTTATCCCAACTGTGGGGGTATTGTATTTCAGCCAGACCCACTTCCCAGCTGCCTGGAAGGTCCAAGGGTCTGACTAGCTGTATGGTAAAATTAGAACTGCTGTTTCGTGGAAAAGCACCGGTGCATGCGTTGCTCGGTAAACTGATGTAAAAGTCAGCCATGGTGATTAAGCGTCTGTGAGCTCTGAAGCTCTTACCCAACTGTTAAATTTAGATGGCCAGCCTAGCCACTTTACCAGGCACTGCTTGTTTCGCCCTTTCCCCTTTGTGGATATCACTTTTTCAATCCTGTAAACTTTGTCCTGTTTAGGGTTGACTTTTTGAAGTTCTTCAGGATAGAAGGTCCCAAAGATTGCTTCACCTTCGTAATCGCACAGTCTGTACACAGGCCTCCGTGCCTTGTTCAGGACACCATCCACTATGAATATTTCCCCTGTAAAGCTTTGCTCATAACCTTTCTCAAATTTACCCTTGAGTTTGGAGATCCTGACATGGTCTCCTTTTCTAAAAGACGGTGCCTCCTTCTTTATCCTCACATTGTCCCCATAAAGCGTTTTCCACACCTTCAGAACATTTGTGGTATTCACATCTACAGGGCTGGTGCGTATGGACCTGTGGTAACTGTGATTATAGCTCTTGATGAGCTGAGGCAGGACATCAATATAGCGAAAGGTGTTGCGAGCTGTGAAATACCGCCACATCTTTGATTTTAAAGTTCTGTTAAACCGCTCCACCACCGCAGCCTTGACATGGTTATTGGTTACAAAGTGGTGCACCCCATATTGTGTAAGCAGTTTTTGGAATGTCTTATTTAAAAATTCTTTCCCCTGATCTGTTTGTAATTTTTGGGGTATCCGCCCTTCCCTGAAAATGGCTGCAAAGGCCTTAGCCACTTCGCCACCCGTCTTGTCTTTCAGGCCTAAGGCCCAGGCATACTTAGATAGGATGTCTATGACGGTCAAGATGTACTTGATACCCCCATTATGCTTAGAGAAATGTTGCATATCTACCAAATCAGCCTGCCATTGAGCATCCAACCCCGACACGATTGTTTTGTTTCTTTTAAAATGCTTGCGTGCAGGTTTGTGAAGGGTATACGCATCCTGATCCGAAAGCCATGAAATCACCTCTTTCTTAGACAAGGTTTTCCTCTGATTTTTAGCAGCCTGAAAAAGAGGGTTCACTCCTCCATAACTTCCACTCTCTCCTGGAGTGTAATAGATCTCCCTTAGCAGCTCCTCGTGCGCAGACATGCTTCAGCATGTCCTGATTAAAAAAAAAACACCAATGACTACCAGAGGCCATTCAAATAAAGTTTTTATTCTTCTGGTGTCGCTAGTTTCTTTTTACAGCAATCCATCTGGTCACCTCCTCTTAAACACTTGCAAAAGCAGGAAACACAAGATACGTTTACTCCCACTGGATCTCTCAACTTCAGGTTTTCAAAAGCCTTTAAAAAGTCAGAATTGACCTGAAACAAAAGATTAAAAAAGTCAAATCACCTCCTGTGTCAGTATTATTTTTTTCCCTTCTGCCTCAGCCCCCACCAATTCAGTGCAACTTACCAAAGGGTCTTCAGCCTGTTGCGTGTCCATGGGTTCGTTGTCTGGCTCTGAGGTTTCAACAGTTTTCTTCCCCGTATAGAGCCTTTTAACAAGATCAAAGGGGGTAGCACCCCAACGGTAAGCCATTGCAGTTTTTCCATGTAAGTGGTAGCGATCGGCTCCCTGCTCTCTGTATCAGACAATGGCGGCCCCCTCTCTCATACCCCTAGGGGGCGGGACTACAGCTCCACAAACCTTTCCGATTGGTCACATCTCTGCAACGAGGCAGGTTAGAACCATGAAACCTTCGCCGATTGGTTCAGCTCACCCTCCTGAGTCGTTTGAACCCTCACATGACCCTCTTTCTGCGAATCACCCTACCCCGGAAACCCCACCCGGTTTTCATCAAGACGGAGTGGCCTAGGATGATGAAACCTAGGCTGATTGGTTCACCTCACTCTGCTGAGCGCATAGAGGGGTTACACGACCCCATCGCTGCAGTTCACCCTACCCTGAACCCCACATCTTAAATTTGCTCCGATCCCCACAAAACCCATACCTACTGGTCCGTCTCGCTCTCCTGAGTTCATAGATGCATTACACGGGCCTCTTCAAAGGACCTTGTGGGTTCAGTGAGGCTGGAACCTTCGGTTCCAGCCACCCTGACCCACAAGCAGAATCCCCCAAAGTCAAGCGTAAGGACCTTCCGGGTTCAGGGGGGGTGGGAACCTTTGGTTCCCGCCTCCCTGACCCGGAAGCATTACACCTTTCTGCATCAGGACCTTCCAGGTTCAGGGGGTGGGAACCTTTGGTTCCCACCTCCCTGCCCCGGAAGCATTACACCCTTCTGCGTCACTTCTGCTTACCCACGTCACTTCTGTCCCAAGGCGTCCCGGTGACGTAGACCTGTCAAACTGATAACGATCAGTTTGATGACTAGTGTCCCCCTTCCTACTCACGTCACTTCCGTCCTAAGGTGGGACTTCCGGTGACGTAGACCTGTCAAACTGATAACGATCAGTTTGATGACTAGTGTCCCCCTTCCTACTCATGACACTTACCTTTCTGTTGTCTAGATGCCTCCCAGCCTCTGTTTCACAGAGTTGGGTAACTTGCTCAGTGAATGCCGTAGCTTCCCTGCAACATCTCACAGGTGTGCTCCAATTTGGGGCTTTTTGCTTGGAGAGCTGAATAGATAATTCAGTTTATTCCCAGCCAGCCAGTGATCTCTCTATGAAGACCTTCAATTAACTAGTGTGTTACCAGGCTTGCTAATTACTCATTCAGAAGGCTCATTATTTCTTTGAATTGCCTTGCTATTGTGTACTGCTTGTGTGACAACGTGATTGTGTGTTGTTTGTGCAAAATGTGTGTGTAGCTAACTTCCCTATGTGGATGTCCCTCCTTATGCCCTTTTTTTGGCTGCTGGGCTGATTCCAGGGGTTATCACACACACAATATTTGTGATTCCGGGAATGCTAGCAAGGGAAGAGACAGCACCTTCTAGTTGCTTCCTTTAGGCTGGGTTCAGAATCCTCACTCTGTAACCCTTATGTGCCCCTGGCTCGGTGCCCCACAACCAATTGCCACTCTGTTAATTTACAGGGATCACAGCACTTTCCAGCTGTTACCCTTTATAGCTTCAGTTCCATGTAGAACACATGCGTGCGGACACACACACACCCCTATCCCCTCTTCAGGCAATCCCCAACTCCTGCTCCCCTGGGCAGAAGGCTGATTCCTGGAAATATTCGCAGTCCTTTTGAATGAGTATTTTAAGCAAGCTGTAACCTAAAGGATCTTTGTCTTCGGTAATGGAGCATTGCTACAAAGAAAACTGAGGAGAAGCACAGAAGGTAAAAGAGCAGAGCAGTCAGGAGTTATTCTAATACTAAGATATTTATTTAAAAGGCAAACTCTAAAAACAATACAATTATGGGGAATACAAGTCAATAACTCATAACCACTTATGTCAATGTAGCTTGTGTTAAATCTAGTCAGGGATTGGATATAAGAGAGAGAGAGAGAAAGACGAGATCTCACCCTTCCCCAGAGTGAAGCTAAATCGAAAAAGGACTCTGTATCCTCCAAAATTCAGTTAGCAAAGTAATCCCAGAAGAGCAAAGCGTAGAGTCACGGCCAGAAGTGAGGTAGGTTGGTGGGAACACGGCAGCAGCTGCTTGCAGTATGTGCAGCTCTTGACCTCTCTCTCCACCAGGAGGCTTAGAGTATTTTCAGATGTGATGGGGTGGCATTCACCCCATCATGGAAACAACCCTTAGATTCCCCGCCGCGATCACTCCGGCACGGCCAACAGACATGTCGGGGGATCCTGGCGGGGAATCGGGGAGGGGGTGGGACTGCGCAGAGCAACGTGCGGCCACACGCTCCTGCCCCCCCCACGCTCCCCCACCACCCGCCCTCTGGGGAGACGGGCGGGTGCTGCAACCAATGCGGCCACAGCGCCCGCCCGAAATGACCACGACCTGGAATCCCGGCGGGGATTCCGGGCCGTGATTGCCTTCCAGATGTGACGGGCCTCTTCATCCCCTCTGGGAATCTCATTCACCACGCAATCAGTGCCGGCCCCGCGGGTTCATCCGAGCGCGTGGTGAATGAGATTCCCAGTGGGGATTGAGCGTGGTTAACATCTGGGGGGGAACTTCCTGTTCCCCAACAGACGTTATGAGGGCATTCTCCACCACAGGGAATTGACTGTGGTTGAGCGTGATCTCATAATGTCTGAAAATACCCTTAGTGGGGGGTTTATAGACCCGGGAATACAAGTAGGGACATGACTGAGTCAAATACTGTGTTTCCAAGTTTCAGTAACTACAACAATGGAGGATACAAGTAGAGTTCTACAGGGTCAACCATTTGTTTACAGTTTTCCATAGGGCAGGGAAATCATGAAGAGTGGGTGGGCGGGGGGTATTCCCAGGACTGATTGTCTCAAGGCAACTAGGCAGGGGCTCAACTTTGGGTGGATCAAATTGTGATTGATTTGCTCAACTGTGGCTGGGTAGGATTTCATTCACGTTTGAGGCATAGACGTCCCAGGATACTTTATTCTTTGCTTAATCAATCCCATCATTCCCTGGGTCCTGGATTCTCTCTGTCTGGTTGACTCCCCTTCCTCTCTGCCTTTCCTGCTTTTGGCTTTGTATCTCCTATGCAGATGGGGGCGCTCCTTTTAGCCAGATGATCAAGTGAGGCGTTAGGGCAGGGATCAAGGTGTGTTTAGAGACCCTTCAGCTCGGTACCTCCCCACTGGGATGAGTCACTGTCTTACCCTGCAGGCTGTGGAGGAGTGAAAGTCTGCTTCCCTTACTGCACCAGAAGTTCCTCTATAGCCACTGTAGAGTTTCAGGGAGAACTAAACATGGGCCCAACAAGTACCAATGGGGCAGTTGATTTTTGGCAGACACCCACCTGCAAGAAATTCAATTTTAACAATATAAAACATAATTCAGTTCTCTTTGTAGCCATAGTCAGAAAACCATTTTTCTAAATGAAATCACTTGGTCCTTTCAAGTTTGTGGGTATGTGTTTTTCCCTTAAAACTCAAGATTTCCCAGTCCACATAATTCACTTTATGAAACAAAGACACTCTGCAAGTTCCAAAAATCAATGAAAAGCAGAGACGTGCTAATTTTCTTCCATTGCTCTATGTTCAAACCACAATTTAGGGAAAAGTTGGGATTATTAGCAGAAGAGAATAGAGACCCTGCCTACAAACAGCTCTATAAGGGGGTTAGATGGGGAGCTGCTATTGAGCATCCCTGGGTCGTCCAATGCTCTAAACAGGATGGCCCAGTCTCTCCCTCTCTCAGTCAGAAAACAGCTCCAAAAGGCCCGGTGAGCTCCTCCTTGAATGAAATAGCTAAACTCTCCAAGGAGCTGCTGCTGCCACCCTGCACTAGCTGCTGGTTAATATTAACCGATGGGCATGGGGAGGAGAAATCCAAGTCCATTGGGTTAGAAGATAAGGAGGCTCAGAGCACACAATAGGGGTGCAGGGCAGGTCTTGCCTGAAGGGGAAAAGTCCAAGTCCAACTCCACCTGCAGCTCAGAGCACAACTCAGATCAGATGCTCCAGTGCCATCTGGAAATCACCCTGCAGCCTTTGAGGTGAGAGAGGACCCCACTGACAATTCTCAAGAGGAGACAGAAGGAACTGAGCATTTCAGGACTCTACTGTGGGCTCCCACAATCCTGTGAGTACGGGACACTGGCTTGGTGTGTCATTGTCCCTCTTCTCTCAATATGGCGGGCAGGCAGGTGTGTACATAAAATGAAAACAGTGAGGTGAGGTAACAGCACGGAGAAGGGTTTGGGAGGCTTCATGGTGAGGACTGGGGGGCTATTATTAAATTTAAATGATCCCTTAAAGACCTGGGGTGAATTTCTGAACCTGTGGAGACCCCATATGAGATCCTATTTCTTGTCAGTCCTATTAAATGCTCCCAGAAGTAAAGAGGTTCCTGATCCATGTAGAAATCCTATTTCTTTTATCAAGGACAGCTCCTGGGGACAGTTTCCATCATGTCTGCCTCTCGCCCAAAATTTCGATCCCTTTCCTGCCTCTTGAGTATCTTTGGAGCTATTCCCTATCTGAACCTTATTAGGGAATCGGGAAGGTTCCCAGCCATTTCACTTTCTCGTGGGACTCAATGGGCTTCAGTCCTCTTTTCCCCTTTCCATAGTGACCAGAGTAAACATTTTTTTCTCTTTCTCTGAGGTTCCTTAAGTCCATTGTTCCTTAAACCCAGCTGCTTTCCAGCTCCTGTGGCCGCTTGGAACGAGAGAGCTGCATGGAGAAGCAGCCAGCTGATCCCCTCCGCTCCACCCTGGAGCAACTGGGAGAGCAGGACTGGAACAGATTTAAGCATGACTTGCACCAATTCCAGCCCAAGGAGGGCTACGAGTGCATCCCATGGGACAGCCTGGAGAAAGCCAACTGCGCTGAAGTCACCAAACTGTTGATTGAGTTCTACAGAGAGGACTATGCCCGGGAAGTGGCCGCGCAGGTGTTGGACAGCATTAAGCAGAAACCCCTGGCAGAGGTTCTGCACAAATCACGGAAGACCAGTAAGTTTAGCCCACAGGATGCATGTGTGTATGTGTGTGTGTGTGTGTGTGTGTGTGTGTG
>QEPC01012309.1:18647-42925 GCA_003113815.1 Sphenodon punctatus
TTTTTTTACATTGCAGCCATTTTTAAATGGCTGCAATGTAAAAAAACCGGTACCCCGAAATCCGGTACCAGGTCCGGATTACCGGGCCGAATCCGATAATGCCGGTACGCCCGATACCGGCATTATCGGATATCGGATTCTACCGGTTTCCCACCCCTACTGGAGAAGCTTCCACCAGTTAGCTCTTGTGAGCAAGCACCCCTGTTTCAGGATGAGCTGAACAGAGTGGAGCAGCGCATAGTCAGAGAGATCTGGAATGCCTTGTGCTGGCACATCAACCGCAATGCTAGCAGAAACACCCAGCCTTAAGTGACAGTTTACTGATTATAAATAACGCCTCTAAAATGTTCAATAAATCCTTTAAAACTGTTTCCTGTGTGTCACTGTATTTTCCTCTGGCCCATTAAGCTTCCACCCCTCCTGTGTTATTTCCTGCAATTACCTTTCCCTGTGTTTTCACTATTGACATTTGTGGGTGAGCTGGCTGCCGGCCTAAACTTCCATGTTTTCCATGTACATGGAGCCTCTGGGCAAGGTCATGAGAAGGTTTGATGTTCACTGTCATCAATATGCTGATGACACCAAACTCTACCTTGCATTTTCATCCGACCCAGACCACGAAACCTTGGTGCTTACCTGATGCTTGGTGGCTGTGGGGGATTGGATGAGGGTGAGCTGACTGAAGCTGAACCTCAACAAGACTGAGGTGATGCTAGTTGGTAAGGCAATGGGTGTGACGTCCCCTGTTATTGATGGGGTTCGTCCCCCATTGGTTCCCCAGGTTTGCAGTCTGGGAGTGCTCCTTGATGCCTGGCTCCACCTGGATGTCCAGGTGGATGCTGTGGCAAGGAGCACGTTTTGCCAATTACATCTCGTGCAATGGCTGCTGCTGTATATCTCAGACTCCAAACTGGCCAACATCATCCATGCTTTCATTACCTCAAGATTGGACTATTGTAATGTGCTCTATGTGGGGCTACCCATGGTGACGGTCTGGAAATTGCAGCTGGTGCAGAATGTGGTGGCCTGCCTCCTTATGGGGCAGGTCTTCACGAGCACATTATACCAGTGCTCTGTTCTCTGCACTGGCTGCCTATAGTTTTCCAGTCCCGATTCAAGGTGTTGGTTTTGACCTATAAAGTCCTAAATGGCTTGGGCCCCACTTACTTGTAGGACCACCCCACTCCCCGTGCCCTGGAGCGGCCCCCTGTGGTTGGCCAGGGGAACCTTCCTGGTGGTTGTTTGGGTATTCTGGGGGGTGAGCCTGGAGAGGGCGCTCTCAGTGGCCACACCTAGACTGTGAAACTCCTTTTCGGCAGAAGTCCAGTTGGCTCTGGACCTCCCTTCTTTTCAGTGAAATTGCAAGACCTAGCTGTTCCACCAGGCATTTGGTGAGGGAGATGGGTGATGGGTGGGAGTGGGTTATAGGTTGATTATTCCCCCCAGTCTTAATTGCATAATGTGCATTTTCTGAACAATATTTTATTAATTTAAAAAATCTATTTATTATTGTATTCTATATTTTTGTTTTGTTGATTGTTAGCCACCTCCAGCTGCTTTGAGCAGAAGAGGTGGGGTATAAATTTTTGATAAAATAAAATAAAAAAATAAATATTGGCATTCACAAGCTAGTTGGGTGTGAGAATGGCAACAGGAAGTGCAGAGGTACAGGCATGCCTCCGGCTACTATAGTCTCACCTCTCTGCTCTCAAGTGGAAATGCTTCCAAAACCCAGTCCCCACAGTGGGTTTTTTTTCTATGTTACACCACCTATGTGCCCCTCTGCCCTCATGTGCTATTGCATGGCCAGAGGACTCTCCATCCGCTGTTTTTGGTGCACCTGCCACCCCCTTCCCTTTCAACGCTCAGGCCCCAAAGTGACCAGTTGGTTTTGGACTTTCTGCTCCCCCCATAGAGTGATGAGGGCCTTCGTCTCTTCCTTGCTCCTGGGAATATACCTTTGGTGAGTGGATCAGTAGATGGAGAGTGCCAGCAATGTAACATAAGAGGTAGCAGTGCTGGTTGTTGCCTGGATGTCATTCTGAGCTATGGCCATGGTGATGTAAATGCTGCAGACTTTGCTCTGGAGAAGGCAATGTAGAGTGTTGAAATGTAGAGTGTTGGGCACCTGTTGCAAACCAGGATGAACTGTGACAATGCATTTTTGAAATTGGCATGCATTGGGCCAGTGTTTAAAGCAGACGTTACATGCGCAACAATGAGAGTGAGAGTGGAGCGAGGGGCAGGAAGTGGTTTCTCTTTGGAATGCTCTAGGTTTTTTGTCCACAATTCTATGGTACTGGCAGTCACAGGCCTGAAACAAGCAATTGTAGCAACTGCTGTTTCCGTTAGAAACAGGTCATTCGCCTTCATTCAAGATGAGGAAACGTATTGGCTTTTTACTATTTTTCATTATTTTCCACATTTTTTTGCTATTCATGGTACCTTGAGTTGCTCGCTCACACCACTTTGTCTAGCCTTGCCTTGCCTCAGTGCCTGCCTTAAATTGTACCAATTGTACTGCAATTGCTGCCTGCCTTAAATTGTTAATTGACAGAAAGTGCCATAAATTGACAGAAAATGCCGGAAATTGATAAAAAATTATGAAAACACTGGAAATTAACAGAAAATGCATGAAATGCGGGTAAAGCACAAGCAATAATCTTGCAACAGCAGAAGCTTGGAATCAATAAAAATTGAGGAAATACCGATAAACAGTCGGAAGTGCTCCTGAAAGTTAGGTATTTCCCAATGGTATAGGAACACTTGCTCTTGCCCCAGCTCTACTGGCCGACCTGTATGCCCATGAGGCTGACGGGACATGGACATGTGGGTCTAACCCACCTTTGCCCACCCCGCCATGATTGGGAGCTGCGTGTCTAGTGGGTGGTAGCCACATGGCCAGTGGTGGTAAACACCTTTTACATGGGCAGACGGACACCCACTTAGTGTGGGCTATTATCTCATTTGTTAATACCCTAAGACACAGAAATATTAAGGCAGCATGGGGCCAAGGGTCAGCCCTGACCAAAGCCACACCTGAAATGTCCAAGAGTCACATGTGGCTCCCAAGCCACAGTTTGTCCACCCTTGTAATACAAGAAACAGAAACATATAAAACCTATGTTCTACATAAGAAATAGCATTAGGCAATGGTGTAATACAAGCAAAACTTAACTTGGAATTGTACGGAGTAATCAAACCACCATTATAAACCAATGTTGTGATTTATAATTCACAAGAACTCCCATGCGGATATAGACTAGTATTACATGGTTGACTGTGCATTTATTCCAATTTTGTGTAAGTTTACATAACCAAACAAAGAGCAACCTTCTTGATTTACAAGCAAAACAAATTAGAACAAATGAAAACCTTATGGAGATTTAGATGCGGGAAGAGCTAAAAGATACAATTGCATTTTTAGCTTCCTCCAAATAAGCAGCTTCAGGAAATATTTAAAGAGGAATTATTCACAGAGGACAAAAATCAAATCAAATTAAAAAAAACCCCACTCAATGGGTGTTTTCAGACATGACGCTAACCACACTTTAACCACAATTTAACATTTTTTATGCATGTTGCAGGGCTGTATTGGTGCCCTATGCAGCCCTGTAACATGCATAAAAATGTCAAGTGTGGTTAAAGTGTGGTTAGCGTCATGTCTGAAAACACCCATTGAGACAATCAATAGCATGTAAGACACCTGTCCCAGACTTCTCAGAACTCCTTTCTCCCTTTCTCATTATAATGCAGTAGTAAGTGCAGTAGTAAGTGCACAATGACAGTGGCCTTTTTTACTGCCACGGCCCCGGTGGATGGAGCTG
This sequence comes from Sphenodon punctatus, assembly GCA_003113815.1. NCBI lineage: Eukaryota > Metazoa > Chordata > Lepidosauria > Sphenodontia > Sphenodontidae > Sphenodon > Sphenodon punctatus. Next base: position 22,475 of record QEPC01012309.1, read on the forward strand.
GGTGGGTGAGCACACCTACCGGCACCAAGCAAGGAGACGTTTACATGGACACCACCGCAGGGAGTTGTGAGAAGGAAGGGGAGGGTCTGGCATACACCCATCGGGCAAACACCCACCCCAGGAAACACAGCGCAAACGCCCATGATGTTTACACGGACTGCCAAAACACCGAACAGAGGGGAAAACACGCCCAGCACAGTGATGTGACAACATGGCCGAGGAAGGGCAAATGAAGCTGCAGCACATGAATGAATGAATGAATGAATGAATGAATGAATGAATGAATAGGTTTATTTGGCGTGGCCATAGGCCATAGCCATAGACACAACAAAACACACATATTATTACATTGTTACAAAGGGTGTACAAAATAAAATAATTTGTACATAAAATATCTATCGCTTGCAGCTGCTGTCCACCTGAGATCTATCACCTAGGAGCGGATGACTTAACTAGCCTAATGACCACACTTAGGACCATATGCTCACTTTCTGGCCGTACTACAATCCTAAAACTCTCAAAATTCCCCCAGTGACATGTAGGGACTACAATATAATCAATAACACTTCTCCCCATGGGGCTAATATAAGTGTATTCTCCTTCCAGTTCTTCTCCCCCTCTCCCATTTAATACAGACATTCCACATGATTGTAACAATTTCATCATGAGCTCCCCAGACACATTTTTCACTGTATCTCTACTCTTCCTCTCAGGGATCCCTCCCAAGATGATCAAGCTGGGGTTTAGGCTTTCGAGACAGTCAGAGCCTATTCTAGTGTTCCAGTCCCCAGCTTTGAGTAAGATCGCTGCCGGGAACAAACTATCAAACTGGGCCATGAGATCTTCCAATGCTGCCCATATATCAGCTTTATAATACAAAGAGGAGTGAGGGGGAATATATACATTTAACAACAGCATCTGACCTCCACAAGGAGATTCCCACAACTCCAGTTGAAGTTCCTGCCTCCCGGTTGGTAGTAACTTACATAGTTTAGAGTATTTATCGGGGCTAACCCGCCTGATATGCGACCCTTGGATCTTACTCCTGATACCTGGAATTGAATAAACTCAAAATCCTGACACCTCCAAGATTTCCCTTTTGGAGCCATGTTTCCTGGAAGAAAATCAGATCATATTTTCTCAGGAAATCAAGCCAGTCTGAATCCAAAAGCTTAAACCTGCAACCAGAAATATTCCATGAAGCAAATTTCAATATAATTGTTCGACTATTGCAATCTCGATCTGTGGAAGAGTCAACAATCTCCACACCTGAATCCCATAAACGTATATCTCGACATTTTGTCAATTCAATTCTACTTTGGGGCATCGTCACTGGACTAACGTTCAATTGTAAAGAATGGATTACCAGAAGAGTATCAGGCTGAGCCCAGCCCCTCTTGGCAATTTCATAATGTCAATTCTGATAGTCATACTGTTGAGGTAATAGGGATGTCAAAGCCTGGGGCTCCAATGGAGAGCCACTTGACAGGGGAACTCCATCCCGTCCAGGCTCTTGAATCCCACTCTCGTCTTCAATCTCAGACAAAGACAAAGTTAAATCTTCCCCAACATTATTCACCAAACCCAATCTCGAATGAGAGTGATGTGAAGAAACCTTCATTATGAATGCATAATCTTAATACCTTCCTGTAAAATCTCAGCAACAGAAGTGGAAACACCCAATTCATCCTGTTCGAGAAAGCGGGTGGCAGTTAGGGCTTCTAGGCTATGTTCGGGTCGATAACCTTCACTCTGAGCCTTCAAATTCTTGACCTGATAATCCAGGGTAGATTGAGAGAGGTTTTTCCTGATATTATCCAACTTTTGGATAAAAGCATCTTGGTCGATTATAGATAGATTATTGAACGAAGTTAAGGCCGGAACCTTGCCAACCCGCCCTGAATTATCCTCCAGAAAAGTCTTGATAATACTAGCCATAATACTAGGACCCTCATACCTCCCATCCTCGCCCTCTTTCACTACCTGTCTCAGAGCTATACTAGTACTGGCCTCAATTGCTCCATTGCTGCAACCTGACTGTAACCAAGCCAAGCACATGCACCTGAGTCTTCGCACCTGCTTGAATGTTTGTCTGTCTTCTCCCCTGTCTCTCCCACTGTCCCCTCTCCATGTCTCCCCCTCCTTGTCTTTTAGATTGTAAGTCACAGGCAGGGACCGCATCCATTTCTATGTTCTGTACAGCACCAGGTCACACAACTGGCGCTATATAAATAATAATAATAATAATAATAATAATAATAATAATACTCAATAGGACTTGGGGAACAGCATGTAATACTGAATCACCCATAGCCTCTGTTAAAATCTCTAATTCACCCTTTTCCCAAGAGGAAATGTATGACCCCAAATGTATGTCCATAAGCTCTTCCAACATAGCAGGTCTTAAACTTCCATAAGGCGCCCTGTTAACCAAATGGCTTGGACCTGGAGCAACACAATTTGGTGATGACAAATGGATCAATGGCGGGAGACCCCGGGGAGATAAAGTCCTCTCTTCCCCATTACAAGAATATGCTCTGTATATAGAGATCCCTCTCATTTTCAGATATTTCCTGGTCAAGAACATTTTCTTGACCAGGTAATTCAACCTGAAAAATAGTCTAATACAAATACTCTTCCTAGTTTGGCTCAAGTGTTCAACCTTTAAAACATCTGAAGTATCTAAGTTGATCTGTAACAAGGTAGATAAGATATCAGCTGCTATAGTGGGATACAACCAACTGGGAATAACACCATTATCAGAGGGCCTAATTATCATGTTTTAAATTATTATTTAGTATTTATTCATATTTATATCCCGCCCCTCCTGAAACAGCTCAGGGCGGCTAACAAATTCAAAAAATAAAAATATAAATATAAAACATTTTTAAATACTCATAAAATTACAACAATAAAACACGGCTAGGGAACATAAAAATAATTAATATAATAAATAAGAGTGGAGGGGATAACAACCCTCCCCCAACCCACCCTCCCACTCTCCCCAAAGGCCTGGACGAACAGCCAGGTTTTGCAAATCCACCGGAATGTTAAAAGGCTTGGGGCCAGACGAGCTTCCTCTGGGAGGGAATTCCAAAGGCGTGACCCGGCCACTGAGAATGCCCTCTCCATTGTGGCCCCCCTGCTTAACACGGGGGACCTCAAGAAGGCACCCCCGGCAGACCGAAGGAGCCACTCTGGGGCGCGGAGGGCAAGGCGATCCCTGAGGTACGAGGGGCCCAGACCGTGAAGGGCCTTATAGATCAATACCAATACCTTGAACCTGGCTCAGCTCGCTATTGGCAGCCAGTGCAGAGTCCGGAGCACAGGTGTTATGTGCTCCCGATGGCCTGTCCCCAAAAGGAGCCGGGCCACCGCATTCTGCACTAGCTGCAACCTCCAAACCAGGAACAAGGGCAGCCCCATGTAGAGCGCATTGCAGTAGTCCAGCCTCAAGGTGACGAAGGCATGGACGAGGGAGGCTAGGTCTGGGTTGGAGACGTACGGCCGCAGCCTGTGCACCAGATATAACTGGCGGAAAGCGGCCTTCGCCACTACCTCCACCTGTCGTTCCAGGCGGAGATCTGCATCCAATATCACCCCCAGACTCCGAACCTGCTGAGCTATGAGAGGGTGAACCCCCCCCCCAGTTAGGGGGGCCGATACCTCCCTCACTCTCCCCACCAACATCACCTCCGTCTTATTGGGGTTGAGCATCAGTCTACTCTGCCACATCCACTCTGCCACGGCCTCCAGACACTGGGATAGCACCGAAATAGCAGGGTCTGGGTCAGTTGAAAAAGAGAGGTATAGCTGAGTATCATCAGCATACTGGTGACACTGCACCCCGAATCCTCTCACGACCTCCCCCCAGGACTGCATATATACATTAAATAACAATGGAGACAGAATGGAACCCTGTGGAATGCCGCAGGATAAAGCGCGGGGGCAAGATGTTTCAGCTCCCAACACTACCCGCTGGCTTATCCCCGAGAGGAATGAGCGGAACCATTTTAGCCCATACTGCACTATTATTTATGGCCCAAGAGTGAGGTACACTCCTAGCATTGTGAGTGCCAGACAACATTTTGGTCCTGCTGAGATAACCTACCTCAGGCCCTTCCCTCTGAACATTCTTATCACACATTCCAGAGACCTATCACACAGCTCTTCCAAGGGCTCTCCCCTTAGTGTCCCCCATATTAGGGCTTTTAGCTTGGGCAGTCTTACCCTCTAAAGTAGATACGCCATCTTTCTCTATTTCTCCCAAGATGTGGAATCTATTCATTAGCTCTAATGGGGAGTGGACACCCTTCGCTTTCGAATCAAGTTTTGGTCACTTACACCTGGGAGAATACAGAATATTGCCTGGAGAGTTTGACAATCTATGCCTCTTTTCCCCCATAGTGCAGTTAAAACAAGCAAGCCGAAGAGATTTACTGAACACCTGAAGACCAATGTGAACCAGCAGGTTATGCAACCTGTAACCTCAAAAATAGAATGCACCTATTTAGATATCACAGGCCCATCCAACGGCCACTCCCAGCCAACGTCTAAGGCTACACGCACAAGAGTGCACCCTCACGTGTGCACCTACAGCATGGCCGTAGGCACAAGCTGTTCTTTATAGTCCCGCCCCCAGAAGTAAACCTGTCAGGCTGCCCCCGGGGACTGCGCGTCCAGGTGTTATTGGGGGTCCTTAACACAATGGGAGAGGCGGTGATTTCTCAAAGTCACACAACTGAGGCTATAAGCAACCAGATCCTCTTGCCCCTGGAGTGCTCACCCATGCAAAATGCAGGCAGCGGCTTCCACAGCGTTCCTGCCACCTGGCGACGCTCTCCCGCAACTGTCCTCATATACAGTCCCAATGTAAATAAATAAATGTCACCTAAGTGAGACTAGTTGTCTTTGTAGAGGAGATGAAGTTCCCTCGAGCAGGCATTTACAACTGTGATTAAAATGTGCACCTACTCATGTGTGACTGACTCATGCGTGTTATGTGTCTTAATCCATTTCTGGAACCGCTGATATTGAGGGTTCCAGAATCCGCATCCCCAAATCTTCATGCTAAAGACGCAGATTAACATCTAAACACCACTTACATGACATCATGTTTGCTCCAATTGCCATTTTGAAAGCAGTCACATGCTCCAATGAATTGATAGGGATGTGCGAACGTGGTTTGGATGTTCGGAGTTTGGGGCAAACTCAGCCTGTTCGGATGACCGAACCAAACATTCAAACTGAACGTTCGAATGGCTGAACCGTTCGGAAAAGTTTGGATGAGTTCAGGGGTGGGAAAAACGTGACTTTGGCTTGGAAAAACATGTCTGGAAGGGGGAGGCAGCTGAGGAACAGACTTCCTGGCACCAGGGATGGAGACTAGGGGTGGTTTCAGGGCCAAATGATACCGATACCAGAAAAAAACCCGATTTCGGTATCGGTATCGATAGTGCTATTTTCAGATTTTCTTCCGAGTTCGGCCGAACTGAACTCCGCCGAACTAAACAACCGAATCCAAACTTGAGTTTCAAACCGAATAACCAAACGTCTGAACATCCGAACTGCATTCTGTTCGCACATCCCTATGAATTGAATTCAATTGAACTGAATCCAATTGAATGTTTTACGGGTACCACATGACTTTTTTCCATGCGCAATGGAGGAGAACATATGCTGAGGGGTTCTTGATATCACAGGAGATTGCTGTAACCCATGAATTTCATGCACATCTAAAAATGACCCAGGATTTGAACTCAGGGTTCCCAGTTCCATGTTCAGCATACCAGCCATTGGATTACATCAGCTCCCCCTTTATTAGTGCACATTAATTTAGAGACCTTAAAGATTGCAAGGTGCTCACATACAGTGGTCAAAGGGTCCTATGCATTTCTTAGCCAGACAGGTTTGCTTTAAAAACCCTAACTAGGAATCCAATCGGCTAAAGTGGAACATCATCAATTTCAGTTGCTTTATAACATCTTTGCATAAATCTTAAAGGAATTGAGGGCCCATTTTTCTGCACTTGGAGAAATTGTTTAGCACAATGCAAAATCAGCATGTTTACCATTCAGATTTAGAAACAATTAACACTTTGCACCAGCATAAATAACTATGCCATGCAGAGGAGGAGAGAGAATTTGACTCACCAGCTATTGTGTATAGCCTGCTGGACAAATTAAGACAGAATGGTTCAAGATCATTTGCAAGAGGCTGGAGAAGAACATACTGCTGCACAGACAAGAACTGAGAAGTTCAGAAACTCCAACTGTGAACCCATTACAAGAGAACAGCCCATTATACCCTTCTCTGACTCAGCTTACTTAATAAATGCTTGTAATCCTCGTAAGTGTTCCATGGTGCTTTTGTGATCCATTTTGCTGCACTCTATGAATGATTGGGGGAGGGAGCTCTGTGTTTTGTAAAAAGCCGAAATGGCTGTTGGCATTCTGGGGTGGGGCAGCAGCTATTCCGTGCATGCACAAAATACTGGATTTTTTTTTCAATCGGTCCAATTGGAATACTGCTCAGTATTTTGTCTGATCACACCAACTGAAACCCCCAGTTCTGCTGGAAATGAAAACTCGGTGGAATTCTGGTTTCAGCCTTAACTGCAGTAAAGTTCTTTTGTGCTCATGGAAACACTTGTGTCCAGGATATTTTGTGGGTTTCTTTGAGGCTGGTAGCACTTGGCACTATATCTCACACGGACTCAGCTGCAGAGTTATTTGTGGATACGGTGGCTCACCCAGGAGCAAGGTCTCCACATTGAGTGTTTATAGATGGACGCGGGGCTGCCCACCCCTGGAGGTGTTCCATGGGTGCACCCCCACTTCCACCCGTTCCAAGCTCCACCTGGGTCCACCTCAGATGGATCCAGTGGGTTCCCTGGGTCACAGTCCATGCGCACGGTGACCCCTCCCTCAACATAAAATTATGGGAAATCACTTCTGCAACTCTATAGTGTTGGCCGGGGCAATGGCCAGCTGGAAAAAGAGCTGCAGCAATCATCTGCACATCAGACGGACAGCTGCTCCTCTTTGGGATGGTGCCCGGGGTTTGGCCAGCCTACTCTACTGGTGGTACTCTGGGATGTTCCAGAGCACCAGCAGTGGGCACTGCCTGCACCACCTGCACATCTGGTGGGGCACCTTTAGGTGGATGGGCTACCCAGGACCAGCACTGGGGAAGCCCGTCCATCTGAAAACACCCATTCATTCCACACATTCACGCCAATGAAAAGCAAGTTTGATGATGCCCTAGTGGCAGATAAGAGCAGTGCATTCCACTGCAAGGGAAGTGAATCACTATGGTTTATGTGTATACTCTTCTGGGCAGCAGATAACTGTTCAGCTGATGCCACCACAGTTAACAACTTTCTAGTAAAATGTTGATGTATAAGAAGCCCTTTTTAAAACATGAGTCTAGAGAGCCCTTTTTTGGAGGTAATTGTCTTCTACTTCACTTAAAGTGAGGAAGGAAGTTCCTAAATAGAAAAAGTGATCTTTTGTAGAAGAGAAGGGTGGTAATTCCCTCTCATTTCCTTTCCCAGAAGCCATGAGTTTCTTCCTGCTTTTGTGATTCTCTCCTAGCTTCTCTACCTCGCTGCTAGCTTGCTATTTGAGCACCCCTTTCTGGGAGGTCCCTGCAGGTTTCCAAGAATGGAGATCAGGGGAGGAGGGAAGGGCTACTCTCCCCTTGCTGCTGGGAAAGAAAATGAGGGGAGGTAGTCTACCACCCCACTTCTTAAACACCCCCACCTCTTGATGAGGTATGACAGTTACCTTAGTAAAGAAGGATGAGCTGGACACGTCTTCCAGTCACATCAGCGTACATTCGAAATGCCCCCATTAATGTGAATGTTGTATCAATCTAAACAAATTGGGAGTTTAGAATGAGGCTGTTGGATGTGAATATATGTGTTGTATCCCAGCAATCAGAACCTTTTGCTGGGCATGTGCAAAAGAAGCCACAGGCATAAAAAACTACAGGGCTCCAAAAGAGTAAATCTGAACTGTTGACTGTTGACCAGTTAACACATGGAATGTTGCTAATGCAGGAAGTGTGAAGAGGGAAGTCCTATTCCCACATCACAAGGTCTGGTCCTTCATCATCTTGCTACCTGGTTCCTACATTCTTCTTCTCACTGACCTTTCTGACACAACACTGGACATTCCTACACATTACATTAGCCACCTCGATTCCCATATTTGTGTGGACATTTATATACATGTTAATATCAGCTTTTGAAACCCAGGTTTGCTGCTCCAGAAAGAAACTTAAATACTGCAGGTGGGGGTGTCCTGTTCCTTGTTGATCAGCTTTTCAGTGGGGAGCAGATTAACCTTGCCTATACTAAAGATCTGTAGGTATCAGGGGCTGCTGGTAAGTGGGTGTGGGAGAAATGGTGCAGGATCAGGCCAGAACATCACAGACAAACTAGGGACCAACACATATTCCCAGGGATAGGAGAAGCAGGTTGGGTTAGAAACACTCATCTTTCTCCAACTGTCTCCATGAACTAAATACCAGCATGGCCCCTTAGTGCACGGTATACAACAAGGGGAATTCATGCCTGAGATGCCTCCTTTACAAATCTGTCTTAGAACCATAGAATTGTAGGGTTCTCCTTAATCAATAATAGTTTCTTTTTAAAAGGATGATATTCAAATAGGACCTGTGGAGAGAAAGGTGTTTGAACATAGACAAGAGACAGTGAGACTGAGGGAGGGAGAGAGAGAAATTTTACCTTTTATGTCTACCAGGGACAGATGCTAAGCTGCTGTTCTCATTAAAATGATTTTGTAGCGTACATGAGAGGAGGCCAGAGTCTCTTGTCAACAGACATGAACATCTAGAAGAAGACTGCTAGAGTCAATTATATATATATATAAAAGCAGTTATATATATATATATATAAAATAAGGGACACTATGTATCTTCATAAAGTTTATGCAAATCAACCTTGACTCCTTTGTTTTCTGCCCTAGATTACTTTTAGATACTAAGGCCGATTTTAGATGTGCAGCTGTGATCAGGCGCGGGACCGGGAAAACAGCTGCGGTGCTGTTTTAGACGAACCGGAAGCGGAAGTTGTGCGCGTGATCCGGGGCCGCGCATTCTTTGCCGACCGCGAGCGAACCACCCTGATCTCTCTGGGGTGACATACGCGGCCAGAAAAGAATGCGCGGCCCCAGATCACGCGCACAACTTCCGCTTTCGGTTTGTCTAAAACAGCGCCGCGACTGTTTTGCCGGTCCTGCGCCTGATCCAGCTGCACGTCTAAAAGTGGCCTAAGGCACTGGGAGAGGAGAAGGGCATTCTAGGGCTCTCCCTACTCGTCCCAGCTTGCACTAGGAAAGGATATCACTCTAAGGCTTTCCTTTCCATACTCCCCACAGGGATTCAGACTCCTCCTTCTTCCTCTCAAAGACCTGTGTCCCACTCAGTGCTTTATATTGCTATTTTCTGCTGAGAACCAACTTCTCCCCATGACCCTGCGCTGGAGAGAAAAGGAATCATCCCTGCTTTCTCTGACATGCTCTCCCATGCCCTTTGCCCACATTTTAAAGCCTCTAATATACAGAATAATGATATCGGAGTTCATCTCACCCAGACACTCATCGTGGAACTGGTTGCATATGTGTGTGTGATGTGGGGAAGGTTTGTTAATTCCTTCTTACCTCACCTACCCAGTCTTTCAAGAGGGGGAGCGGCAGTGGTGGGTGGATTCATTGCCTGGACTGGCATAGGGGTGTGCACCAGTGCCCCATGTTGTTTTTAGTTTTTCGCTATCATTTTCATTATTAAAATGTGTAATTTTCATTAATAACGAAATGTCATTTTTTGTTTTGATTGTTGTTATTGGCATTGGTATTGGTACCAATTTCAAATGGTATTGTTATTGGTATCAGTATTGATTTCATGCGCCAATGAAGAATTATTGTCAGAAGTTGAACTCCTTCCCCTTCTCATTGTGATACAGAAAGACCTTCACACAATAATATATACTCTACATGACATGTAGTTTTGTTTATATAAAATATACAGAATCTAAGATAAACCTAACCTATGTAGAATACAAAATATTCCTATCCTATAATCCTAATATATAAAATAAAACCTAGTATCTAAATATCTAATCTATATATATATATATAGAATTAATATCTATATCTATATAATATATGGACGGGGGAGACAGTCAGGAGAAGGGAAAAGGAAAACTCAGAGGTGTATCTACTATCTTTAATCTATCTCTCTACTATATCTATAATCTAGCTATAAACTATACTACCTCTAACTATCTCTCTCTATATGCGTCCCTAAGGAATAAGGATTAGGTGGTAGGGAAGGGAATAAGAGAGAGAGAGAGAGAGAGAGAGAGAGAGAGAGAGAGAGGAAGATTTCTAGTGCAAGCACCAGCAGCTTCTGCAAATGTACCCTGACAAACAAGAGAGCTAACACAGAGTGAAGCAGCCCAGTCCTACAATATAAAGGTTTGCAGTACCCTCCCCGAGTGTCCTCCTGATTGGTTCTGGGAGGCAGAGGCATTGAGGAATCACAGGGTGCCATTCAACTTCTGGGACCTGTTTGCACTGTTCATTGGCTAGAGATATGTCCATCAGGTCCTTCCCCTCCCAGTTCAAGAGTTCAACACTGTTTCTGCTCTAAGATGTCTGCTCCCTTCTCCCCTCTCCACATTTCCCTCCAAAAAACACCTGCCAGGCAATAACAAAATCAATAACAACTTTCTATTGTTATTGATTTCATTATTATTTTTGGTCATTTTTGTTATTGCAATAACGAAAATGACAATTTTAGTTTTTGTTATCGATATAACGAAAATGACATGCACACCCCATTTCCTCTTTTATTGTAGTAGTCTACTATGGAAATACAAGTTCACTAAAGCAATGGGAATTTGTAACACCTATCTTTGTACATCCATCCTCTACAGATATCCAAGGTCTACAGGTTTAAGTGTACAAGTAGGTTTTAGTTCAGATTGCCTCCCCAAAATGAACCACTTGTTTTGGAAAGGAAAGCTTGGTGGAAGACAAAGCCAGTGAGATGCACATGGAACATTCCTTCCCATGAGGTAGCTTTAAATCCTGGACCTTCCGATCTTTAGTTCAAAGGTATCACTTGAGCACAGTGTCTGATGTTCTATCCGATATACTGATTTACCATTTTTCATACCAATTTCACAACTTTTCGTGCAGATTTTCTGACATCCTGTACCAAATTTTCTGACTTTCCATTCCAATTCCTGTACCAATTTATCTTAAAATGGTCAACCGGTAACTCAGTAATAGCAATACCTGGTATTTTGGGGTAACTGGGTGCCCAACTCAGTAGTTGTTTACTGACTGGGCACCCAGTAGGCTATTCTCAATTGAAGGTAATACCTGTGGGTAGCAAAGGCCCTACCCATTTCAGTTCTAGTTTCGCTACTGAGACTGTTGCTGATTTTTATTATTATTTTTATGTATTGTATTAATTATTATTAATTATGTATATAGTATTGTATATAGTATTCTTCTTTGCTTTTCTACTTCCCGTCACAACACCCCCATGAGGCAGGTCATAATTATTCCCATTTTACAGATAGGGAACCGAGGCTGAAAGATAGTAGTGACTTGCCCAAAGCCAACCAATGAGTTCACGGCAAAAATGGGATGAGATTCCTATTTTCCTACATCCAGATTCGACAACTTATCCACGAGGCTACCATTCCTACTCACCACTTAAGCAAAATCCAAGTTAGAAATATGCTCAGCTGCCAGTTCAACTAATACAGCTGGCAAGTCCTCTCAGTTCAATTCAATGAAACTTCACTGGCACAGCAAGCCACACAAAGTTATGCCAAAATGTTAAAAACCTCTTATCTTCCAGGTATTTATCAGAAGCCAGTGAGGTTGCCAGATGGGGCTGCAAACTGTATTTGAGACGCATCTCTACAAAGATGATTCACAAAAACTGTGATTTGAAAAAGCATGGTGTCTGGTTTACTGTGATTCACAGGCTTTCATAATTTGTTGCTGTGTGAGTGTGAATGCCAGATGGTGTTCATAAAAATATTTGTTGATACCGGAAGCTTCCTAAAATTTAGCTCAAATGGTTATTTGACTGAAAATTCCCACCACAAGTGTGCTTTTCAATATTTGATAGCTATTATTTTAAAGTCTCCATTTTCTGAGTGTTCTGTGACAGGGGGAAATAATTGGTGCGAGACACAAATAGCTTTTCTCGCTTGACTTTTTTTGGCATGTCATTAGCATTAAGCTCACTTCTGTGACAACTCCTTGCCAAAATATTGATGGATGCCCAATCCAACTGGTTTTCTAAATGTTCTTGAAGTAGAAATGTTTCCCTCTAGACATGGCAAATGTTCCGTAAGTCTTCAGCTCTGAACTTTCTGAGCAGTCGCATTGCTTCCTAAAACCCCTATCACACGCCAGGCAGCGTTTCTGTAACCGTTTGTCTTTTTTTTTTTTTTTTTTAATGTCAGCATAAAATACAATTTGATTTTGTCAGAAAACAATTCATGGAAATTTGATCCCACCTGCAAAAGTAATGAGTAGAAATGTTTTCCTAAGAATAGATCAGCAGTAAGGGGACAGCTTGTGTGCATAACTTGGATGAGGCAAGCATACCAGATGAAAAGCTGAATTTTCTTGAAGTGGACTTAAGTGATCAGAATACGGACTGAAAAAATATTTCCCCCTAAACTGGGAAAGTTCACAAAGAATTCTGTGAGCTTGTATCTTACTTCTACTGATTGTGCTTACTATACACCTCACCATTCCAAACAAGGCCATGCTTGATTGAATCTACTTTCTTGTTTTCTAAATAAACTAATGGAAATGTGTTACTAAGGACGAGGGATGGGAAAATCAGATTAATCTGATTCACCAGAGAATAGTATTAATCCAATCCACCCAATTTTCCTGATCCACCCAATTTTCATTGGATCAGATTAATTCAGGGGTGCACTCTCACTCGTCCCCCCCCCCATCTCTGCTATTGCAATTTGCTAGGTTCTTCTTTGGTCCATTCATCATTCTAGGATTGTGGCTTAGAATGCTGAATGGCCCATGGAACTCAGTAGGTTCAGTTTTCCATTTACTTCAATGGGAAAATTTACCATTAAAGTCAATGGGGAAAAAATATTATTTTATTCCGATTTTAATCCGATTCAAATATGATTCAATTGAATCCAATTCTGATTTTGATCCGATTTGGATTATCAACTCGATTTCCCATCCCTGCTAACGACACAGAGAGGTATAGAGGCCAAAAGCAAATGCAACGTCCTTCTCTCATGGCTGAATTAGAAAGATCAGCCAGCTTCAACTTCTGGAGCTTAAGTGGTGGAGCTGGGAAAATGAAATCTAAAAGGGGTTCAAGTTTGACTTATGAGAGGATGTCAAATGAGTGTGATTGCTTTAATTTTTTTAAGGTTTGCTTTGGAAAATGTATTTTTGAATGAATAAATTTATTTGTACTAGCCAAAAAACCATGGCAACCTATTAACAATCAACATATAAAAGAAAAAAACAACCCAGAAATAAAACATAAAATACATCTACGAGATATCAAAACATGGCAATCTCAGAACCACAAATCTCAGTAAACAACCATCAACCATATATTTACAATCAGAACACAATGGAGTACTGAACTTAAGGGTGAATCACTTGGCCCATTTTAACCTCCACTTAGCTGCAGAAATAGCAAAGAATGATCCTGCCTTTGTGATATTATCATTTGTGTCATTCAATAACAAAGACAACATACGTGTGTGGGAACTATAAATTTCCCTATCCAGCACTTTATACATGTCTAGGATTCTGGGCATAGATTGGACAGACTAGCAAATAATGAGCAAGATCTTCTACACAACCTTCCCCCACTAATACAAACCCTCTTGATAGTTGATTCTCATATATCTATCCTGAACCACTGCTGACTACATTAACTGAAGACGTAAAGCTGCAAAGGCAAAGTCAGGGACCAAAGGTAGCTGGAACCCATTGTGCCAGGTATCCAAAATTTATATCACGGAGATGTCTTAGACCCAGCTGCTGCCACCCTGTCATCTTGAAATTCTGTGTTCCTGATTTGTTGTTTAATTTGGCGTCTAATCCCCCTCACCAGGGCAGCTGTTGGATGATCCCAAGAAAAACCCATGCACCCAATATTTTCCCTTACGTGCCCAATCCAAGTGATCTCACTCTGCTCCTCCCAAGCCATTTTTTCCTTCAAACACAATTTAGGGAGTAGGCCAAAATTTAATTTTTAAAAAGAGGGAAGGGGCCAGGCAGACTTCAGAGTTGGGAACAGAGCTGTTCCTCTGACAGGGTTGCCACGTATCGCTTGTTTTAAGGAACACCCCTTGTTTTTAGATAGCATCCCTTATTTTAGATCCCTACCATCCTATTATGGAACCACATTAGTTACTCCATTAGTTAAGGTAGAGCTAACCTTCTGTATTGAAGAGTTCCATTGACTTCAATGGAGTGCCCTGGGGCAAATTCCTCTGGTTTGCAACCCTGAAGTTGACGGGGTTTTCTCTGTGAGCATACACTTATAGACACAGATGGCTGCATAGGACAGATATTGAGTATGCTAAGTATGTGCTTTGGTCTGATATTTCATGTTAGATGAGGTGTCAAGATGTCCCTGGCATTTAGAAAGCGCTTGCGCTTGCTGAGGGAGCAGGAGGGAAGAGGAGCTGGATGAGGTGGTGGGGCTGGGGGGTCGGAGCAGGAAGGGGGCTCAGTGTGTCATATGTGTACAGCTTTAAGAGAGCTGTCAATAGCCAGCTCCTTCTTCCCTCCAGAATTAGGTGGGTGGTGTTTCCTGTTCAGTTGGCGTTTGGGAGCTGCAGGGTGTGTTCACTGTGGTGAACATCTGGTGGGGATCAAACAGATGTTATTGCGATCGCTGCCACCACAGGGAATCCACTGGGATTCACTGTGGTGAGCATTGATTTCATAACGTCTGAAATTACCCATCTAGACACTCATCCCTTATACATTTGATATGTATTTCCCTCTTTCGCCAAAATATGTTCCAGCTCAGTATATGCTAGAAAATAAACTGCTGCTCTTAGATCCATTTTGAAATAGTGTCGAGGTAAATATATTATTTTAGTAAAGCTAAAGCAGTTCCTTTCTTCTTCTTCCTTTGCTCTGAAGCACACAAGAAATTCTGGAATGAAGTTGAAATCAGATATGGGGCTTTTGGCTTCATGGAAAAAAAATGAAATGAGATGCTTAGATTGCTCCTGGGTGTCATGGTTGGGCTAATAAAGCTCAGCAACTTGGGTTTTTGTAGCAGTCATGAATTTCTGATCAGGCCAGCAATAAGATAGACAGAAGGATTTCCTGGGTCTTGTGGACTGAGAATGTATGCTTTCAGAGGATTCTATACCTCCCAGAAGGAGGGATGCAATCATTGGCACTTCGGTGTAAGGGTCAAGGGATGATACATTTAATGATAGGCATAAAGATTCCAAGTCCTTCTTTTTATCTTGGATATTTCCCTCAGAACCGGAGGAAAAGGGACAAACTTTTTTGAAAGGGAGAAGATAAATTCAAGAACTCCTGGGCATGTTTTTATACCTGCAGAGGTGGACTGCGTATTTCCCAGTGTGTAGTGCGCGCAGAATCTCACCCGTGTAATTTGAGATAATTAATTAATTAATAATAATTATTATTATTATTATAAATAATAATGTCTCCCACTTGAGTGGAACTTGCCATTCCTAGATAGAAATGTTTTTTTAAACAGATGTGTTGATTCGTTGTATGAGTGGGGAAACTGAAGATCAGTTTAGAGGAAGTCTGTTATATGTCTGGAGAATGAGGGGATCCTCTACTTTGGCCCCTTTACTTTGGGCTAAAAGACCAGGATTACATAGAA
Source organism: Sphenodon punctatus (assembly GCA_003113815.1). Lineage (NCBI taxonomy): Eukaryota > Metazoa > Chordata > Lepidosauria > Sphenodontia > Sphenodontidae > Sphenodon > Sphenodon punctatus. Next base: position 38,411 of record QEPC01012309.1, read on the forward strand.
GGGCACAGAAATTCTCCCAGCTGCTCAAGGGAGAAATCTCCCGATGCAGAAACTAGTGCAGAAGACAGGCATGTACACTCCTTAATAAGGCTGAAATGAAAACCGTAATAAGGCTGAAGTTCAATCTGTCTTCTCAGTGGTATAAGAGTGTGTTCAGACAAGACTGAGTGCAAGGTCATACCACTTCCCATAATAATGATAGTGTCACACAGGATCAGGACCTGAGAAGGTCAGCAATATATCAGTAACAACGGCTCAGGGTTGAAGTTCAAGTCAAGGAGTTAAAGCCAGGATGTCCATCCATAAGGGTTGGAGCAAGGACCAGGCAGGGACAAATGACAAAGGCTGGTGAATAGGCAATCTCAGAGCAGGATGGAAGGCAGACAGGTGAGGCTGGAGCTTGACTCAAAAGACCTTGCTGCAACAGGCCACCTCAGACAAGGTGAGGTGTGACAGGAAGAGGAAATATATTTTAGAGGTGGTCCAATGAGCTGTGGCTCTTGGGTCACCTGATCTGCTCAAGCTTATTTCAAGCCTGGGCTTGCAGTTGCTATAGTCTATCAGAGATAGTTTGCAGACAAGACCCTGTGTTGCCGTGGTGGTGCAGGTGGTATGGCATCTGCTCGTTTCTCCAGAGACCTGGATTCTAGACTGGTGATGTCTGAAAAATAGTTATGCTGGCAGTGGATTCTGCACAGCACCACCATACAAGGTGAAGAATAGTCTGCCATATTTTAAACAGCCCACACCCAAGGCTTTCTAAGTCACATCAGGCCACAATGAAGAAGGTGCAATGGTTTCTTAAAGCAGGTGTAGCAGCGCGGCTGAAAAGTTCACCCTGGTGTCCTAGGTTAAGCAGAACTAAGAACCCTTTCCTCCCCCTGGCTGGGGTTGAAGGTGCTCCCTCAGAGAACCCCCTCTTTGGTTGGTGTCAGAAGAGCACCCCCTTTTGGTTCAATCTCTTTTTAACCCCATGATGAGTGAGACCTTAGATCAGAGGTGGGGAACCTTTTCTGTCTCGGGGGGAGGGGAGGCATTTTGAAAATTAGTACAAGCTCCAAGGGCCACATACAAGTTGGGGTGGAGGTGCTTAAGGGGTAGGGCTGAAATGGGCAGCAATTTTGCTGCTTGTGAAAATGCTTGCAATTGTGAGCACAGGATCTGAGATCTCAGTCCTGGTGTGATTCATTTCTCAGTGAGCAGTGTGTGTATGGGGTGGGGGGTGGGAGGGACTTGTATGTTTTAACAGCTTTGAACTTACCCCACACCACTGCCAAACAGCTGTTTGGCAGGGGGGGGAAGTGGCCTTTGAACACCACCTGATGGGTTACTCAAAGGCGCTCTCTCCTCCACTGCCTCTCATCTGAGAAGTACTGGGGGAGGGGGGGGAGAGCACCTTCAAGCCTTCTGCTGTACCTGTGCTCCATGGGCTGACTCACCTCACCATCAGGCTTGGCTCCTACTGTCCCAGTCACTGCTGGCTGCTCCTTGTTTCCCTCCCTCCTCCTGCTGGTGAGCTGCACAGCTCAGCCTGGAGACCTCCCTACTTGTTTTTTTCTGAGTGGGGAGAGGAGCAGGGAGACTTCTTCTCAACTGTGTGTAACCCCCTAAAGAATCCCCATTCCCAAGGTGACCAATATCAGAGGAGCCCCAGTCCAGCGGTGAGGTGAGTGAGCCTGAGGAGCGCAGGTGCTGGGATCAGCAGCTGCGTGATTCCCCCCCACAGCACCAAACACCTCTTTGGCAGAGGGAAGCAGGGGAGAGTGGGCTTTGAAACTGGCAAGAGTCAGATGGGAGCACTTGGGACGGATGCAGTCACTGGGGCTTACCTCCCCTGTGCTCCCAGCTGGTGCTTCTCAGTTGTTGTTTTCTCTTGCTTTTTTCCTCGCCGAGAACTTGGTGAGCACATCCCAGTGGCCGGTTCATCCCAGAACAGAACGAGTACTGGGATTTTGACAAGATTAGATGACTTTGTTTATCGAGATCTCATTTCAGCCTTATTTCATTTTATTTATTTATTACGTTGGATTTCTTAGCCGTCCCAATCCTGCCATAACAGCTTGGGGCAGCTCACACCATACTGAAACAGATAAAAACCGTAAGAATATAACAATATAATAAATACCATAAAAATAATATTATTTATTTATTTATTTATTTAGAAATATTTTATCCCGCACCCTCCTACAGAATAGCAGCTTGGGGCGGTGCACAAGAATTACCACAATAAAATCAAACAATAAAAAAATGAGATACAATTTTTAAAACCATAAAGTACAAAAGAGCGGAAATCAAATCAAAACCCTCCCCCCCCTTATAAAACCAGAATAAAATGTACCCCAGGCAGAACTTTAAAAACCTCCCTCCCCTTCCCAACCCCCCACCCTTCATCCATCTCCCTCACCAAAAGACTGGTGGAACAGCCAGCTCTTACATTGTCTTCCGAAAGAGGGGGAGGTCTGCGGCCAGGCGGACCTCTGTTGGAAGGGAGTGCCACAGCCGCGGTGTGGCTACCGTGAATGCCCCCCCCATCATCACCACCTGAGATACCGAGGGGACGTTGAGGAAGGTGCCCCTGGCCGACCGCAGGGGCCGATCTAGGACCTGGGGGTGAGGCGATCCTGCAGATAGGTGGGGCCCAGGATGTTTAGGAATCTATAGGTCAAAACCAACACCTTGAATCGGGCCCAGAAGACTACAGGCAGCCAGTGCAAAGTATGCAGCACTGGTGTAATGTGCTCCCAGCAACATGTCACCACAAGGAGATGGGCCGCCGCATTCTGCACCAGCTGCAGTCTCTGAACCATCACCAGGGGTAACCCTACGTAGAGCGTGTTGCAATACTCTATGGAGTGTACTCAAGAAAAGGAGGGCCCATATTGTGGATTGGTGCCAGGGATCTGTTCGTTATCCTTGCGCACATGCCTCCATCTTTTCTCCCTTACCTTGAGCTCAGTTTTTCAGTTCTTGGGAGTAGGAACTGGATCCGTGGGACAGATCCGTGAACTGGAAAGGATCCACATTAAAACTTGCTGTGGGCTGCATTTGACCTTGGGGCTTGTTGTTCCCCACCCCTATCTAGGCACTAGACTTTACAACAGAATCATGCAATGTTATGAAATCTAATTGTCACTGATGGTGTGATTTTCAGAGGCCAAAAGCAGCCTGGCTTTAGCACTAGGTTAAGGATGCCAAAGCCAGGGTGAATTTAAGAGGGCTGAGGGAGCATTGCCAGTTCCCTGCTAATCACCTAGGAGGTTGCACCAGGGCTTCCCCGCCTCCCCTGCCTCCATTGCAACTCCAAGCTTGCATCATGGGCTAGCAAAGAGCTCCTGTTCCCTGCTCATCTGCTATAGAGCGGGGAACTCTCAGTACTACCTCCTTTCTTATGCAAGGGCATCAGGTGGGGGAGCATTGGGAGTTCCTTGCTCAACAGTTGTGTAGCAAATCCTGAGCACTCCCTCCCTTCCCCATGCGCATTCAAGGCGGTCACGTGCTGTTTGCTGACCTCACACATTGAGGTATTTATTCGTTCGTGGTTGGCAAACAATGCACGAGCACTTTGAATGCATGTGATCATGTCCATCGTCACATATAATCCCGCGAGGGATTTTGAAAAATTGTGCAAGCGGGTCACGCAACTGCGACCTGCTCATATAAAAGCAGTCGTACAGATTTTAGACACACTATTATTGAGGCCCTTCACATGGTGTTTGATTTGGCTGGGGGCAAGCTAGGGGTGCTGCTGGTATACCGGGCCCCTTCCTGTCCGGCGGCATCCCTTACCGCTCTAGCAGAGCTGGCCTCGGAGGTGGCAGTGGGCTCCTCTAGGACTTTGATTCTGGGGGATGTCAACATCCACGCCAATGCCAGCCTTGTCGGGGCAGAATGGGAATTCATGGCCACCATGGCAACCATGGATTTGCCCCAGGAGGTGATCTGTCTGACCCACGTGGGGGGGCATACCCTCGACCTGATCTTCGGCTCTGGCCTTGAGGCGGGGGGTCCGGCTGTGGGGGAGGTTACAGCGTGCCCTTGTCATGGACGGACCATTATCTCCTTCAGGCCAATCTTCTAGTGCACCCCCTCCAGAAGGGGAAAGGACCAGTTAGGATGGTCCGCCCTCGGAGGTTGATGGAACCCCAGCGGTTCCAAGAGGTCCTGGGGGAGTTAACCTTGGACTTGGACGATTACTCTGTGGATGAGGTAGTCCAGCATTGGAACAGCTTGCTGGAGGAGGCCATTGACAAGGTCGCTCCGAGACGCCCTCTGCCTGGGTCTGCAGGGCCCCTTGGTTTACTGAGGGGCTGCGGTGTATGAAGCGTGTAGGCAGGAGGCTAGAGCGACGCTGGCGTTGGACTCGATTTGACTCCGACCATCTTCTCCATAGGGACCATTTGCGGTCCTATGTTGAGGCTATGAGGATGGCAAAGAAGGAGTTCCTTGCTGTCCTCATAGCGTCTGCGAAGTCATGTCCGGCGGAGCTGTTCCGGGTGGTGCGGGGGCTGGTTAGTC